>OY992879.1:25475096-25552596 GCA_963921405.1 Cepaea hortensis | reverse complement strand
GTGGTGGTGGTGGTGGTGGTGGTGGTGGTGGTGGTGGTGGTGGTGGTGGTGGGACAACCAGCTAACTAGATCTGCATACACGTTGGTACACATCTGTTGCTCAGTTCTCTTTTCTCGGAATCTTGACAAGTGACGCTTGAATTGTGACTGTTGTTGACGTCACAAATCTCGGGGTAATCTACATTGAGGAGGAAGAACTTCGGGTCCAGGCAGAGAGCATATATAGGTCAGTAAATATGTATATGTAGGGCTCGTACCCCCAACCCTGGAATACGGAATGAGAACAGTTGCAAAGACAGCAAGTACAAACTTACAGAAGCTTAACTAAACAGACGGTTCAGGACTGAGTTAATACTGGAACAGTAAGAAGTACATTTTAGTCGTTAGTCTTTAGTCGTGGTTCCAACTTCACAGCAAAGTGTCACACATAATACTCCGTTCCTGTGCCACTCAATATCACACAAAATACTCCTTACTGTACGATGTGAAACAGTGGAACAGACAGCAGTCTTGACAAACCAACATGCATAAGGCCGCTGCCAGTATGGCAAAACAACTGTCCGCCACTAAAGTTACAGTTCATCGTCGATGGAATCGGCAGTCACTAGAAAACCAGCAGTTGCACACAAATTACTGCATAAAGCATAACCAGCTAGATCAGTAACTGAGACGTTTTTTTCCCGATTTTATTTAGCAGAGTGAACGTGAAGCAGTCTCCGCGGAGACTTGCGTGACATTATATCTAATGATACAGGATGTCAGTCTGGCAGTGAAGCAGTGAGGGACTTTCTTATAGCTGTTCCACAAATTTATGTCTGTCGTATCACGATCCCCGCCATGTTATGAGTACTGGTTGTAAAGTGCTTAACGTAGTTATGTACTAAATGATCAAATCATAGTATACATTAATATATGTACTGAATGTGGTTTATATACATGCACGTTGTGAACAGTCATAAGATCTGATGGGAGATGCCTTAAAGAGATTAGAACAAGAATCGCCGTGGCGAAAGTAGCCTTTAGTAAGATGAAAAACATTCTGACTAATAAAAAGATGTCAATTGAAACGAGAAAAAGAGTGTTGAGGGGATACATAGAGCCTGTTCTTTTGTATGGATGTGAAACTTGGACAATGTGCAGTCAATCTTAAAAACATCTGAAGCCTGCAGAAATGTGGTTTCTGCGGAAAATGCAAATAATACTATCGACAGACAGAAAAACCAATGACCAAGTACTACAGGAGACAAATGAAACTCGTAAATTGATTAGAGAAATTAGACGTAGACAGTCAACGTTTTTTTTTTTTTTTTTGGACATGTTATAAGAAGAAATGGATTGGAGAACTTAGTGACAACTGGCAAGATCGAAGGGAACAGACCAAGAGGAAGACCGAGAGTAAAATACCTGGATGGCTTGGCCACATGGCATGGACGAGACAGGAACACTGAGCTTAACCATGACTCTGGTGATCGAGTGAAATGGCGAGACATGACTCCCACGCTTTCCGGCATGGCACATAAATGATTGACTGATTGTTGTGATTACACAGTTATATGCCATATCATGCTGCAATTAATATAGTTAATTTAAGTTAATTAAATAAATTTGATTAAATTAGTAAATCCCTGGGTGAGTGATGTCGGACACGATGATGGCTGAGTGAGTGATTTAATCATGAGGATCGCAGAGTGAGTGATCTCGATCAGGATAATCACTTAGTGAGTGATGAGGACATGATGATGGCTGAACGAGTGAACGAATGAACAAACGAACAAACAATCTTTATATTCAAAGGGTTAAGAATTGGGCAAGCAGGCCTGCCTGACATTCTGCCCTTCTTCTCTATTTCCTCTCATACATTCTTTCATCCAACATCACTTATGAAACAAATCTAAGACAACAAAAGAACAATAAGCATTAAAACGCATGAAAAATAAAAATAATCAATAATACATGACTCACCGAGACAATGTTTAACGTGGGCATTATAAATACCTAAAGAAGGTGTGGCGTGCTATACACATGGGAATTTTTTTATATTTTTGGCTAGTTGTCGCTTGATCAGTCAAGTTGTGCTGTATGGCTCTGAAACCTGGAGTACAAAGAAAAGAAGACGAAGCCTTGCTGCAAACCTTTGAGAACAAAGTTTTAAGACGCATCTGTGGACCCATTAGGGATACACAAAGTGGAGAGTGGAAAAGAAGAAGTAACAAAGACATTTATGATCTGTTTAAGTCCCCGTTAGTCACTGGTATCATGAAGGCAAATAGACTACAATGGGAGCTCGAGACTGCACTTGAAACCATTGACCTGGTTTGTATCCAGGCGATGAGGACAGTGCTATTGATCTGGCGCTAGTTTCACCTTCACTCACTACAGTGTGTAGATGGGGTGTCCTAGGACACCACGGCAGCGACCACCACCCTAGCATCATATTGGTGGAGAAAGGCAGAACCAGGCAGCACAAGCTAAAGGTAAAGACTTTCCAGTATGACAGTAATAGGGCAAGATGTGCTGAGTAAAATAAGACGTGACAAGCGCAGAAAGTTTCAGGGCAGGAAAAAAAGCTGGGAGCAGCCACCGTGGTGGAATTTCGAGGTGGAGAAGGCTTGGGTGGATAAGCGTAGTGCTGTAAGGAGATGGCAAAATGCCAAGAAGAACAGAGCTGATCATCCTAGTCCCTGCATGCACTTAGAAAGAGAGATGCATACAAAAGTAAGCTATTTCAAGAAACTGGTCAAGGTGGTTAAAAGCGAAAAATGGGCAGAGGTGTGTCAAAGAGTAAGCACAGACAAATCACTGAAATTGTTCTGTCGACTACATAAAAGCATGAGTGGTGTAGTCAAGAATAAGAGCATTTCTTACTTCCAAGGTGCTGACCTCATCTGGCAGAGGACTGACGAGGACAAGGGCAAAGCCCTCTTTCAACGCTATCTTGAGCAGAGCAACCAGACAGACATGGGAGGCCGAAATCTTGCCAAGGAGGTCACCTCATATCGATGCAAGGCCCAGAAGACTTCGGATGAAGACACGGTGACAGTGAAAGAAATCAAGGCTGTACTTCGACGATCAAAAAACAGCGCTCCAGGTCCTGATGGCATAAGATACGACGACATCAACAAGTGTACCGACAATGAGCTAGAGAAACTAGCAGACATGTACAACAACAGTATAGGGAGTGCTAGCATCAAGGAGGAATGGTTACACAGCTATCTGATTCCCTTGCCGAAGCCTGACAAAGACCACACAAAAATTCAGGGATATCGAATTACAACCATGCAGAATACAATAGGCAAGCTGCTGGAGAAGGTAATTGCCAGGAAGATATCAAGCCAGCTAGAGAGGCAAGGTGTTTTCCCACCTACCCTGGGTGAGTACCGTCCAAAAAGAGAAACCTGGACCAATGCAGCAGTCTTTGCCCATGATGTCTATGAAGGTTTCCACTCAGGCACTGAAACCTTTGCTGCAGCGATTGATCTTGAGGACGCATACAACACAGTACCATTGGATTTTTGAATGTTTCAGCTTCTTGAACTAAAAGTAAGTCCATTCCTCATTAGTTGGATCGCTGCAGCCCTCTTCCAACGGAAAGTAGTTTTTAGATGTGGCAGTTGGACTTCGGAACCAACAACAATATATCTTGGCCTACCACAGGGATCACCTTTATCTCCGGTACTGTTTAACGCCTACACAGTGAGAATCACCAGTGATCAGATCACTGGACCTGGCAGGACATTGTCATATGCCGATGATGATTTAGTGTATTGTCAGGGTAAGGATAGAGAGCAGGTTGCTGTGGAACTACAAACCGAACTCAATCGCATAAGTACTTGGTGTGATGAAGCTGGGGCAATGGTCAACCCAACAAAGGCAACAGTGACTTGGTTCTCGTTGAATAATCATATTGTCAACATTCCAACACCAACTGTAATGCTGTGTTCAGAGACGGTGGAAAGAACGCAGGCAATGAATTACCTAGGGATACGGTTTGATCGAAGCCTTGCTTATAATGTGCACATAGACCAGGTGATAACAAAGGCCAAGCGGGGTTTGGCTGCGATGCGGGTGATGGCGGCAGCAAACTGTGATCAGCGCCATCTATGTCTTCTGTACGAGGGGCTGGTCATGTCTGTTTTGGAGTATGCAATGGCAATCCTGACTCTCAGCCATAAGCAGATAGAAAGGATGGAAAGGATACAGAATGAAGCTATGCGCATTATTCCTGGATGTACAAAAGATACAGCATGCAGGGCGATGCGCTACCTTCTTGATTTTCCAACCATTGAAGAGAGAATACAAGTTTGCAGGGCACGCGCCTACCTCAGAGTTAACGCAATCACACAACATCCACTGCATAGTGAAATTAGGAAGGTGAAGGGCAGCAGGTTAAAAAGAGGACGGTCGTGGATGGGTCAAGCCGAAGACATTCTTCAACAGGTGTGTTCACTTGAGGACTTAGAACCTGGCGAGGAGTGGGTGCAAGTGCCAACAGACTTCTGCACATCCTTTTCAGTTTGCATCCAACTAGATAGGAAATGCAGACAAGAAAATCCGGCTGCTATGGAGGCTGAAGTACAAGCGTTGATTTTCGAGAATTCTCTAGACAGTGATGCGGTCATCTTCACAGATGGGTCGGTCGTCCGACATGTGAGAAGCTCATGGGCCTTTACAGCTCGGGCCGGAGGGAGAATTGTGAAGGAGGACTCTGGTGCTTTCACTGAAACCACAAGTAGCCTGACCATGGAAGTCATGGCAGTAAGTAAAGCAATAACATGGCTCGAGACACAGACATTCACTAGGGCCTGTTTCCTTAGCGACTCAATGAACATGATCAAGAGGATAGAGGAGGGGTCGATCCGAAGAGAATGGTTGCTGCCTCTGGAGCGGTCTCAGCTGGCAAAGATTAGTTTCATCTTCGTGCCAGGGCATGCGGGAGTACAAGGAAATGAGCGGGCTGACAAGCTCGCAGGTGAGGCTACTGTGGAGGGTGAACGCGTCATGGACCAGGCTGACATTCTGAATGCTCTACGAGAAGTAAGACTTTTGCGTGAACCAAGTGATGACTGTGAATCTACAACCATGGCCAAACTGCGAGAACAGCAAATTAAAAGAGGGGTGGCCAAACAAGAACACTACGCAGGAAGCCAAAGAAGACTGATAAACCAACACAGAACTGGCGTCGTTAGCCGCTACACCCTGCGGGATTTGCAGAGGAGGGGATCCGAGCACTTATGGACTGAATGGTTCAATGTGCAATGAGGATGATCTGTGGACTAACTAACTAGCTAAGACTACAATGGCTGGGGCATATAGAAAGAATGGAAGATAATAGGGAAACAAAACTAGCTTACACTCAGGAAATAAATGACCGTAGACCCAAAGGTAGACCAAGAAGACGGTGGAGAGATAATATACATACAGACATACAAGCACTTGGAATCAGCGACTGGCAAGAGAAGGTCAACCAGAGAGACGAATGGAGACGGATTGTATCTGCATGCAACACAGAACCTTAACGACTCGGAACGCTGAAGAAGAAGAAGAAGAAGAAGAAGAAGAAGAAGAAGAAGAAGAAGAAGAAGAAGAAGAAGAAGAAGAAGAAGAAGAAGAAGAAGAAGAAGAAGAAGAAGAAGAAGAAGAAGAAGAAGAAGAAGAAGAAGAAGAAGAAGAAGAAGAAGAAGAAGAAGAAGAAGAAGAAGAAGAAGAAGAAGAAGAAGAAGAAGAAGAAGAAGAACGAACGAACGAACGAACGAACGAACGAACAGACTTTATTTTCAAAGGGTAACAAATTGGGCACATAGGCCCGTTTTACATTCGGCCCTTCCAATCACTCATCTTGCTTTCAACAACAGTGCATAGGAAAAAACATTGTCACATGAATTTTGTAAACATAAACAATGCATATTACTATGTTATGTGACACATCCACAACCCACCAACACATCCCCCATTCACTCCAACTCCTCCACCCAACCACACACACACATTCCAACACCCATCCACCATATCCCTACACCTACACATCTCCCCACCCACACACACCTCTCACCCACCACACATCCCATCCACCCACACCCCTAGCACACATACATTCCCAAACCCACACATCCCCCACCCACACACATCCACCCACCTACACACATCTCCCCACCCACTCACATATCCTCTACCCGTCCCATTACCCACCAACAATCACTAACCCACATATCCTCCTCCACCCACACACCTCCAACCACCCAGCCAAACACACATTCCTCAGCCACACATTCCCCACGCACACACACATCTCCCCGTCAACTCACATAGAAGAAGAAGAAGAAGAAGAAGAAGAAGAAGAAGAAGAAGAAGAAGAAGAAGAAGAAGAAGAAGAAGAAGAAGAAGAAGAAGAAGAAGAAGTTGTCGTTTGAGATAATTTACCATTATTATTGTCATTGTTGATGTTGTTTTTGTTTTCGTTGTTTGTTTTTGTTTATGAGGGCATATTGTCTGTACTGAGGTAGTATTCAAAAAGTTTGAGAATGTATGTATAATGATTGGTGGTGTCTTTGATTTCATGTGGAAGATTGTCACAGCTGTGCGGCAGAGTATGCTAAACTTGTTTTATATAAGTATATCCTAGGTTTAGGGACATGAAGTATATTTAGTCGTTCGCTATGTCTTGCATTATATTTAAACAATGGCCAAAGATAGCATGGAGCATATTTAAATAGGATTTTGTGAATTAGTTTAGCCTAATTAAATAGTAGGCATTTGGGGAGTGGCAGTAACTATGTAGGTTAGAATTGTAAATAAGCTTTTCACCATTAATTAAACACACTGCCCTTTTCAGGAGTAAATAAAGGCGTTTTGTTATTGATCTAGAGCATCCATCCTAGATTGTGGAGCAATAATCAATATGTGTTAGTAAATGGGAAGTATAAAATATCTTTCTTGTGTTTTCGTCAAGGAAATTTCAAATTTTGGCAAGTTGGTATACTTGTTTTGCTATTTGTTTAACGAGAGCCTGAACATGGAAGTTAAAGGTAAGATTTTGATCAACGATGAGACCCAGTTTCTTGTGCTCGGTTACACTTTCTACAGGCGTGCTACCAATGTGCAGCTGAAGAGCTCTCTGCGAGTTTAGACTGTGAAGTCTTTGCTTGATTGCTATTGACATAGATTTTGTTTTAGAAATGTTAACGTGCATGCGGTTTCCATGACTGCAGTTAACTACACTATTTATTTCCTGTTGCAAGGATGATTCTAGCATATTAAAATCAATAGCATTTGTATATACTGTGCAGTCGTCTGCAAATAGATCGTAGGACCACGAAAGGAATAATTGACGGTCATTTATATTAATGGCAAATAATAGAGGGCCAAGTATAGACACCTAAGGTACTCCAATATTAATAGTAATGGCTTGAGATAAAGATTTAATGTGTGAAATTACATGTTTAATGTCTAATAAAACTGATTTTATTAATGTCATTATATTAAAAGTTATTTTCATTGTTTCTAGTTTTTTTTTTTTTTTTTTTTTTTTTTTTTTTTTTTTTTTTTAAATTAGAATAGTATGATCTATCATACTGAATTTTTTTCTGAAGTTTATAAACATCGCTCCACATAGAGTATTCTTGTGGATATTTTGATGCAAGTTTTCTATCATCTCTGTTAGCGCCGTATGACAAGAATATTTTGGCCGAAATCCTGACTGACTGTCATCTATTAGTCTGTGGCGAAGAAAGTTTTCTAGTGTTGTTTTGTGAATGTGCTTTTCTAGTGCTTTGGATAGAGAGGATATTGTAGAAATTAGCGTATAGTTACTCATGATACGATCATCTAATGAATAATCTTTTAAATGAGGACACACTTTTGTAATCTTAAAGGCTGATGGGAAGTGATCTTTGGTGAGACATTGATTATATGTAAAAGTTAGTGACTCGCAGATCGCCGGTGCATCATAGCGAAGTATCCGATTAATGATTCTATCTAGTCCTGATGAGTTATTGTTTTTTTAGGTTACTGAATTGAGTAAATACTTCAGTGGTCGTCATTAGCGGTATGTTAGAGGGAATATCTCTAGAGCATTTATTCTCACAAAATGATGATAATAAAGTTATGCCATGAAGAAAATCTGTTAGTGTCTATGTTGAAGTCTCCTAGCAGTATGATTTCTCTCGCATTACTAAAGACTACATTCATCATAGTAGTGAATTTTTCATACCAGATGTTTCCTGCACTGGGATTTCGATAAAGACAGCCAACTACTAAGTGTGCACGATTTTGAAGTTTAACCTCAAGCCATAAAACTCAATCTCACAGGTTTCAAAGTCTGGTCTGCGGTGGACGTTCAGCGAATTAGAAATATAAACTGCAATCCCCGTCTCTTGTTTCTGATAAGGATCTCTTCTAATAACTTTAAAATCTCCGATACTGATATCATCATCTGAGAAGTTACAATTTAATCGACTTTCACTAACTCGGAATATGTGAAAATTTTGATTAAGTATATGTGATAGTTCGGGCAGCTTCCGTAATAGATGGCAGATATTTAGATGCCCATCTTTACTGAGCCAGCGTTCATACTTATTAGACATTTCATGAATGCGTAATTATATGTTTTAAACAAAACACACAAAATGAATGCAAATTACGTCCTTTTTTACAATACACATTCTAAAGTACAGAGAAACAGTAATATCTCTGTCAGTATATAAGAATACGTACACAGATTAGTAAGGAAGAGCAGTGAAGAACCCCTCACTCACAGTAAAAACACAATTAAATGCATTATAAAAAATATACTGCTACGTTCTCTCAGTTAAAGTAATCGGGAGTCTCTGTGGCGAAGTGGTCAAGCCGTTTGACTTGTGTTCCGAGGGTTGTTGGTTCGATTCCTGGCTGCGCCCTTCGGTTTATGAGTTAAATGTTTCGGAGACTCCTGGGGGTCGCCGCTAAATGCTACGGAGTTCGTGCTTTGTGTGACGCTTTCCGTGCTACGGAAAAAGACCGAGCCATAGGGGATAAAACCCGTTGCAATGAAGTCGACCCTGTCGACTTTTAAGCGACTTTTTTTAAATAGTTAAAGTAAAGTCAAAACCTCTAAAAGTACTGGAGAGTTTTGGTCATATACCACAACTTTATGAAGGGAAAATCCCAACTGCACCTCCCCGCGGTAGAGGATGGAAACACACTACGGTGTGGCTAACACAGCTCTGGGGACCGAGTATCCACCGGAATAAGTGGACAACTCTGCAGCTGAGCAGAGCAGGGCACTCACTTGTCCTTACAGTCGGAAATGGCTGTCAAAGGCAGAGGTAAAAAGACCACCATGTGAATGTGGAAGGCAAGGGGAAACCACCACATTATCTTCCCAAGACTTCATGGCAAAACATATATCAAAGTTAGTGAAGGACGTTAATGGCTGTCTTAGGGCATCCTCGACCGGTAGGGACAGTCATGAGCCACAGGTGACACCAGACCGTCATCCAGCTACTGATGGCAAAATCTTAACTAAAATAAATAAATTTAGAGTAGGAACATGGAATGTTAGGACATTAAATGAGCTAGGAAAGTTGACCAATGTTCTAATAGAGATGGATAGCATGAAAATGAATATACTAGGCGTTAGTGAGATGAGATGGAAGGGATCGGGCAAAATTATAGCTGACAATCACACAATAATTTATTCTGGAGGGGATACACATGAAAAAGGTGTAGGAATAATACTAGACGAAAAAACAGCCAAGTCAATTAATGGATACTGGTGTATTTCAGATAGAGTTATTATGGTAAAAATCAAAGGCAAACCAATAGATACAAATATTATACAAGTATAAGCACTACAACAAGCAGTAGTGATGAAGAAATACAACACTTTTATGACGAAATAGAAATGGCGATGGCTCAAATTGGATCACAAGAAATAAAGATAATACTTGGTGATTTTAATGCAAAAATAGGAAAGGGAAAAATGGAGGATGTAGTGGGGAATTATGGTTTAGGTACAAGAAATGAAAGAGGGGAAAAGCTAATAGAATGGGCAAATATCAATGATATGATAATTGGAAACACATGGTTTAAGCACCATAAAAGACGACTGTACACATGGATAAGCCCTGATAAGAAAATACGCAACCAAATTGACTACATACTAATTAATAAAAGATTTAGAAATGCTTTAATTAATGTAAAGACAATGCCTGGTGCTGACTGTAATAGTGATCATGTACCACTATGTGGACATATAAAAGTAAGATTAAAGAGAGGGAAAAAAAATGGTTAAGAACATGAGTCTTAATAAAGAGGTTCTGAACATAGATAAAGAAATGCAAGAACAATACAGAGTGACTGTGAAAAATAGGTACAATGCAATAACTAAAATACAGAGTATAGATGAACAATGGGAAATGTTAAGGGACTCCATTCATCAAACTAGCAAAGAAGTATTACCGGAGAGAGGCAAAATAGCTAAGAAAAAATGGATGAATGAAATCTTAAAACTGATGGACAAAAGAAAACAGAGTAAAAATGACAAACAAGAATACCCTAAGATAAATAAAGAAATAAAAGATAAATGTGGGAAGGCTAAAGAAAGTTGGTTAAACGAGCAATGCAAAATAATTGAATTAAATTCCATTAAAGATACAAAAAATATGCACAGACAAATCAGTGAGCTTACAGGAAGAAAAATAAGAATAAATACGGGGTGTTTGAAATCAAAAACAGGAAAGATAATATTAGAGGAAGATGCTATAATGAAGAGGTGGAATGAGTATATAAGAGAATTATACGAAGGAGAAAGGGAAGAATTAACAGAAGATAGTAACTTAGAAGGTCCACCTATTCTGAAAGAAGAAGTCGCTGACGCTATGAAACGTATGAAGAAAGGAAAAACAACTGGGCCAGATGAAATCATAATAGAAGAATAAGAAGTATTGGGAGAATTTGGAGTAGATATATTAACCAAAATGTTGAATGATATTTACAGCAGTGGATATTTACCCAGGGATATGCTGAAATCTGTATTTATAGCTATACCAAAAAGACCAGGAGCAATTGATTGTGAAGATTTTCGTACAATTAACCTTATAAACCATATCACTAAGCTTCTACTCAGAATCATAATGAGAAGAACCAAAAAGAAAATAAAAATGGAAATTAGTGAAGAACAGTATGGATTTGTGGAAGGAAAGGGCACAAACAATGCAATTTATACATTACGGACACTAATAGAAAGGTCAATAGAGAAACAGAGAGACACATATTTGTGCTTCATAGATTATACTAAGGCATTTGATAAAGTAAAACATGATGAACTGATTAAAATGTTAGAAGATATCAACATTGATGGAAAAGATTTAAGAATAATAAAGAATGTTTACTGGAACCAAGTAGCAGAAATTAAAATGGGAAATAAAGAGGGTAGTTACGAACAGATAAAGCTAGGAGTACGACAAGGGTGTGTCTTGTCACCAGATCTTTTCTCCCTGTATAGCGAAGTAATAATGAGAGAGATCAAAGAGATGCCAGGAATACTAGTTGGAGGTTATAATATAAATAATATACGCTATGCAGATGACACAGTATTGGTGGCGGATAATTCAACAGACCTACAACAATTATTAGACGTTGTAGTAACAGAGAGTGCAACGAAATGACTCTCCTTGAATATCAAGAAAACAGTAACAATGGTAATATCAAAGAAAATGGTGACACCAAAATGTGACATAGAAATAGAAGGGAAAATCCTTAACCAAGTTGATAATTTTGGATACCTAGGGGCATTTATAACATCAGATGGAAGATGTACAACAGGGATTAGGAGCAGAATATGGCAGGCAAAAGCCGCATTTTAGAAAATGAAGAGTATCTTATGCAATAAGTCACTATCACTGAATGTAAGAAAGAGAGTGCTGAAATGCTATGTAGAACCAGTTCTGCTGTATGGCAGTGAATCTTGGAATGTAAATGAACAAATTAAGAAGAAATTAGAAGCAACAGAGATGTGGTTCCTGAGACGAATGTTGCGAATTCCTTGGACTGCCAGAGTAACTAACGACGACTGCCTGAAACAGGCTAATGAAACTAGAACATTATATACAACAATAAGACAGAGACAAACAGCTTTCTTCGGTCATGTGATGAGAAGAGAGGCATTGGAGAACATCGTAACAACTGGAAAGATCGAGGGGAAGAGAGGCAGAGGTAGACCAAGAGAAGTGATGCTGGATGGATTGAGACGGTGGCATGGAGGAATGTCAGCAGCAGAGTTGATCCAGAAAATCAAAGACCGAGATCTATGGAGAGCCATGAACGACTACGCCAGCCGGCACGGCACTTGATGATGATGAAAGTCAAAACAACTCAATGTGTAAAGTTACGTATAATCTAATACGTTACTAGATCTAGCAATAACCAAATATGCAGATAAATGTTCCCGGAGAGGCTCTTTCTTGTATCGAGATCCGCTGTAGCTTTGTGCTAAATTGCTAGTTGATACGGAGTTGTGTGGGTCTTTGGTACAGCGACATAAAAAGAGCTTGACAAAGTGTAGCTGGGCTAAATCGTGTGAGGTGTAACCATTCTGAGTTATAATGAAATGGATACTTTTGATGTCTCATGGATATGTAATGACTACCAACTACACGCGCTGGTTCCTGGCTAATAGGAGGTTGTGGTGACACGTTGTTGCTGCTGAAAGTTGGTTCCTTGCTAGGGAGAACAGGAAACATATCTTCATAATTATTACCATCCTGTGAGAAAGACGATGTATTGTACGGACTTGGTGTGGTGGAGTGTCCCGTATTGCTTGGATTTCAGGTGTGGTAGTTATGAGTGGTCTGCGCACTTCTGGCATATTGGTACTTGATGTGACGGAAGTATGTTGTCTGGCTTGAGTTTCAGGTGCAGTAGCCAAAACTGCATTGGTTGTATGTTGTGTCCGTTCTGGGTATTTGATATTTTTGGCGAGAAAGCTGGTGCCCAATGTAGACAAATGTATTTGATCTGTATAAAGGTTTCGTTTTGGTACACCAGCCTGTGAAGTGAAGAACGGCGTGTTGTTGATGAACTGTGTGTTGTTTTGAGAACAGAACGTCTGAAAAAATGTTGTTATTTATGTCAGCTAGACGGCGCTGAAGTTCATAACTCAGTGATATAATGGAGGAGAAGAAAATAGACTAGTTAGAAAAAGTGTGCAGTAATCCTTTCAAGAGTGCCAGTAGTTGAGACCCCGTGATTTGCGGGTTGTTCATGGTGTCGTTGACACCAATGTGGACGCTTGCCTTCATAACGTTATGATTTACAGCCAACCTGTTAATCTTGTCTATTAGCCGGTCAACACCAGCCCCAGGCAATGGGATTATGAAAACAATGTCTTTGTCTGAAGTGGCCATCCGGTCGATGTATAAGCCTTTCATTAACTCTTTCGCTACCAGCGGCCGATACATCGCCACAATTGACCGACTCTGGTTATTCTATCGACAAAGAATGATCAGTGGTGTATTTGATACATTTCTGCTCCATTCCGGAATTTTAAGTTACAGTAAACTGAAAATGCATACAGCCGGAACATATCTATATCATCATTGTGCTGTCAAACATTTGCCAACATCGATTCTTGTGAATTTTTAAGTTTTAAAGTCGCGTTAATTTGTTTGATTTGGTTTTTCCACAAATGGAAACGCCCACGAGTAGGCGGCCTCGTCGTATAACTTCAGATCAAGCTAGGTTATTGTTCAAAACAATGTTAAACAACAGTGATTCCGATTTGAGTGACGATTCAGAAAGAAGTTTTATTTGTGAGTCTAAAGTTTTAGCACGTGGTGATGAAGAAATCAGTGATATTTCGTATCAGCTGAAGTGTCTGACAATGAATGTCCGCGTAACAATGAATGTCAGGATGTCATAATTTCTTCTCAGCGCAAAGGAAAGCAAACAGTACAAAATAAGAATACAACTGGAGGAAAAAATCTCGAATTTACAAGCCTTTGTAGAGCGTGATGCACCTCTCCCATCACCATCGACATGGCAAGATGTGTCAGAAGGGGAATCAAAACCAAATTTTGAGTTTCGTCCTCGAAGGTCTCACGTCAACTCTAAAATGTATCAACTTCAAACACCTATGGATTTTCTCAAAGTTTTTTTTGTTTTTTTTTTTTTTGTTTTTTTTGGTGATGACATTGTGGATTGTTTAATTAAAAATGTAAACGAATATGCAGAAAAGATGTTGATGCAGAACACTCCTGAAAGAAAACATTCTAGTCTGTTCTCCTCGACCCCACTCAAGAAGCACGAATAGCTGAAGTTTACGTCTGTCATTATTGCTATGGGACTTGTTCCTAGACCATGTATCAAACACTATTGGAGTACAAGTGCACATGTATTTACTCCTTGGTATGCCACTATGTTTCCCAGGAATTGATTTGTATCTATTTATCATACCAGTTTTACGTATGTGAACCAGAGGCAGCAGGTGCAAAAAAAAAAAAAAATCGATCCTCTTGTTGACATGATTCTGAAGAAATTCCAGGAAACATTTTACCCATCTAAAAATGTGTCCATTGATGAAATGATTATTGGGTGGAAGGGCAGATTTCAGCACAGACAATACAATGCAACAAAGCCTCACAAGTACTACATCAAATCATTTGGCCTTTGTGATTCTGCGACTGGCTGTGTGGTGAATTTAAAAATTTACTATGGAAGAAACACCGAATACAGTCGGGATGTAGATCCCACAACTGCTCATGCAGTGAAAGTGTTTGCCACACTACTGAATGTTCTCCGAGCTGGCCATCACATATTTGCTGACAGATTCTACACTTCGAACGCTCTGACTGATTATCTGCATTCAAACAATTTCAATTATACAGGGACACTGAATGTCAACCGAGTAGGCTTCCCTCCAGAGGTGAAGCATTTGCGACTTCAGTATCAAGAGATGAAGTGGTTTCTTGAAGGAGATAGAATATTGTGTGTGGCATGGAGAGATACAAAAGCTAAAAAAAAAACATGCATTGTTGTCTCTACGAAGTCTGTAGTCGGAACTATTGAGAGCGGAATGAGAAAACCGCAAAGCAAGCCGAAGATGATCCATGAATATAACATGGCGATGAATGGCTGCGACAGAATGGACCAAATGGTTGGCTATTATAATATCCATGATAGGAAAACCATTAAGTGGTGGAAGAAGACCTACTACTGGATCTGTGAAATTGCACAGATCAATGCTCACATCCTACATTCTATATGCCAAACAGAGAAAGGAGGAAAAAACTGTCATTGAAGGATTTCAAGCAAAGTTTACTTGAAAGTGCACATCGCGAAGCAGCTCAGATTATTCCTGAAAGTTTGATACTCTGCCTGCCAAAGAATTTCAAAACGTCTGTTGCAGGAAATTATGTGGAAAGAGGGACAGGAGCCAGGCAGTCAATAGAATTTATCGGTGTCAATAGAGACTGTGTTGTTTGCAGCACGCGAACTAAACGACACAGATCATTTTTTATTTGCTCGGGCTGCACTAATAGACCACGATTGTGCCCAAAAGTTTGCTTTACAGCCTATCAAACATAGACTGCCACATAGTGTAAATAAAAATAAACAGACATGTGTAAATATTCATTGTAATTAAATGTAAATCTGCCACGTGTTTTCCTCATTTTTTTTTTTTTCTGAAAAAGACATGCTTCAGAATCTGCGGCCAAACTTCTTTTCGGATGATTGATTGGGAGCAATTGAGCTTATATTTTAGGAAAGTGGTGTTTGTTCAGTAAATTCAACAGGATTAGCAGTGATTTAGCAGTGATCGGGATAACAATGCCTCTTGGTAAGTGCAATGTATCAGTTTTACCTCGTTTTGTCAATTTATATTATTATTTTTATTATATTTACAACCTATAGCATTAATTCCAATACCAACATATTCCTTGTGCAATCCCCTTTATTTTGATAAATAATACAACAATTCTGCTACAATTTTAACCATTTACATAACATTATTGTTACACACCCCTATTTCGAGTTTTCTGCCATTATTGTTTTTTTTCATCTTTGAATATGCAGCAAAACTTCCTTTTGGGTAATTTTAATGAGCAATACTGTTTATATTGTTGAAGACAAGTGGTGTTTGTTTGATTATTCAGTAAATTTTAAAAGCATTATTGTAACACACCCCTACTTCAAATTTTCTGCCATGAATTTCTGTTTGGTCAAGACCCAATTTGTGTTTGGTAGCGAAATAGTTAAAGAATCGCCTAGTATAATTGTGTACAGTCAGGTCGTGCTGTCTGTACATGTTGGTTGTCAGCACGCCTCGCCCATTGTGTCATCCATTTACGATTATCAGCAGTCTTTATCTCTCCATGTGGTTTTCCCGGTGTTTCTTGTGGGCATCTGTTGTCCGTTGGAAGCATGTTATAGCACTGTACGTTTTTTTGATGATTTTTCCTGAAGCACTTCGAAACTATTGCTTATTTTGACGTCAATGGGATAGACTGCTTGTGTTATAGTTTATCTTCTTCTGCGCGTTGAAGTGTTTGTTGTTGTTGTTTATCTTCGTCTGCGCGTTGAGGTGGTTTCATAGTAGGTATCTGTTCTGGGTGGGACTGAGCTTCCCCAAGATTCCCCAAGGATGAAACAGTTGCTTGGGAATTTCATGCTTCTTCGGTTGGTTCGCTGAAGGACACATTATGTAATGTTTGAACTGTTTTTCTCAGCAGCAAATTTTCCTCTCGCAGGAGCGCGACTTCTGTCTTGAGAGCATTGTAATCACTGTTTATCTTGCTGTTTACTTCGATGTTAGTTTAAACAGTGGCTATGAGCGCCTTTAGTGATTGTTCTAATTCTTTAATGCGCTGTCGACAATCACACGAATGTCCATTGATAGTTATGATGCTATTGTTATCTGAGGCAGGTAATTCTTCAACAACATCCACGTTGGGTTCTATGTTGTTTTGGAGGCTTTCCAGTGGGTATTCAATGGCCAAGAGCAATGGTGGCTTGGCAGGCCTCGTGTTGATGTTGTCCTGTGCTATCGGCGTGCAATGATCGCCGAGTGATGTCGGATACGATGATCGATTAGTGAGTGATGACTGAAACGATGGTCGCAGAATGAGTGATGCCGGACACGATGATCGCTGAGTGAATTATGTATTTCAAGATGATCGCTAAGTAAGTGATGTCGGACAAAATAATAGCTGAGTGAGTTATAACTGACACGATAGTCGCTGATTGTATGATGTCTGATACGATGATCGCTGAAAGAGTGATGTCGGAGACCGTGATAGCTGATTGAGTGATGTCAGACACAATGAACGCTTGGTGAGTGATGTCGGACATGATAGTCGATGAGTGAGTGATTTCAAACATTGTGATTGCTGAGTGAATTATGTATTTCACGGTGATCACTGAGTGAGTGATGTCGGATACGGTGATCGCTGTGTGAGTGATATCGGAGACGACAATAGCTGAGTGAGTGATATTGGAGACGATAATCTCTGATTAAGTGACATCGGAGACAACAATCGCTGAGTGAGTGATATCGGAGACGACAATCGCTGAGTGATTGTTATCGGAGGCGACAATCGCTGAGTGAGTGAGGACTGACACGATGGCAACTCTGTGAGTGACGACTGACACGATGGTCGCTGAGTGAGTGATGTCAGTCACGATGGTCGCTGAGTCAGTAATGTCGGAGACGATGATCGATGAGTGAGTCTTTTCGGACACAATGATCGCTGAGGGAGTAATGTCGGACACAATGATCGCTGAGTGTGTTATGACTGACACAATGATCGCTGAGTGAGTAATGTCGGACACTATGATCGCTGCGTGAGTGATGACTGACACGATGATAGTTGTGTGAGTGGAATCTGACACGATGATCGCTGAATGAGTGATGTCACACACGATGGTCGCTAAGTCAGTGATGTCAGAGACGATGAACGCTGAGTGAATGTTTCGGATGTCTCATAATGTTCCTCTTGTACCTTGCGGTGTCGAGGTGAAGTATAAACTTCGTGAGAGTGCCCGAGTGTTTCGAATGTCTCATCATGTTCCTCTTGTACCTTGCGGTGTCGAGGTGAAGTATAAACTTCGTGAGAGTGCCCGATTATGGGCTTCATATATCGATTGTCCCATGGACTCTGCTATTCCCTCCGTCGAACGTTTACTTGGTCGGCCTCTTCCTCTGTTTCCATCTGGTCTGTACATCATTGTCTGTTGTGGTATGCTGTTGACTGGTAACCTACTTGCATGGCCAAACCATTTGACTTGCTGCTTTCAAAGAAAATCTAATGCTGCTTTAACCCCCACTTTAGTCCTGATTTCTTCATTTCTGATCTTATCTCTTCTTAATACGTTGAGTATTCTTCTCAGGAACCTCATTTCTGTTGTGATTTTTCTTTTCTCTTTTTCTGTCATTGTCCAGGTTTGGCATTGATAGCATAGAGTTGGTAGGAAGATTGTGTTGTAAAGTGCTTTCTTAGTAGTTATTGATACATGTTTGTTCTTTCGTACTGGTGCCATTTGTCAAATGAGTTGATTTGCCTTATTGCACCTATTTTCGATCTCGTCTTCTGATCTGCCATTTAATGATATTATACTTCCTAGGTACTTCAAACTCTTAACTTGTTTCAAAGGATGTTCGTTTAGGTGAATTGTTGTTGTTTGTTCTTCTTTAGCTATAGTCATTACCTCTGTTTTGCTTGTGCTAATTTTCATGTTATGTTCCCTACACATTTCGTTTAGACTATTCATGTGGTCTTGTAATTCAGATTCTGATTTTGCTATTAGTGATTTTAGCTATTAATGGTCAGATTTGCAGATGGTTCTTCTTCTGTGTTCTCGTCATGTGGTATTCTTACTGTCTCTGCTTGGCTGGTTTCTTTACATATGTTGTCTATATATTTTATGAACAAGAGAGGGGACAGGACACAATCTTGTCGTACTCCAGATCTTCTGAGTGTCCTCCAGTTGCTCTCACTATGCATTCACTGTTGTTGTATAAACTTCTACATAGGTTTGTTAGATGTGTACTCACTCCATATTGTTTAAGGATTTCTCACAGCTTGTTTCTATCTACTCTTTCGTGTGTGTCTGCGTGCCTGTGCCTGTGTGTGCCAGTGTCTACGCCTCTGTCGCCTCTGCCGTATCTGTCGGCTCTGTTGTGTGTGTCTGTCTGTGTGTGTCTGTTTGTGTGTGTCTTTCTGTGTGTGTCTGTCTGTGTGTGTCTGTCTGTGTGTGTGTGTCTGTGTGTGTCTCTGTGCGCCTGTGTGTGTCTGTCTGTGTGTGTCTCTGTGCGTCTGTGTGTGTCTGTCTGTGTGTGTCTGTCTGTGTGTGTGTGTCTGTGTGTGTCTCTGTGCGTCTGTGTGTGTCTGTCTGTGTGTGTCTGTCTGTGTGTGTCTGTCTGTGTGTGTCTGTCTGTGTGTGTCTCTGTGCGTCTGTGTGTCTTTGTGTGTGTCTCTGTGCGTCTGTGTGTGTCTGTCTGTGTGTGTCTGTGTGTGTCTGTGTGTCTGTCTGTGTGTGTCTGTCTGTGTGTGTCTCTGTGCGTCTGTGTGTGTCTGTGTGCCTATGTCTGTCTGTATGTTGGCGTCTCCGCCTCTGTTATCGCCCCTGCCGTCTCTGCGATCTCTGTCGTTTGTGTGTCTATGGACGCCTGTGTGTGTCTGTGTGCCTATGTCTGTATGTGCCTGTCTGTGTGCCTTTGTCTGTATGTCTGTGTCTGTGTGTGTCGGTGCGTGTATGTGTGGCTGTGGGTGTCTGGGTACGCCTGTGTCCGCGCCTCTGTTGTCGGCTCTGCCATCTCTACGATCTCTGTCGCCTGTGTGTGTCTGTGGGTGCCGGTCTGTATGTGTCTATGTTCGCCTGTATGTCTGTGTGTCTGTACCTGGATCCAGAGTTTTGATTAGGTTTGTATGGCGTTGAGTGTAATTGTAGGTCGTAATGTCGTCGGTCAACAATTTGTTCAAGATCACAAGTCACTTTCTTTCCGAAACTTTCTGCTTCCCACAACTAACTTCACAAATACAATCTAAATATATTTCAAAACTCTACAACACTGATGACACATCACTTACATCAAGATGACATTCGGTAAGCACATAGACATCAAGTTTACAAGATGGCGACAAGGTCAAAATGGCGACAAGTTACACAATCACTGATGTTTTACAAGTATACAAGTTCAAACACTATAATAATATACGAGGACGAGTCTTCCACGCTTAAACAATGTAATAATATACGAGGACGAGCTTTCACGATAACACATTCAAATGTATGTAATTTACGTTCACATCTAGGTTCAAATCTTAACTAAATTAAAGCCGGACGAAAACCTCTACGTCTATAATACTATATGAGGACGAGCCTTCCACGTTTAAACACTATAAGCGGACGAGCCTTCCACGTTCACACATGTCAGGGTCTTAAACCTGGCTCGTTATACCTAACTCATGTGAGACAAGTACAAGTACAAAATGATTGGACTTGACACACAACGACACTAAGTTCAATGGATTTATTTACAAGTCACATGCAATACGATCTAGTTTGGCATGTGATGATCATTACAATACATATACAATACATTAACACACTTACAGACAAAACCCTCAGCTTCACAGTCTATCTCACAAGATATACAAGCACTCGACTTTCGGGCACAGAACTACACAAAGCCTTTCTCAACCCACACGTCCTGTCCTGTCCGAGTAGCCAAGCGGTCTGTCTGTTTCTCGCACAGCGCTTTCCCTCTGTGGATTGGCTTCACGAGGACTGCGTGCGTCTTGCTTTGTCCTTGCCTGACCGCTGACTATCATGTCAGCCAGCAACCTGCGGGCAGGTAACTAGTACTCGCCTGGCGGGCGTAACGATGTTACTGCATCCCGGTTGGGGACTATTCGCCTGGCGGGCGTAACGATGTTCCTGCATCTCGGTTGGAGACATTCGAGATTCTGACAATTATGTGTTACAGGCGACACTGTGATTGTGAGTTACAGGGGACACTGCGATTGTGTGTTACAGGCCACACTGTGATTGTGTGTTACAGGCCACACTGTGATTGTATGTTACAGGCTACACTGTGATTGTGTGTTACAGGCTACACTGTGATTGTGTGTTACAGGCGACACTGTGATTGTGTGTTACAGTAGACACTGTGATTGTGTTACAGGCTACACTATGATTGTGTGTTACAGGCTACACTGTGATTGTGTGTTACAGTAGACACTGTGATTGTGTTACAGGCTATACTGTGATTGTGTGTTACAGGCTACACTGTGATTGTGTTACAGGCTATACTATGATTGTGTGTTACAGGAGACACTGTGATTGTGTGTTACGGGAGACACTGTGATTGTGTGTTACATGCCACACTGTGATTGTGTGTTACAGGAGACACTGTGATCGTGTGTTACATGAGACACTGTGATTGTCTGTTACAGGAGACATTGTGATTGTGTGTTACAGGCCTGAATTGCTAATGTTTTCGTAACAGATTGTAAGTATTTCATTGATAATATACTCTAACCCAGTGTTAATTAGAAAATGGCAAGAGGCAAACTGAAGAATCTCCTGACCTTTAGAAGGTTGAACTAACTAACCATCCAACCAACCAAACAATCAAGCCAACCAACCAATAAGCCAACCAACCAAAACATATCGACCAACCAACCAACCAACTAACCAACCAACTAACCAAATAACCAACTAACCAACCAAAATATACCTACCAACCAACCAACAAAGCAACAAATAACTAACCAAGCAACAAATAATATTTTTTTAACTGTCTAGTTCTGTAATTGTTAGAAACAAATGCATATTCATCATCACGTGCCGAGCCGTTAAGCATCTGCGGTAATTATTTGCCATCTCACACGAGCACCAGAGTCGTGGACCAGCTCTGTGCTCTTGTCTCAGTTAGGTCATTGTTCGCCATCTCACACGAGCACCAGAGTCGTGGACCAGCTCTGTGCTCTTGTCTCAGTTATGCCACGTGACCAAGTCATCCTGGTATTTATCTCTCTGCCTTCCTTCCGCCTGTGTCTGATCAACCTTGCTAGTTGTTATAAAGTTATCCAGTTCATTTGTCCTAAAAAAACATGGAAGTCTGTGTGTGCACACAACTGGTTGGAACCGTCTAATTATTAACGTCTCGGTATATTTGTTCTTCGTTTACAACACGACGCTGAATTTCTCTGATTAGTTTATAGTCTACATGTGTTTCTGGTTTGCCATGCTCATTGGTTTTTCTGTCTGTCCATTCTTTGTTTTATGTCCGTTGCAGGGCATTGCCTTCAACCCCATATTGATTTCCTTGGCAGTTTTACGTTCAGTAATTTGTCATTGTCCATTGTAAACTAAGTAGTAATACTCATTTATTTGTAATGCGACAGAAATAGTACGTTATTAATATGTGTTACCACGTTTCTCTAAGGCCAGCTTGGATGTTTTTACTTGGGCAGGTTTTTTACACCAAGTGCTAGAGTGAAAGAGGCTTCGGAAAATGAGGCTAAATCTTTTGTTGAACGCAATATAAATAACAAAGTTGAATGAACTGTTGGCATAAACAAAAGCTTGTCTCACAGCATAAAATGCAAGAAACACCATAATCCACCTGTCCGTAATGTCAGGTTCGTATATAGTCGAGACACTATAGGCGGCGTGTGTTATAGAAAATACCAAACATACAAGCAGCATGGTTCTTGTCGTGCGCGCTGTGGACTTCTGTACGTCTAAGACAGTTGTCATTCTTTGTCTGTTTCGAAGCGCGATCGCCATTTTCAGAGAGATCACGACAGACCCAAATGTCACAAACATGAAAGGAACTGTATGTGTTAAAGTCGGAAAAACATTCAAACGAAGAGTTCGATAGACAAGATTTGTTCGTACATTTTTAGACAGTAGACTCGTCTGTAATTCTGTTTTATTGTTCACAACAACATACTTGAAAAAATGTTCTCTTACACTGAAATATATCGTCGAAGGAATCCACATCAAGAACGTTGACAACCCCGCAATCCAAATTCGTTTGGACGTCACTAATGTACTAAATTGCAGTGGATAAAACACAGCAATCAACCTTTCAACTGCTATACACACTGTAATATATGTACAGGCTCGAGACCCTACTTCGACGAAAAACCTAAGAACACGTTCTGTAACTGCTATTAACAACATTTCTAAATACGTACGCATACCTCTGTATTCAAATATCTCTCTTTCATTGATTAAGTCAACAGTCAAAATGTCCAGTAAACACAACATATCGGCTATAGTCAAACAAAACAAGAGAATGTTTGTCGACTGCTCCAGACCACATTTTCTAAACACAATAAAACTTATGACGTTTCCAACAACGCCCAACACACAGATTGCTGGATAGACAACATAGTTACACCACCACACAATCCATAACATTGTGTTAGGGGTGATATAGTGAAAGTAATTCTCGTAATCAATCTGTACATCGCTGCTGAGGCTGTTATTATTATTAGACATCTTTCCACTCTCTAAATCGAGTAAGCCTATACCGAAACTGACATTTTTCTGGACCGAACCGGACATCCAGCAAACGTTCTGTAAAAGTCACAGATTTGTGAAACCAGAGTATGTTAAGGAACTTTAAGTTATATTGAGAGCATGCACATAACACCCTGTTGGTAATCGCTAGGATGTGCCCACTGTCACTTAGAAAGAAATGTATTCTCTCCCACTTCTGCCCACTCTGTCGTCACTAGTAACTTTCGGGGAAATGATTCTCCCATTTATGAAGTCACAAATGAACAGTGCTTTCTGAAATTTAGAACGAAAAATTTAACATAAACGTTCATCAACTTACAAAGCGTTTCTGGTATGAGCAATAACTGAATCTTGGCCTTTGACAATAAAATAAAACAAATACATGGTACAAGTAGCTTGGAGCAGGGATAGCAACTAAACACAGAAGCCATAAACAATATGTTGCACGATTTTTTTGCCTGAAGATTTCACCACATCTCTACAGGTGCATACTGCAGGGTCATACACCATGTGAAGTGAGTACATGAATAATGTTTGTTTGTTTTGCGTATTGTCAACAACCTAGTTCAGACAGGCATACAGGGATGCTTCATTTGTACCGCACGAATATCAACTCGTAGGTGTACAAAGGGAATTATTAGCTTTATTGCGTACTGATTACATTTGGCTCTGCGAGCTCACATAAACGTTCACATATCATCAACACATGATCACAATCAATACATTAATAATATTCCTAAGTACAATCTCTATCTGTCCTAAGATAAGTCACTATCCTACTGTGCCCTAACAACTACACAGTGGCCAGGGCGAATACATCGACCTGTCTTCTAAGCTGTCCAGTTCCCGTCTGCCTAAACTTAGCAGCGTTGTCCAGCTGCGGACTTGTGAAACTTCGTGCGCCAGCACTATTGCGTGCTCGGTTACCTCGCACGTAGTACAGTAGCCTGTCACTAGCTACTGTGCTCTAGTTAACACTGTTTACGGGTACTTCCCGTGTTTATTGTTTCCTACTCTAACTTGGGAGTAACCCCCTGTCATGTCCTGCAGTGTCCTGCTTAGGACACGTGCGTGTCCTGTTGGATAACTGCTTAAGAGTTCTATCTTCTACTTCTGTCCCTTGAATCTCTATTCCCTGTTCGGGGATGTTATCTCTATTCTATCTTATCCCTAACTTATATCCTTCTGTTACTTCTGTCCTCAGCTTCTTGACACGTATCCTTTACAGGACTTAGCTGTCAACAGCAGCATCTTTCAGCTGTCTGTTGATCTCTTGGCAAGATTACGCCCAGTAGTTTGCCATTGCTTTCTGAGCGGCCGGCTCTGTTATCCTGCAAATCACCAGCGGGGGTCGAACCGCTGCCAGCTCTCGCCCGCTTACGAGACTGCGTGATAAACGGGATTACGGAGAAAGTGTTGTAACCCCTCGGCCAGAGAGACCGGCATATGAATAATATTATCAATATATTCATCTCACAAAGAATGATTCAATTTATTTTGTTAGTTGCATATTGTTTACAAGACGTCACAAACAACTCCAGCATTTATTAGCTGTTTGTTATTTTTTGGCATGATTATGTTCAGTAGTTTGTCATTTCTTTCTGAACAACCAGCACTCATACCACTGTATGAAAATCAACGACTTGTGGTCTGCTTCAAATTCACCCGTAGCTGTGCTTCGAACGCGGTATGCGCGTATTATTCACGTATTCACTTCAAATCTATAAAACACAATGTATGTATGTATTTCTGTCCGTTCTTTATGCGTTCGCGAACGGTCCATCCGATTGAGATGAAATTTTCTACACGTTTTCCTTTCATTCCTGTGCAACTTTCTGTCATAGTTTTTTAGTTTTTTTTATCAGCTACTTACTTACTCAAATTTAATATTTCATTTTTCATTATAATTTCTATATAGCAAGGGGACTTAACTCTAGAAAAGTTATTTCAAGATGCATAGCTTTTAATAACATTTCTATATACTTTATAGTCATATTGTTGCATCGCTTTCAAAGATTTATAAATTGTTTGTCTATAATTATTTACAGGCATATGAGTTATAATAAATAATGATATAATCTTTAAGGCATTTTCAAAGTTTTCATAAAAAAATAATGCATAATGCATAACATTGTAACTCATCTTTTTATGCTTAAAGAAGTTATCTACAGTTATGTAGGTTATTAAAAACAGTTTTCATTAAAAATAATGGATGGTGTGTGGAAGGACATTCTTTTAAGTTACTGTGTGAATTTAATGAGACGCTCCCAGCCAGGAGCTGGTTGAAGCCACGCCGGGTCAGATAGATAGACAGACAGACAGATAGTCGGGAACGGGAGCTTATATGACTACTTATATGAATCAAATGAGATGCTCCCCACCAGAGACTGAGTGAAGCCGGGCCGGCCCAGACAGACAGACAGACAGACAGATAGACAGACCGACAGACAGATAGTCGGGAACGGGAGCTTATATGACTACGTATATGCATTAAATGAGATGCTCCCCACCATGGACTGGGTGAAGCCGGGCCGGGTCAGACAGACAGATAGACAGACAGACAGATAGACAGACAGATAGACAGACAGACAGACAGACAGACAGACAGACAGACAGACAGACAGACAGACAGACAGACAGTTGGGAACGGGAGCTTATATGACTACGTATATGCATTAAATGAGATGCTCCCCACCAGGGACTGGGTGAAGCCGGGCCGGGTCAGACAGACAGATAGACAGACAGACAGACAGACAGACAGACAGACAGACAGACAGACAGACAGACAGACAGACAGACAGACAGTCGGGAACGGGAGCTTATTTGACTACGTATATGAATTAAATGAGATGCTCCCCACCAGGGACTGCGTGAAGCCGGGCCGGGTCAGACAGACAGACAGACAGACACACAGATAGTCGGGAACGGGAGCTTATATGACTACTTATATGAATTAAATGAGATGCTCCCCACCAGGGACTGCGTGAAGCCGGGCCGGGTCAGCCAGACAGACAGACAAACAAGCAGACAGACAAACAGACAGACTGATAGATAGATAGAACCCCTCCTGGAATTGGGCGAAGCCGGGCCGGGGCATCTAGTAGTATATAACTCTAAAGCATACACCTGACAAGATGCAGTCAAATTTTCCAGGCAATAAATTGTGCAACATATTGTTTGCAGCTTCCGTGTTTACATTCGCTAAGAGAATGCATTGTTTTAAAGTCATACCAGAAGAAGCTGTATAGAACTGAAAACAAGAATTGACATGAGAAAGGCAGCCTTTAGCGAGATGGAACTCACACACAGCAATGGGACGCAGAGGTGTTTCCAGGGCACCAGGGCCGGGTTATATACTTGTCAGAATCTTGCATCCAGCAATAACACAGGCTCGTAAACACTGACAAATGTGATACAAAACACGGTCACAGAATGACTTTAAGTGACACACTCCAACTACAATTCAAACACTTTATTCACCCTGCTCACTCATCTCAATCATTACATACATCGCGCAATTACAATAGCGATGTCATAATACAATCAAAAGATAGATAAATGCAATACAACTTACAATCCTACAACCCAGGCGCTCAGTCTCCTATACTCACACAGGCTTTCTATCTATAAGCGTTCATACACACAAATCGAGCACCATTCAGACCGTCCGTCCTGTACAACAGTCCCCAAGCCGTCTGAAGCTAACCACCGTGAATTCTCGTCAGTCGGGATTGTGTCCCTGCGTGGACTTCATGTCCCACGCCTGCACCAACTGACCATCACTATCACAGCGTGGTTAGTGTCGCTCATAGTTGGGCCTGGCCGTAATTGCCAGGTGCCGTCAAAGACGACGTGGTATAACTGGCGGGGAGATTATGACAATACTGGCCAAGACCTATTGACGGGTCCTCGTCGAGCGACCTGGGCAAAAGGTCCCTTCGGGGTCCTGGCTAATGTCAGTAGGATCGCCGATTCCTCCGAAGTCGGAGAGAGTTTGCCTGTACGGCGAGGAACCACCAGTCTGCACACCAATAAGCCAGACATGGGACAACGGATACTCAAGCAAACCTCAGGTCCGGTATGTCATCACACTGATGTTGGACAACAAGATGGCTTCATCCGACATACAGGACTTCGCGTTGGAGCTCAAGCCAACGAACACAAGCAAGCACACACAGCTATAAAACAGTCATCCGCAATGAGAAAATGTTCAACGCTGTCAGCCGCACTGAGAACGAACGAACGAACGAACGAATGAACAAACTTTATTTTAAAAGGTAACAAATTGGGCACGCAAATTGGGTCTTACATTCGGCCCTTTCGATCACTCATCATTCATTCATCAAATGTGCATGTTACATTTACATAGGAAAAAAACAAAAAAACATTGTCAAATGGATTTTGTAAGCATAAACAATGCATATTACGCATGGTACATTCCCATGGGGGGGGGGGGGGGGGGGGGGGGGACATTGTCAAATGAAAGTTGTAAACATAAACAGTGCATATTGCAATGTTATGAAACACATCCCTTATCTACCCTCACACCCCCCAGCCACCCACATATCCCTCAGCCACCCACACATCCCCCACCCACAACACCCACACCCACCAACACATACCTCCACGCACTCACACAGACTCAGGCAAACATACAAGCCGCCACAAACCCACTGATCCCCCACCCACACACATTTCCCAACCCACATATACATCCCCCACCCATCCCATAACCGACACGCACACACCCACCCACATATTCTCCACCACCCACCCACACACCCGCAACCACCCGAAAAACACACATCACAAAACCACACACACATACCCCCGTCAACCCACAAATCCCGCACCTATCCACACATACATCCCGCACCCTCACAACTTTCCTCACACACCCACACACACATCAGTCAACCTACACCCACTCACTCACCCAGTATCCGCCACCTCTCAACTATACATCCCCCGCCTATACACACATCCCCACCCACAAACACATCTCCCCACCTGCGAATGTGATCAAGTGCTTTTAAAACAGTACTGTTGCATACATGTGACACATGGACAGTGGAAAGGCAAAATGAGGAAGATATAACGCGCGGCAACGGGAATTCGGCTTCTGGAGACCGTACAAAGTGTCCCGCGGACGGACAAACAAAAAACGAATCTTACAGTTTCAAAAATAACCGAAAACCGTAAAGTGATTAGAGAAATTAGAGGTAGATAGACTTTATGGTTTGGGAATGTTAGGAGGAGAAATCAACTGTGAAGCTTACTGGTAACTGGCGAACATGATGGGATCAGAGCAAAGGAGAAGACAAGGAGATAAATTCCTGGATGGCTGGGCCACAAACTTAACCATGGCAATAACATTGCCTTCATCATAGACTTTTGTGATCTTGTGAGATGGCGAATCATGAACCCCACACGGTATTGAGACGGTGTAGAGGATCACATGTTTGAGATGATAGAGATGATCACATGTTTGAGACGGTATACATGTTGAAACTTTTTGTGTGAAAATCTTTGAGACGGTGTAGATGATCAAACAATGTGTGTGGGAGACGGTAAGATGGTATAAATAATCGCAGGTTCTGTGAGAAAATCGTTGTGTTAGTGTAGATTATAAAATAGTTAATATGGGATATTTCATGACGATTTTTTTTCCCCGTTTCCATCCTGTTTCAGGATATTGCGGTCAACATCAGCATCTTTCAGCTGTATGTTGATTCCTAGGCTAAGATTACGTTCATCAGCAAGCCACGACTTTCTGAGCTACCGTCTCTATACTCGCATAAGTCACTGGCGCGATTCGAACCGCTTCTAATTCTCGTCGCGCTCACGTCAACCACGAGAGTATTCGGGGTTACGGAGAAAGCTGCTAACCTCTCGGCCAGGGAGACTGGCGATTTAGATTGTCGAATATTCTCAATGTCAGAATTCGTGACGGTATAGATGGTCAAATATTCTTTATATTAGAATCCGTGACAGTATGAATGCTCATATAGTCTGTGTGAAAGACTTCGTGACGACATGAGTCATCAAACAGTCTGTGTGGAAGACTTCGTGACAGCAAGAATCATCAAACAGTCTGTGTGGAAGACTCCGTGACAGCAAGAATCATCAACCAGTCTGTGTGGAAGACTTCGTGACGACACGAGTCATCAAACAGTCTGTGTGGAAGACTTCGTCACGACATGAGTCAAACAACAGTCTGTGTGGAAGACTTCGTGACGACATAAATCATCAAACAGTCTGTGTGGAAGACTTCGTGACGATATGAGTCATCAAACAGTCTGTGTGGAAGACTTCGTGACAGCAAGAATCATCAAACAGTCTGTGTAGAAGACTCCGTGACCCTATTTAAACAAATGTCGCTTGCATATATATGACGTTGTGATCAATCCCCAACTACAGGTTGATGCGGGAAACAGTGTCACGTTGAGTAATGTCCATGCTTGCAGGCCTAGACGAGGTGAAATCGCTAGAACATCGCAGACCCATAACAGCAAACTCATCATGTTCCTCTTGTACCTTGCGGTGTCGAGGTGAAGTATAAACAGCGGGAGACTGCTCGCTTATGGACTTCATGTATCGATATTCCTATGGACTCCTATTCCCTGCGTCCATCGTTTTTGTGGTAGGCCTATTCCTCTGCTAACATCTGGTATGTACATGATTGCTTGTTGTGGTATACTGTTAGTTGGTAACCTATTTGCATGGCCAAACCATTTGACTTGCTGCCTTCTAATAAAATCTAGTGCACGTACAACCCCCACTGTAGTCGTGATTTCTTCATTTCTGATCTTATCTCTTCTCGACACATTGAGTATTTTGCTCAGGAATCTCATTTCTGTTGTTGTGGCTTTTCTGTTCTCTTTTTCTGGGGACAATTTTAATAATAATTAACCGAACAATGGTTTAGAAAGAACACAGATGGGAGCCAGATTTACAGAAAGGTAGCCGGGTTGACCAGCACGAAGATGAACACAGGACATGAAGACATCTTGGGTACGTGCATGCATGAATCACACTGGCAAGTAACTGGGAAATGTTTTGTCGGGGTGTGACGAGAGCGGCGTTCTGCAAATATCTGCTACATGAAAATGAAAGTGGAACTTAGTACCGTAAGTGTTAGAAAAACTATCCTGTCTGTGCTAAAGTTTGAATCTTTTCCCGTGTATGGATGAACAAGCTACTTACAAAATACAATTTCCGCGTACGTTGTATTGGTAGTATAATGTAACTAAATATACGGGACACAACATTACGGTCCGTTGTGTTTGTGATTTGACATATACTGGTTTACACTGGCACCTTGCCGTTTTCACAGACGATAGTTTGTGCTTTAAAAAGGCATAATAACTTGTACCTATGGTGGTAGCGAATGTGACTGATAAGGCCAATTTGCGCTGTAAATATCCGTTCACAGTGGGTGCATGTGAACACGTGGTCATTTCCACCATCATGCACCATCTTACGTCTCACACGGTCGGTGTGTGACTTATCTGCAATAATTTTCTCCTTTGTCTTTATTCCATTTCTGATGTTTGCCCTCCATGCAACACGTTCAGTGGCGACTTGCTCCCAATGTGCATTATAAATGCTTGTATCAATCATGTCCTGCTTACATACATCTTTGTATCGTAGTAGAGGCCGACCCTGAGATCTCTTACCCATCTGTAATTCACCAAAAAAAAAGATGTCCTTTGGTATTCTACCATCATCCATCCTCCTAAGATGTCATATCCATCTAAGTCTACGAAAACTGAGCATGGAATAAACCGTCACACAACCTGATCTTTCCAATACTTCAGTATTTGTGATTTTGTCTTGCCACTTAATACCAAGAATTCTTCGCAGACACCGCATATGAAAGCTGTTTAAACGTTTCTCTTGGTGTGAGTAAGTTGTTCAGGTTTCACTGCCATAAAGAAGAGTGCTAAGGACACAGGCTTGATAGACAAGGACTTTTGTTTTGGCAGTAGGCTTCCTGTTCTCCCAGACTCTTTTTCATAACCTGTTCATTGTTGTTGCTGCCTTACCAATCCGGATGTTGATTTCCTGATCTGGGGATAATTTGCTATTTACCACTGATCCTAGATATGTAAAATGGCCTACCATCTTTAGTTCGTCGTCGTCAATAAAGATTGATTGTACCCCATATGTACCTTGTGACATAATCTGTGTCATCTTTTTGCTAATTGTTAAACCAAATTAAGAACAAGCATTGGAGAATGCAGATAGTAGACATTGCAATTCTTCCTCAGAGTGGGTCGTAACTGCAGCATCATCTGCAAAAATCAACTCTCTGATCAGTACCCTCCTAATTTTGGTCTTGGCCTTCAATCTCTAAGTATTGTAGACGCCGCCATCTCAGCGTGAGTGAATGTATATACCACCATCCTGATCACGAAAGGCATATTTCAGTAGAAGTGAAAAGTATATTTCAAAGAGGGTGGGAGCTAGTCCACTCTTGATTTCAAACTCTTCAGACGTTGCACCATCAAACTTGATTATACCCTTCATGCCTGTGTGGAACGATTCCACAATGGACAGAAGAGTTGGTGGGCAGTCAATCTTCTTTAGTGCCTTGAACAGACCCTCACGACTGACCAAATCAAATGCCTTTGTGAGGTCGATGAAGGCAATAAACAGTGGTTGATTCTGTCCACATCATTTTTCTTGCATTTGTCGCAATGAGAATATCATTTCAATGGTTGACCGGTTCTGTCGAAAGTCCCACTGTGATTCGGGGAAGACTTGATCTCCTAGGATTTGAAGTCTGCGCAGAACAATTCTGACAAATACTTTCCCAACAATATACAGAAGTGAGATACCCCTATAGTTGTTGCAGTCGCTCCGATCGCCCTTGTTCTTGTACAGCGATATGATGCTTGAACCTTTGAAATCCTGTGGGACTTGTCCTTCAAGCCAGCATAGCTCTATTAGCTGGTGGATCTGTATAGTGAGTGTGTCTTGCCCACTCCTGATAACCTCTATTGGAATCCCATCCTTACCTGGAGCCTTGCCAGATGCAAGTTCATTTATAGCACACTTAACTTCTGTTATGGTGGGAAGTGAGCCCAGGTGGTCAAGAGTTGGTAGAGCCTCTATGGCGTTGAGGGCATCATCCGCTAGTTTGGTCTCACTTGAGTAAAGCTCCAAATAGTGCTCTACCCATCTGTCCATCTGCTGTTTCTTATCAGTTATGATTTCTCCAGTCAAGGTTTTCAATGGTGCACTTCTTTTGATCACTGGACCACAGGCTTTCTTTATTCCTTCATACATGCTTCTTATGTCTCCCTTATCACTTGCGATTTGAATGGACTCACATAACTTGATCCAATAATCATTTGCAAACTGTCTGGCAGCCTGTTGCACATCCTTCCTAGCTTGCCTTAACTCACTCAGAGTGTTACGCGTTGGTCTTTCCTTGTTTCTTAAGAGAGCTATATTCTTCTTATCAATCAAGGGCTGCAGAGTCTGGCTGTTTGCCGCAAACTAGTAATGCCTCTTATGATCCACAGTGCCGTAAACCTTTATGGCAGTTCTATAAAGAGTTTCCTTAAGTTGACCGCACTTTTCATTTATTGTACAATTTTCTGGTGTATCAGTGAAAGCGTCTTCAAGTTGCTGTTGAAACTGAAAGCACTTTTCAGGATCGTGAGTGTTAATAATATTAATCCTGGGGCTAGATTTGTCTTTAGCTGTGTAGATTCTCTTTGGTCTCAGTCTAGCCCTTGCAAAAACCAAAGAATGATCCGTATCACAGTCAGTACTGTGGTAACTTCGAGTCAATGATATATGGTTCAGATGTTGTCTCCGTGTGATGATGAAGTCCAGCTGGTGCCAATGGTCGGATCTGGGATGTTTCCATGTAACCTTATGCATCTCTTTTGTTTTAAAAAAAGGAGTTTGTAATACATAGGTCATTACTGGTGCAATGCTCCGGCAGCCTTTGCCCATTTTCATTCATGTGACCGATGCATTTTCCAAGGCACACTGGCCATGAACTCGAGTCCTTGCCCACACGAGCATTGAAATCACCGAGCATGTAAATGTAGTCAGATTTTGGAACTGCCTTGATCACGGAGTCTAACTCCCCATAGAACGATTCCTTCACATCATCAGAGGAATCGAGTGTCGGTGCATAAGCAGTAATAATGGTGGCAAAACCACAAGAGGTTGCCAAGCTCAGGAATAATAATCTTTCAATTCCTCCTGCTGGAAATCCAATCATTCCAAGTAGCGAATTCTTCACTGCAAAGCCCACACCATATTTCCTTTTTTCTGCCTGCCCTCTACCCTTCCAAAAAAAAGGTGTAATTGTTTTCCCTGAGTGACCCTTCCTCAGAGAGGCGAGTCTCCTCCAGGCCAGCAATATCAATGTTAAGACGATTAAGTTTGGTATCAATCACAGCCGTTTTTCTCACATCGTCAATATTTGTCAGGTAAGTGGAAAATCCTGGACACATGGTTCTTATGTTCCAGGTTGCAAGCCGTAGCTTGAGGTTTCTATTTTATTTTTATTTGTACCTAATGCATTTGTTTTACAGCCTGTGAATCAGATTTTGTCCCATTGAAATGCACCCATTGAAGCAGGCAGGCTGTGGCGGATCAGCACCCAATTGACCGGGGGCTGCCCAGCTTGAGGCGGACGGTTGCTGATCAGTGACACCTGTAGGTGTCTCCCACCGTCAGAGGCAACGCGTGGCGCCCCATGTCTACGCCAATTGACAGGGACTTATAACCCGTAACAGTTGCCTCTCGCTTTGATTCCGAGGCCAGTTAAGACCAGGGATGGAGTTATTGCCTCTCCATAGCACAAAGCCTGGGCTACAATATAGAGATCATGTATTGCCTATGCAGCATGATAACTCTCTCGGCCTGCCTAGTTCACTCCAGAGGAAAGGTAACACCCCTACATCTGGAACAAGACAAGCTGCTGAAGCTGCCGGATCAGCAAAGCAATGCTCTAACTGTCCGCCTGTCAGAGCTTCGATACTAGACCAGCCGCCAACCAAAGCTTAGGGCCTGGTCTGCTCTGCCATGACATTTTGTCTTTAGCTTGCATTTCCTCGCACCAGGGTAAGGCTTGTACCCTCCCAATTGCGCTCTTTCGCCCGAAGCCATTGGCACAATCTGAGGTGTCCGGTTTGGTAAGCGCCGCCCAACGTTCGGCGCTAACAGAAAGCACGTAGTACCGTCTATTGTTATACGGTAGCTCAGTCATATCTGACTAAGACCTGACACACATACTGGTTTAATATACAATTATAAGACCTATGGTACTATTTCAATGATTTGATACGAATTCTGTCCACATTCAAAAGTTGTAAGTTCAGGTGGATGATAGACCTACCTAATGAAGACACCTTTGTTTAGATGTCTTGTTGGTCACGCGTCGAAGTACACGTGTTCATGCAGCGAGGCGCTGTCGTCATTTGGAGGTGACAGGTGTGAATCCAGGTCGGTAACTATAGCTTTTAATTGTTATGTTACCTAGTGCGTCCTCTAGTCTCTAATTCTTACGCTTACTTCTGTAAGCGTTAAACAGTACATGTGTATTTATTTATTTTTTTTAGCTGAATAGATAATTTCGTAGTGTAGCATTCTGATTCGCTGGCTGTGGAGGACATCAACCTTTATGGCGTGTCCTGGTCAGGGAACATGCTCCACGATATCGATTCTAAATATTCAGGTAAGGGCATTGATACTGCGAGAAACAACTTCAGTTGTAATGATTAGCACCCATAGAAGATAAGCATAAAGAAGCAAATCTTATATATAAATTAGGATCTCCGTCTGTCTGTCTGTATGTCTGTATGTCCGTCTGTCCTTTGTGCGCTCGCGAACGGCCCATCCGATTGAGATGAAATTTTCTACACGCCTTTCTTTCATTCCAGTGCAGCCCACTGTCATATTTTTTTAGTGTGAAATCGCATGCTTACCCAGTATTATTTCATTTTTCACTTTTCATCATAATTTAATATATCTCAGGGGACATAACTCTATAAAAGTTATTTCAAGGGGCATAACTTTTCTGTATAACTTATAGTCATATTGTGGCATCGTTTTCAAAGATTTATAAACTCTTTGTCCATAGTTATGTACCGGCATATGCGTTATAATAAATAATGATACAATCTGTAAGGCATTTTCAAAGTTTTCATAAAAATAATGCACAATGCATAACATTGTAACTCATCTTTTTTTGCTTAAGAAGTTACTGTAGTCATGCAGGTGATTAGAAAGCGTTTTCATTAAAAATAATGGATGGTGTGTAGAAGGGCATTTTTTTAAGTTACTTTTTTTGTTGTATGAATTTAATGAGACGCTACACTCCAGGAGCTGGGCGAAGTCACGCCGGGTCAGATAGATAGACAGACCCACCTTTTCGCTGCAGTTGTCTACTCCTCCTTTTCCTTCTTCTGCTGATGCTGCTGCCGCCGCTCCATTTACCCAAGTTAATTGTTGGGGGAAGATGTAAAGATCTTTCAAGTGCTCTTTCAAATGCTTTTTGTAAGTTGGTCTTCGTTTATCTAAGGTTGTTCTAACTGCAACCAATAAATGATTAGACAGACAGGCAGACAGACAGACAGAGAGGGAGGGACGGACAGACAGACAGACAGACAGACAGACAGACAGACAGATAGTCGGTAACGGGAACGGGAACTTATATGACTACTTATATGGATTAAATGAGATGCTCCCCACCAAGGACTGGGCGATGCCGGGTCAGACAGACAGACAGACAGACAGACAGACAGATAGTCGGTAACGGGAACGGGAGCTTATATGACTAATTATATGAATTAAATGAGATGCTCCCCACCAAGGACTGGGCGAAGCCGGGCCGGGTCAGCTAGTATACTATATTAGACACAATTACACAATGATGGATATAGGTTAACCAGACTTATATTTATCTACACACGAACACCATAGACCGAGATCTGTGGAGAGACATGAACGCCTACGCCAGCTGGCAAGGCACTTGATGATGACGATGACACTCTGACGAGCTGATACTATAATTATACCCAGTCTGTCGTGGCTGAGAGGTTACGGTGTCCGCCACAGAGGCAGAAGGTACAGGGTTCGATCCCTAAATAGGGTTGGGAATTTTGTCCAAGAACTAATGATATCGCGCGCCCTTTGGCCGCTTGGGTTGTGAGATTGGACACCTAGTTTTATCACATAAAGACGAAAAACAAGAGGTCACGTGTGCAAGTTATGAACGTTAACAATCCCACGGCAGTTGAAAATCACGAAGAGTAGGCCTAAAAGCCGCTGGTTTGGCAAAAATTTTAAGAAATCAAACCCACCTATAGGTAGGCAGACCACGTTACGTTGGTTGGAATCTGTCTATAGGAAGTAAATCTTAAACAATTGCTTGCCATAGTCGGACACAGAAACCTTTGATGTGAATAGCAAGGTGAGACGCACTCCCCTCGGAAGAGGAACGAGGAAGAAAAAAAAATACATACCTCAACCAGCGCCGGCAATTTTACCTCATTTAAAATGCCAGTTTCAATGGATTAATAAATGTTAGCGAAGGGCTATCAGACGGGAACAAGCTAACGGTGTGACCCACATGTAACAATTGTTCCTCATGTTTCTCGTGGACATTTTCAGAACGTAAAACCTGGAGACAAAACAGTTATGGAACCTTTAGCAAAGAAAGGGAGTCTTCGTGGCGAAATAAACACGCCGCCAGCTCCACGCTCCGAAGGTTATGGGTTCGATTCCGGCCTACGTCGTTCCGTTCATTAGTGGAATGTTCTCGGAGACTCCTTGAGGTTGTCGCTAGAGCTACGGAGTTCGCGCTTTTTTTTTTTTTTCTTGCGACGCTTTCGGCGCTCTAGCCATATGGAACCCAGTGTAATAAAATCGATTCTCTTATTGTTTACCCCGTTTTTACCAAACAAAATTGTAGTAAGAACAGTTATCCTTGCGCGTATGTTCTTTCTGCGAGGCGGAAGGTTATTTGAAAGCAGCAGGTTAAAATGTGTTTCTATAGATTGTTTTTATAGTCTTCTGTTTTATCTACTATACACGTATTTCCCCCTGTTTTCTATGATCACGAATCAACGGCTATGAAGTTATTTCTAAATTTACTGTGACAACTTCGGATGTTGTACTTTCTCGTGTCACTGAGCTCTTGAGTAATATGTCACCTGACCTTATGATCTGTACGCTAATTGATGTGACCCAGATAAAGTCCACTACAGTAGGCTTGAATTGTTGCCACACAAAAATCGAATAGCAGCTGCCGCAAAATAGGAAACACAACGGGAAAGTAGTAAACAAGTTGAAGAGGCGGGGTAATTCTCATCCCCTTATTCAGGGTTCTTGATATCTGATGTTCCATATCCCCCGCTTTTATCTCATCGCCCTTCAAAAAACTTTTGAATTTCTGCAAGATATACTTTCAGTTCTTTCCTCTCATCGTTTCATTTTGAGGTTATTTTACATTCTTGAGTATATGCAACAAAATACAATTACACGAAAACCCAGAAAATACACCGGAGTATTCTATAATGTTATCTGTTATGCATTGGGCACTTTCATCTATTGATGTTTACTGTGTGAATAAAATTTTACGTAAACTTACTGTTGTTTCAGAGAGGTAAAAGTACTACTCGAACCAGACATACAAACGGGGGAAATGTTTAAATATTGATTTTGTTCCCCCTTTATCTCAGAGCAAACTTTTTGAAACTGAAAGTGTATGAGAATACGGGGCAGGTTTGAGTGCCTACATCGTCTTCTTATTTATTTATCTTCTCAGATTTATCCAAGGAAAAGAAAAGAAAAAAAAAAGAAGGGGTTGGGGTGGGGGAGGGGGGGGGGGGCTTGCAGCTGGTTGTAGAGGGTAAACTAAAGTTCACTTTTAACACTCCTTGTAACGTATGGGTATATAGTATACAGTACAAAACATAAAGGTCTCTTTTAACACTCCTTGTAACGTTTGGGTATATAGTATAGAGTACAAAACATAAAGGCCTCTTTTAACACTCCTTGTAACGTGTGGGTATACAGTATACAGTACAAAACTTAAAGGTCTCTTTTAACACTCCTTGTAACGTGTGGGTATATAGTATACAGTACAAAACATACATGCTTCTTTTAACACTTCTTGTAACGTGTGGGTATATAGTATAGAGTACAAAACATGAATGTCTCTTTTAACACTCCAATGCAATCCAATCTTTGGTACGAGTACCCGCTTTCAACCTGCGGGTTTTCGACTTGGCTATGTAGGGGTGTTTATGGTGTAGCTTGTAGTTTGTCTTTCGTACTTTGGGCTGCTTGTTGTCAGCTTCCCTGCTTCTGATGGGGTGATAGCGTTCGTTACTTTCTTGATGAGGTTTTTCATGTCTGGGCAGAGTCGCGCACGTGTTGTGGCCCGGAGTAATTGTGGTCCCACCCCGTCTTATGGTGCTGTTTCCTTCAGGTTGCTTTACCACTTGTCGTCTCCCCTAGTGTTCCTCATATTTCCCGGTCGTGGGTTGCCTTCGAATCTTCTTGGTGTTCGCCAGGGGGATCTTGGTGGTCAGGGATATCGTCATTCCTCTGCTACTTCTTCTTCTGTTTGTGTTCTTGCATCTTCTGTTTCGGGTGTGGCTGTCTATGTCTTGCGCAGGTCAAATATCTCATGAAAAGTGTCTTCTGTCGTTCGTTTCACTTTTTTGATATCTATTTATCAGTCTCAGCCTTTATTGCAGCCATTCGCGCGACATCCTGCTCAATCTTCTGCTGAACTTGCTTCATTTCATCCAGGATGCGCTGAACGGCCGTTACCTGTGTTTCTTGCGTCTTGTCTTTTTATTATTCCATGCTTGATAGCTTTTCTTCTGTCTCATCCTTTATAGCAGCCATTCGAGTGACATCCTGCTCAATGTTCTGCTGAACTTGCTTCGTTTTGTCCAGGATGCGCTGAGCGGTTGTTATCTCAGTCTCTTGCGACTTTTCTTTTTCTTCCTCCATGCTGTTGAACTATCATCGCAGGTCCTTCAGTTGGCCTTCCAGTTGCGCTTTACCGCTTTTTGTGAGTCGATTGGTGGCCTCGTACTGCCTCCTAGTCTCTTTATAGGGTAGGTTACTTTTGATGGCGATCTTCATGGCCTCCTTGCTGTCTTGGTTGCAGGGGCTGCCGAGGTACCTGGCGCCGTGGTTGCCGAGCAAGTTGGCAAATGTTCTGTTAGTGTTAGGCCTCCTGAAGTCCTTGTCGATCTTTGCATACTGGCACTGGCTGTATGGATGAGGTCCAGAGCAGTATCTGCACACCTCAACCTCACTTGGTCAGGTGGCACGAGTGTGCCAAAACTTCTGGTATTTAGAGCACTGCAGCACTATAGGTATGTAGTGCTCTGGAACTTGTTTTCTCTTGTCCCATCTGATGTATTGAGGGATCACTCGGTCCTCCGATGTTACTATGACGACTGTGGAGGGGATGTTGTTCTTTCCGATGATCCTCTCGGCACTGGTGGTCTTGAGTTCCTTGTTCTCCCTTGTCAGCATCTCCCTGATCTGGTCGTTGGTGAGATGAGTCTTGACTCGTTTAATGACCCATCGTTTCATCATGCTGTGTCGGGTGGCTTCCAATAAGATGCCGTGGTGAAGCTTGATTAGTATAGAGTACAAAACCCCGGGAAGGTTAAACCGGTCAACAAATGCCCGCAGAAGTCTGATGTGTCGGCCTTAACGGCGCAAGAATGCAGCTCTGTTGTAAACAGGCACAACGCAATCGCGTCCGAAAAAAAAACAACTGTCCGGATGAACGCTGAAGAAGAGTACAAAACATATATGTCTCTTATAACACTCCTTGAGGTGTATGGGTATTAAGAATAGCGTACAAAACAGGAAGGCCTCTTTTAATACTTCTTGTGGCGTCTGGGTATATAGTATAGAGTACAACATATAAAGGAATCAAAGCGAGAGGTAACATTTACGGGTTATAAGTCCTTGTCAAGAGGCGTAGACAAGGGGCGCCACGGGGTGCCTCTGACGGTGGGAGAACCTACAGGTGTCATTGATCAGCTATCGCCCGACTTAAGCTGGGCAGCTCGCGGCCAGTTGTGTGCTGATCCGCCACAGCCTGTCTGCTTCAATGGGTGCTTAGGGCTAGGACAAAATCTGAATCGCAGTCTGTAAATTACCAATACACCAGGTGTTCATACTTACCTCACAATTCCGATTTGTGAGTGACCACTCTCACAGATCCGAACTGTGAGTTAAGTATGAACACATATTTTTTTTCAGTTCCCATTTTTTTAAATTCTCATTTTCTCCTCATTGCTTTAATTTTTTCCCCATCCTTTTGTTCTTCTCGTCCTGTCGTCACCTTTTGATGTAGTCACAGAAGATCCCCTTGACTATATGTTGTGTTTGTGAATGTGTTTGTTTGCTGATGAAGGCTAATCGCCGCAACGTCCTGTATGTGTCGTAAATCTGTTATGTAAAGGTGGACTACTTTGTGTCATTTTATATTGTTTAAATAAAGGTGTAGTTGTTTTCCCTGAGTGAGCCTTCCTCGGCGAAGCGAGTCTCCTGCAAGCCAGCAATATCAATGTTAAGACGATTGAGTTCGGCATCAATCAAAGCCGTTTTTCTCACATCGTCAATATTGGTCAGGTCAATGGAAAATCTTGGACACATGGTTCTTACGTTCCAGGTTGCAAGCGGCAGCTTGAATTTTATATTTTGTTTCTTTTTATTAGTACCTGGTTATCAACCAAGATAAGACATATATGGTAATTTCAAGAGAAGGAATGGCTAAAAACTCTGGCCACATTCAAATAGATTATATGACAATTAAAAGAACGGAAACATACAAATACCTGGGTACAATCTTCAACTGCTCCAACATCATAAGGGAAGAAATACAAACTAGAATCAATTCTGGAAATAAGATATACTATGCACTACAACATCTACTAAAATCAAATGCGCTATCTCGTATCACCAAAATCACAATATACAAAACACTGATCAGACCATTTGTGCTGTATGGCTCTTAAACCTGGAGTACAACGAAAGGAGATGAAGCCTTGTTACAAATCTTTGAGAACAAAATTTTAAGACGCATCTTTGGACCCATTAGGGATACACAAAGTGAAGAGTGGAAAAGAAGAAGTAACAATGACATTTATGATCTGTTTAAGTCCCCACTAATCACTAGTATCATGAAGGCTAATAGACTACAATGGCTGGGGCATATAGAAAGAATGGAAGATAATAGGGAAACAAACCTCGCTTACACTCAGGAAATAAATGACCGTAGACCCCGAGGTAGACCAAGAAGACGGTGGAGAGATAATATTTATATATATATATATATACACACACAGACCTACAAGCACTTGGAATCAACGACTGGCAAGAGAAGGTCAACCAGAGAGACGAATGGAGACGGATTGTATCCGCAGCAAAGAACCTCAATGGCTCGGAACGCTGAAGAAGAAGAAGATGAAGAATTCTCATCTTTCATATTACGAGGTATCATTTTGTATGCCATTTTATCTTATCATGTATAATTATTGTAGAGTGAGTGAGAGAGTTAGTGAGTGTGAGTAAGGGAGTGTGTGTTGAGAGAGAGAGAGAGAGAGAGAGAGAGAGAGAGAGAGTGAGAGAGAGAGAGAGAGAGAGAGAGAGAGAGAGAGAGAGAGAGAGAACGAACGAACGAATGAACGAACGAACGAACAAACTTTATTTTCAAAGGGTTAAGAATTGGGCACGCAGCCCCGTCTAACATTCTGCCCTATCACTCTCTTTCATACATTATTTCATTCCCACATCATTCAAGGCTAACAGAGAACAGCAACAATATATAATATGTGCATTATAAAGGCATGGGCAAAATGCGAACATCAAAACTACACGACTCAGTAATATTAGATAATGGTGTGACACTTGTTATTGGCCATGTGGAATATACTGGTCTACCAAAGGGGACTTGCTGGTATACTAGGGTTTTGTTATTATTATTTCTATTATTAAGGGGGAAGGTAATCCGTACTGAGATAGTGTTCGAATAATTTGTGATTATATGAATAGGGATTGGTTATTCTTTGATTTCTTGTGGAAGATTGTTCCGCAGCTGAGCTGCAGAGTACGTTAAGCTTGTTTTCTATAAGTCAATCCTAGGCTTCGGAATGTGTAATATATTTAAACTTTTACTGTGTCTAGCATTATATTTAAACAATAGCCAAAGGTAGTAGGATTTTGAGAATTAGTTTAGCCTTATTGGAAAGCAGGCGTTTGCGGAGTTGTAGTAACTGAAGGCGTTTATGCAGGCTAGGATTGTCAGATGCATGTTTGTTATAAATTAGACTCATGGCCCGTTTCTGGAGTGAGTAAATTCGTTTGGTGTTTGAATTAGAACAACCGTTCCAGATTGTAGAGCAGTAGTCAAAATGTGTCTGTATATGTGAAGTATAGAATAATTTCCTTGTGTCCTCATCAAGGAAATTTTTAATTTTGGCGAATTGGTAGACTTTTTTCGCTGTTTGTTTAATGAGCGCTTGAACGTGGGAATTAAAGGTTAGGTTTATATCAATGATTAGGCCTAATGTTTTGTGCTAAATTACACTTTCTACTGGCATGTTAACGATGTGAAGTTGAAGTAATGTGTGTGAGTTTAGAGTTTGAATCTTTGTCTGGTTGTTAATACCATTGATTTCGTTTTAGTGATGTTAATTTGCATACGGTTTGCATAGCTCCACCTAACTACATTATGTAATTCTTGTTGAGAGAGAGAGAGAGAGAGAGAGAGAGAGAGAGTGAGAGAGAGAGAGAGAGAGAGAGAGAGAGAGAGAGAGAGAGAGAGAGAGAGAGAGAGAGAGAGAGAGAGAGAGAGAGAGAGTTGAATTGTGTCACTAATTTTCACGTTACAAAGTGTATTTGTACAATTTTTTTCTCAATTTGTTTACAGTTTTGCGAGAATGCTCACGACAATCGTCACATCATGTGTGTGTAAAGTGTGGGAGTTTGTTCAAACTAGTTTCAGTGATTATGTGAGGCATCATGTATATGTATAGATTGATTGATTGATTGATTGATTGATTGATTGATTGATTGATTTAGGAACAGACATCACAGCATTCGGGGCTTTCCCATAAGCGCCCCGTCCCCATCCTCAGCAGCTAGCGAAGAGTTTCAACACAAATAGTTCCAGTAGCAATCTGATTTCCGTCTCCCCTTTCCTCTGAACCTTTAGAGTCGGCCAGATCCCCTCGTCACTCCTCGCTGCCTCATTCTTGCCAGATTATGGTGATCCATTAGCTCATCCGAGGTGTACACGTGCTCCCACAAGGCCCTAACCACGTCTGCCTTGTCATGCATCAATACTCCACCAAGTTTTGCCAAGCCAGCCAATCTGTCTTCCTGTTCATTCCCCAGCACACCGGCATGCCCCGGAGAAAAGATCCAGGTGATGCTTGCCACTCGTGACCTCCGAAGCGAAGCAAGCCACTCTGCACGAAGCCTGCCTGTCCTCGCCCTACTCAGCATGCTTTCTGAGTCAGATACAATCACAATGTATGTGTGTATCGTGTTCTCCATCCAGAGGAAAGCTGCACTGACTGTCTTCACCTCCATTCTTAAGCTAGATGTTATGGTATCATACGCCAGGCTAAGCTAGATGTTATGGTATCATACGCCGGGCTCTTCTCCTGCACCAAACGTCGACCATTAGCTTATGCTAAGAATCCCCAGGTTCTTCTCTTAACTCTCAACACCGAACCATCTGTGTAGATAATCACATCACCCGACCGAGTATTATCCTGAATTAATTGCTGGATTTCCACTTCCGTGGCCCCTGCTGGCCACTCCTTGCACTCCCGGTTCAATGTGATTATAACTACTCTGCACAAGTCTGACTACTCCACTGGCACTCTGACCCACTCCTCTTTCGCCTAATGTTCTCCAAGATGCACAGCTGTCTGATCGTATCATCCGTCTGAGCCATCCATGATTTCCCTCGTATCAGTCTCTTGACTCTTAACTGCGTCCAGCGCCTCATGCAACGGGTGATCTGTGTCTGCAGCTACTCTGAGGTATGCCTTCGTCTGCATCACCTTGTGCCTACAAGCAACAGTCGGCAGACCAATGATGTAACGCATACACCCTACTGGGGTGTCTCTGGTGCATCCCAGAATGACCCGCATAGCTTCTTTCTGTATGCGCTCTAATTTCACCATCTGACTCTTCGAGACAGTGAGAAATCCCAGTCCATAATTAATCACTGAGAAGACCAAGTGCTGGTATAGTGTGAAGAGCATTCTCTGCTCTGTGTCCATTGCAGCCAAAGTTTTAAGTGCATTGAGTAACTTTTGAGATCTTGTCACAACCGTCTCCACATGGTCCTTGAAGGACAGACGTCAAATGTGACTCCCAGATACTTCAGTTTGTCTCTCTGGTGACACTTCTGCCATCTATCGTGAGGCTTGGGACATCATCTCTCACAATCCTGTTTTCCAGAGAGCACCACGAAACAGCCGCCCTTTCCGGGTGGATGACAGCACTCATTTCAGTGCACCAATCAATCACTTTGTCTACTATCGCCTGTAGCTCCTGGCTGTTTTCTCCCTATCTCTCCCCTGCCTATATTCAAGAACATCATCTGCAAATGTTAGTACTCTTCCAACCCTTGGTGCTTCTAGGTTTGCAATCTTGTTCGTATACACGTTAAAGAGCACCGGTGAGATTGCAGCGCCCTGTGGCAGTCACGGGGTTAAAATATGTGACTTTCAGGTCCATGCACCCAGACGGAGAGCAACCCGACGAGAATGCAAGACATCTGCTATCCAGTTCACCAACCAGGGAGTGATTCCCTTCTCAATCAGTGTGGTCATCAAAATATCATAGCGAACTCTATTGTACACATCCTCGAGATCAAGCGCAGCCGCCATCGTTTCCTGTAAACTCTGAAAACCCTCATTATCGTCAAAGGCAAAAGTGGCTGCATGTGACCAGGTATCTTCTCCTGGCCTATAGCTTCCCCAGGCCTCAAGGAAGAAGCTTCTCCCTTTCTAAAAACTCTTGCAGCTTGACAGCTTCTCTAAAACCTTCACAAATGTATTTTGAAGGGTGATCATTCTAAAGCCGATAAGCTTTGAATGATCATTGAATGGTTTTGGGAGAGGGATGAGATAGCTATGTAACCAATCATGTGGTACTGTTGCCGTCTGTCACCTTCTGGGGTGAAGGGAACAGGCTATCACACTTATATATATATATATATATATATATATATATATATATATATATATATATATATATATATATATATATATATATATATATATATATATGGATGTCTTCAGATCTGGTACCGGGACAATTTCAATCTACTACCCCACCAGTCTCGGTATTCCTATTTCTCTCACAATCGACCCAGTGACGTTACCCTTTCAAACATCGTCCTGAACATATGACGCAACTCTGGTATCTACAAATTCAACAATAAAATGTATTGTACAAAAGAGTGAAGATAATATGGTTGTAGTGCAGATCTGTCTGGTGTGAGCTAATCGCTACAAGACAGATTTAGTGGAGACTGCCTCATGAAGGATGTCATCATTGTACACATGCTAGAGCACCACATAAAATGGGAAGTCACTTAGCTTCTCACTGGAGGTCCTCAGTCTTCGACCAGATATCACCTCCTCCGAGTTGACAGCAAGTCAGGGTAATGACACCAGAACACCAGAGCATGTGTCTGAATGATACTTAGAGTTCCCATCCACATCCGACCAGGTAGATGCCTCCATCATAGGTATGACGTAATTCTATAATGTTAGTTGGGCTAATACATCAAGTTCTATCAGCTACCCAAGGTATGCTGAAGCTCCTGTCTTCACCAACAGTGGCACCAACTAAACTATATATATATCGATAGTAGCACATCTCCTAAGTTAATGTTCACAGAAGCACAATGTCAGTGGCTAGATTTCCAATAGAACACTGTCAATGGCTAGATTCACGATAGCCTAAGGTCTATGGCTAGATTCACGTTCAAGAACATAATTCGAGTGAACCAAGTGTTGCCTGATATCACATAAAGTTGAGTGGTAGTCGGGTAGGTAATCAGTGGTACAGCTGGACGATCACATGAATACCATACTTGCCCAGACGTCTTCGTCATAACATGGTGGATAACTCATCCTGGAACTACTCTGAGGGCATAGATGACTGACCGGGTGATGGGCAGTAGGATCACCTCACGTTGGCTGGTTTATCAAGATTGCTGACGCTGGCAAAGGACTATGGTTTAAATGACCGTCCATCACCCCTCTCAGGAAAGTAGAATCTGGCAAAGTGACAAAGACAACCCTCGGTGAGAATCGCATGACCATGACCTACCATATAGGGATACACTGCCTCCCGGTACTCAGACAGAGAATCACCTCTCTAATGTGGGTTGTCGTTCAATTACAATCCATGCCTCATGACCAGAGGAAGAATAGGGTCTGGGGTCCGACAACCAGCCGATTAGACCATCTGTTTCACTGGATTGAAATTAGAGTGAACCCACGGTAATTGGTCATGAGTGTCTCCGCCCCAGTTCCCCAGGGGAAGCCTTCTAATGGCATACAGGGTTAGAGAGTCCACAGTACTTTAGGCCAGATGGCCCTGAAGGAGGGCAATTGGCAAACACCCCTCCAGCAATTCCCAGGTAGTCCTGCTCTCCCCAGTTAATCTTCCCTGCAACCATCAGAACATGTCTGCCGCATCATACCTCCTTCTTTCCCCTCCCCTTTGTCCTCCTCGCAGGAACCCACTATAGATTAGGATGTTAGTCCGTTAAGGAGACTTAGAACATGTAGAGTATGAGGAAAACAAAGAAAAACCAGTAGTCGCCCCACCAAAAGATGCGAACTTCGACACACGCGGGATCTTTCACATGACCTCCGATTCGATAGAAGACATTCCCACGTGATTCGTCTTGTCTGGCAGATTCACCCGATATCTCACACGATACCCTTTAGTTAAGTCCTCACCGACTTCCGCCGGAGTTCAATGGCGGCCGAGGAGTGCACTCCCATTGCTAACACTCAGGCCCATCCCAATTCTCCCCCAACCATTTTTGGCGGGCGAGACTAGGCGTTCAATACCTGTACTTATACGGCAGTTCAGACTGTTCGAAACAGGCCACAAATTGGGTCACGTCAACAAGCCTGCTTTTTAAGGAAAACTACAGGCTCACCTTTGACCTCCAGGGCGAACATCGCTTCATGCAATATACAACCTCGGGTGATCGCGGTTCCGACACCAACCGATTTAAGAATGGTAGCACTCTTACCTTTCAGTCGGTCATGCAGTTCGAAGTATGGGACCACGTCCAACCTATGGACTTAATGTCGACGATCTTTAAACTGTACTTTGACACTGGGCACCATTTTTTCATATCAAACTGCAGCCAAAAAGAACCTCTCGCCAGCTGGGCCAAATCAACAATCAGTTTCCCCCGTTCCTTGCCAGGTCACTGTGACTGCGTGGCCGGAACAAGAGTTCCTTTAAAATATCTCTGGAACCTTCCAGAACACAAGGGCATAGTCCTCCCCTCCCTTAGGGGTAAAAGATTACTATGATTATTCCCCTTTGACTGAAAACGTCGCTGTAGGCCTGAGAGATGGGTATGAGTCTGGCAAATCGAGCATCTCCTGGTCGAATCCTCCAGGCATTGTCTGACACTGTCCTAATACTCTGGTTAAAGCAGTCGGTCATCCCCTTCAGGTCTACTCCGCTCAAAACCTTCACGTGACCATACCTACCACCATCGGGCCCTGGTGCCGTGTCTTTTGCCTATTTCAAAATGTGTTTAACATTTTCAAACCGTATGATGTCTCCATAATGCATATTCTCCATTGGGCCAGATAACTCCTCTCTACCTGCATCCCCGGTATACGCATCATTATGATTGGTCTGCTCTAAAATTCTCTGGAGAAACGCCTCTCCTTTCTCTTTGTCTGTTGTCATGCGCACACCATCCTCTCTATAAATTGTTCCCACTGTCATAGGCCGATCTTTTTTTTTTGCATTTGTCTGTGCAGTTTCCAGAATTTTTGCAGTGTTTTATTAACTCCAATCTCCTTCATAAAACATTCCCATTTTACGTTCTTGGCCTCTGCAGCACAGCGCTTGAAAGACTCCACCTTGTCTTTCATGACATTTTCCGCTGTGCCCATTTCCTCTCGTGAGCTTCGGGGTGTCTGTCGCACTTTCCTTAGCTGCTTCACTGCAGCTCTCTTTGCTATCCAAGCATTGCCTACTTCTGGGGTCCACCGTTGGGGTCTGCAAAAAATGAGTTTTAACAGCCTTATTGCATGCTCCCTGTCTAAGGCGTCCAAGAAGGCTGTCGGTCCACTCTTACCGAAAGGTCTTTCGCGCTCTCCCAGCCTTAACTTTCCTGGATTTACAGATCATGGCTGAGCATGGTATTTGATTACTCCCATGGGCATTCAAAACAGTCCACTTTACATCGACTAATGACTGAGAGACAAGTGCCAAGTCAATAGCAGTGTCTGCATTGCTAGGTCTCATTGCCATTCTAGTCGGCCTACCATCGTTTATGCTGACCACATCGGAGTCCCACCATGGCATCCGCAAGGGCATTTGCCTGTCGGTTTTCTCCACTACTGTCTCAATCTCTGTTCCTCGCATTGAAGTCTCCACATATGAGTAGCCTATTACCTGGTAATTCCTCCAATTCCTTAATCCAGTACCATTGTTCCTTTCTGACAAAACAGTCCAATGTGGCATATACATTTATGATGTTCAAACTTAAGCTACCAATCTCCATTTGTATACCCTGGACCTCTCTTGCACTGCGATTCTACTGGCTCAAGTCAAGTACCACATGCTACACTCATTTCTTCACCAACAGACCTTGCCCATGTCTTTTCTGCCCAGTGGGATTTATATAACTGACGTATCCAGGGCAATGATATGTGTCTTTATTTAACTCCTGGAGCATGAGGACATCAAATTCATATACTAGCCTCTCCAATACAGGACCTTTCTGCTTGGCACTATGATAGTTCCAGTGCCCCACTCATACATGATTGAAACCTTGTCTCTCCACTTTTCGTCTCGTTCTCCTGGCGCCTGCCCTCCTATTTCTATGCCTTCTTCTGACACATTTCCTCGCCTTCTTCTCCTCACTCTCGCTTCGCTAGGCTCTGAAAGATGTGTCAAGCCCAGAGCACGTGCTACGTAGCGGAAACACTTTAGCAATTTTAACAGCAGATGGAATCTCTATTTCAATCAGAAATAGAGAATCTAAAGTCTTCAATACCAGACTCATCGTGTAATTTAAGTTCACTGGCATCATTCTGTGAGGAGAAGTGCACCAGAAATATTCCCGATGAGATTCCTTTAATGTCTGTTGCAGACGTTTATAAATATCTCTTGAACCTCAAATCAACAAACTCACACGGCCTAGATGGTATCAGTAATAGAATTCTTCGTTGTGCTGCACCAGTCATTAGTGAGTCCTTAACGTTCATATATAACCAGTGCCTGGCCAAAAACTACTTTCCATCTGCTTTTAAAATTGCTAAAGTGTTTCCGCTAATTAAAAATGGCTCAATCGATAGTAGCGTGTTGGGTAATTATAGACCTATTTCCTTATTATCGTCGCTATCAAAACCACTAGAAAAACACATTCATAAAATAACGTTACACCATTTAATTAACAACGATCTAATAATTAACAGTCAATCTGGGTTTCGACCTAAATATTCTTGCCATAGTGCTCTAACAAAAATGACCGATAACTGGCACTTAAACATCAACAACGGTAGAATTTGTGGAGCGGTGTTTGTAGACTTTAAAAAAGCTTTTGATATGGTAGATCACGATATTTTAATTAGAAAACTAAAGCAAATGAAGACAAGCACCAACATGGTGAACATAATTACGTCATTTCTATCCGACAGGCAACAAGTCGTGTCCTTCAACAACTGTCTATCAAGACCCACACAGCTTAATATTGGTGTGCCTCAGGGCTCAATACTAGGTCCGCTGCTTTTTGCAGTTTATATTAATGATCTTCCTTTATATATCAATACAACTTGTGATCTATTTGCTGACTACTGTACTATATATACTAGTCAAGAAAACCGTAGTGAATTAGAGAATTCTTTACAAAAGGAACTTGATAACCTTACTAGATGGAGCAATGAAAACCGCATGCAAATTAACATCGGCAAAACCAAATCCATGCTAATAACGACCAGACAAAAACTACAGACACTAGCCATAACTGGATCACCGCTCGAACTCCGCATGGGCACGTTACCTATAGTTAATGTGACTGAACATAAAACACTAGGGCTTTTAATAGACAGCCATTTGAACTGGAGCTCTCATGTTCACGCTCTTACCAAGAAAATAGCACAAAAAGTTTACCAACTTGCTAAAATTCAGCACTTCCTAGACGAAAGCACACGAAAAATATTCTATACATGCTATATCCAATCACATCTCGATTACTGTTCCACAGTTTGGGATGGTTGCCCTAAATCTAATTTAAAACGACTATGTTCTCTACAAAACCGCGCCATTCGTCTGGTTTCTGGCATAAAGCACGTTGAAAGTAATAATTTGTACAGTCATCTAAGACTTCTACCACTACAAAAGCGCTTCCTTTTCAACAAAGCCAAATTAGTGAATAAAATTATATCTCAAAATACCCCAGAGTATCTTCTGCCGCTGATTCAATCTAATGCAATGAACAGCAAGCGCCTAAATTTGTTACATGTCTCAAAGCCTAGATTGGACCTATACAAAACATGTTTTGCCTATTCTGGTGCTCACTTATGGAATCATCTGCCTCCAGATCTGAAAACTCCAATGAGTCCCTACACATTTAACCGAAAACTCTTTCAATACTTAATCCATACCGACTATATGCCACCATAATTCATTTACTGGTATAATTGTTCAGTATAATTGTTCATTATAATTGTTCACTATACATGTGTGGGAGCGAGAGAGAGAGAGAGAGAGAGAGAGAGAGAGAGAGAGAGAGAGAGAGAGAGAGAGAGAGAGAGTGGGTGTCAGAGAGAGGGAGAGAGTGAATGCGTGTGTGCATGCGTGTGTGTGGAGAGAGTGATTGAGCGAGAAATGGTGGGGGAATATGTCAGTGCATGCATTCGTACGTGTATGTGTGAGAGTGAGTGAGGGAGTGTGTGCGTGCGTGCATGCGTTCATGTGTACGTGTATGTGTGAGAGAGTGTGATTGAGAGAGTGAGTGTGTGTATGTGTGTAGGATTGTGTGTTAGAGAGTGAGACAGTGGGATAGTTGATGTGTTAGTGTGTGTGTGTGTGAGCGCGCGCATGCGTGTGAGTGTGTGTATATGAAAGAATACAGAGAGAGAGAGAGAGAGAGAGAGAGAGAGAGAGAGAGAGAGAGAGAGAGCTGAGCAGATGCATGTCATGTAACACGCATGTTATGTAACACGCGAATCCATGTGTTTGTGTATTCTCATCTGTCATATTATAAGTTAAATACCATTTGATTTTATCATGTATAATCTAAACTTATGTTCATTACTGTAGTTTGAGTGAGAGAGTGAGTGAGTGTGAATGAGAGACAGAATGAGTGAGCGTGAGAGTGAATGAGTGAGCGTGAGAGTGAATGAGTGAGCGTGAGAGTAAATGAGTGAGCGTGAGAGTGAATGAGTGAGCGGGAGAGTGAATGATTGAGCGTGAGAGTGAATGAGTGAGCGGGAGAGTGAATGAGTGAGAGTGAATGAGTGAGCGGGAGAGTGAATGAGTGAGAGTGAATGAGTGAGCGTGAGGGTGAATGAGTGAGCGGGAGAGTGAATGAGTGAGCGTGAGAGCGAATGAGTGAGCGGGAGAGTGAATGAGTGAGAGTGTCTGTGTGTGTGAGTGAATGAGTGAGAGTGAATGAGTGAGCCTGAGAGTGAATGAGTGAGCGGGAGAGTGAATGAGTGAGCAGGAGAGTGAATGAGTGAGCGGGAGAGTAAATGAGTGAGCGGGAGAGTGAATGAGTGAGCCGGAGAGTGAATGAGTTAGAGTGAGCGGGAGAGTAAATGATTGAGCGGGAGAGTGAATGAGTGAGCGTGAGAGTGAATGAGTGAGCGTGAGAGTGAATGAGTGAGCGTGAGAGTGAATTAGTGAGCGTGAGAGTGAATGAGTGAGCGTGAGAGTGAATGAGTGATCGTGAGAGTGAATGAGTGAGCGTGAGAAGGAATGAGTGAGCGTGAGAGTGAATGAGTGAGCGTGAGAGTGAATCAGTGAGCGGGAGAGTGAATGATTGAGCGTGAGAGTGAATGAGTGAGCGTGAGAGTAAATGAGTGAGTGTGAGAGTGAATGAGTGAGCGGCAGAGTGAATGATTGAGCGGGACATTGAATGAGTGAGCGTGAGAGTGAATGAGTGAGCGTGAGAGTGAATGAGTGAGAGTGAATGATTGAACGGGAGAGTGAATGAGTGAGCGGGAGAGTGAATGAGTGAGCGGGAGAGTGAATGAGTGAGCGGGAGAGACAGAATGAGTGAGCGTGAGAGTTAATGAGTGAGCGGGAGAGTGATTGAGTGAGCGGGAGAGTAAATGAGTGAGCGGGAGAATGAAAAAGTGGGCGGGAGAGTGAATGAGTGAGCGTGAGAGTGAATGAGTGAGCGTGAGAGTGAATGAGTGAGCGGCAGAGTGAATGATTGAGCGGGACAGTGAATGAGTGAGCGTGAGAGTGAATGAGTGAGCGTGAGAGTGAATGAGTGAGAGTGAATGATTGAACGGGAGAGTGAATGAGTGTGCGGGAGAGTGAATGAGTGAGCGGGAGAGTGAATGAGTGAGCGGGAGAGACAGAATGAGTGAGCGTGAGAGTGAATGAGTGAGCGGGAGAGTGATTGAGAGAGCGGGAGAGTAAATGAGTGAGCGGGAGAATGAATGAGTGAGCGGGAGAGTGAATGAGTGAGCGTGAGAGTGAATGAGTGAGCGTGAGAGTGAATGAGTGAGCGGGAGAGTGAATGAGTGAGCGGGAGAGTGAATGAGTGAGCGTGAGAGCGAATGAGTGAGCGTGAGAGTGAATGAGTGAGCGTGAGAGTGAATGAGTGAGCGGGAGAGTGAATTAGTGAGAGTTAGAGTGAAAGAGAGAGTGTGTGTGTGTGTGTGTGTGTGTGTGAGCGTACGCATGCGTGTGAGTGTGTGTATATGAAAGACTACAGAGAGAGAGAGAGAGTGAGAGAGAGAGAGAGAGAGTGAGAGCTGAGCAGATGCATGTCATGTAACACGCATGTTATGTAACACGCGAATCCATATGTTTGTGTATTCTCATCTGTCATATTATAAGTTAAATACCATTTGATTTTATCATGTATAATCTAAACTTATGTTCATTACTGTAGTTTGAGTGAGAGAGTGAGTGAGTGTGAATGAGAGACAGAATGAGTGAGCATGAGAGACAGAATGAGTGAGCGTAAGAGTGAATGAGTGAGTGTGAGAGTGAATGAGTGAGCGTGAGAGTGAATGAGTGAGCGTGAATGAGTGAGCGGGAGAGTGAATGAGTGAGCGTGAGAGTGAATGAGTGAGTGTGAGGGTGAATGAGTGAGCGGGAGAGTGAATGACTGAGCGTGAGAGCGAATGAATGAACTGGAGAGTGAATGAGTGAGAATGTCTGTGTGTGGGAGTGAATGAGTGTGAGTGAATGAGGGAGCGTGAGAGTGAATGAGTGAGCGTGAGAGTGAATGAGTGAGCGGGAGAGTGAATGAGTGAGCGGGAGAGTGAATGAGTGAGCGGAAGAGTGAATGAGTGAGCGGGAGAGTGAATTAGTGAGAGTGAATGAGTGAGCGGGAGAGTGAATGAGTGAGAGTGAATGAGTGAGCGGGAGAGTGAATGAGTGAGCGTGAGAGTGAATGAGTGAGTGTGAGGGTGAATGAGTGAGCGGGAGAGTGAATGAGTGAGCGTGAGAGCGAATGAATGAACTGGAGAGTGAATGAGTGAGAGTGTCTGTGTGTGGGAGTGAATGAGTGTGAGTGAATGAGGGAGCGTGAGAGTGAATGAGTGAGCGTGAGAGTGAATGAGTGAGCGGGAGAGTGAATGAGTGAGCGGGAGAGTGAATGAGTGAGCGGAAGAGTGAATGAGTGAGCGGGAGAGTGAATTAGTGAGAGTGAATGATTGAGCGGGAGAGTGAATGATTAAGCGGGAGAGTGAATGAGTGAGCGTGAGAGTGAATGAGTGAGCGTGAGAGTGAATGAGTGAGAGTGAATGAGTGAGCGTGAGAAGGAATGAGTGAGCGTGAGAGTGAATGAGTGAGCGTGAGAGTGAATCAGTGAGCGTGAGAGTGAATCAGTGAGCGGGAGAGTGAATGATTGAGCGTGAGAGTGAATGAGTGGGCGTGTGAGTAAATGAGTGAGCGTGAGAGTGAATGAGTGAGCGGCAGAGTGAATGAGTGAGCGGGACAGTGAATGAGTGAGCGTGAGAGTGAATGAGTGAGCGTGAGAGTGAATGAGTGAGAGTGAATGAGTGAGCGGGAGAGTGAATGAGTGAGCGGGAGAGTGAATGAGTGAGCGGGAGAGACAGAATGAGTGAGCGTGAGAGTGAATGAGTGAGCGGGAGAGTGAATGAGTGAGCGGGAGAGTGAATGAGTGAGAGTGTGTGTGTGTGAGTGAATGAGAGAGAGAGAGAGAGAGAGAGAGAGAGAGAGAGAGAGAGAGAGAGTGTGTGTGTGTGGGACGCGCTGGCATCACTACTTTTACGTCACATACTTTTTATGTACACATTTTTCTCCATGTTTAGCCTTGTTTATGTTTACAACATTCATTTCACAATGTTTATTTTTCTTCCTATGTAAATGTATAATGCTCTTGATGAACGAAAGACGAGTGATTGGAAGGGCCGAATGTAAGACGGGCCTGCGCGCCCAATTTGTGACCCTAATAAAGTTGATTTGATTTGATTTGATTTTAGCTCCGGCGACGATTCCCGTGTTTAATTAAATCCATAAGCAAAGTTTGGATATTGTAAGAAATAACCGGTCACCCTAGCATTGCCTGCTTACTAGGGAAGGGACAGGAGATGTCCATGAGGAGTCCATACGCCTAACGTGTAACAATCTCAGTGAGCTGAAGCAAGCTAGGAAGGATGTGCAAAACTCTGCCATGCAGTGTGCTAATGACTATTGGATTAAGCTATGTCGGTCCATTCAAAACGAAAGTGATAAGGGAAACATCAGAAGCATGTATAAAGGGATAAAGATAGCCTGTCGTCCCATGATCATAAGAAGTACACAACTGAAAACCTTGACTGGAGAAGTCATCACTGATAAGAAACAGCAGATGGATAGATGGGTAGAGCACTATTTAGAGCTTTACTCAAGTGAGACCAAACTAGCGGATGATGCCCTCAACGCCATAGAGGCCCTGCAAACTCTTGACCACCTGGACGCACTTCCTACCATAACAGAAGTTAAGTGTGCTATAAATAAACTTGTACCTGGCAAGGCTCCAGGTAAGGATGGGATTCCAATAGCTATTATCAGGAGTGGGCAAGACACATTTTCTCTACAGATCCACCAGCTAAAAGAGCTATGCTGGCGGGAAGGACAAGTCCCACAGGATTTCAAAGATTTAAGCATCATAACACTGTACAAGAACAAAGGCGATCGGAGCGACTATAACAACTATAGGGGCATCTTATGTCTGTAAATTGTTGCGAAAGTATTTACCAGAATTGTTCCGCGGAGACTTCAAGTCCTGGGAGATCATAGTGTCCGACATTACTCACTCAGCGATCATCGTGTCCGACATTATTCAATCAGCGATCATCGTGTCCGACATCTCTCAATCAGCGATCATCGTGTCCGACATCACTCACTCTGCGATCATCGTGTCCGACATCACTCACTCAGCGATCATCATGCACGACATCACTCACTCAGCCATCATCGTGTCCGACATCACTCACTCAGCGATCATCGTATCCGACATCACTAACTCAGCGATCAGCGTGTCAGTCATCAATCACTTAGCGATCAACGTTTCCGACATCACTCATTCAGCGATCATCATGACTGACATCACTCACTCAGTGATCATCGTGTCCGATATCACTGACTCAGCGATCACCGTGTCGACATCACTCACTCAGCGATCACCGTGTCGGACATCATTCACTCTGCGATCATCGTGTCCTACATCACTCACTCAGCGATTATTGTGTCCGACATTACTCATTCAGCGATCATCGTGTCCGACATCACGCACTCAGCGATTATCTTGTCCGACATTACTCACTCAGCGGTCATTGTTTCAGTTAGTGAATTCTCAGCGATCAACGTTTCCGACATCACTCACTCAGCGATTATCGTGTCCGACATTACTCACTCAGCGGTCGTTGTTTCAGTTATTCAATTCTCAGCGATCAACGTTTCCGACATCACTCACTCAGCAATCATCGTGTTCTACATCACAGTGTGGCTTCCGACGGAACAGGTATACCAGTGATATGATAATCTTATGGCAAGAAATATTCTGGGAACAAAATCAACCACTGTTTATTGCCTTCATGGACCTCACAAAGGCATTTTATTTGGTCAGTCGTGAGGGCTTTCTCAAGGCACTAAAGAAAATTGGCTTCCCACCAACTCTTCTGTCCATTGTGGAATCGTTCCACACAGGCATGAAGGGTATAATGAAGTTTGATGGTGCAACTTCAGAAGAGTGTAAAATCAAGAGTGGAGTTAAGCAATGTTGTGTACTATCCCCCACGCTCTTTAGAATATACTTTTCACTTCTACTGAAATATGCCTTTCGTGATCAGGATGCCGGTATATACATTCACTCACGTTCAGATGGCGGCCTCTATAATGCTCAGAGATTGAAGGCCAAGACCAAAATTAGGAGGGTACTAATCAGAGAGGTGCTTTTTGCTGATGTGCTGCAATTATGACCCACTCTGAGGAAGAATTACAACATCTACTATCTGCATTTTTCAATGATTGTTCTGAATTTGGTTTAACAATTAGCAAAAAGAAGACACAGATTATGTCACAAGGTGCACATGGGGTACCATCAATCTTTATTGATGACTCCGAACTGGAGATAGTAGACCATTTAACATATCTAGGATCAGAGGTAAATAGCAAATTTATTCCTAGATCAGGAAATCCACATCAGGATTGGTAAGGCAGCAACAACAATGAAAATGTTAGTACAAAGAGTCTGGGAGAGCAGGAAGCGTACTGCCAAAACAAAAGTCCTTGTCTACCAAGCTTGTGTCCTCAGTACTCTTCTTTATGGCAGTGACACCTGGTCAACTTACTCACACCAAGAGAAACGTTTAAACAGCTTTCATATGCAGTGTCTGCGAAGAATACTTGGTATTAAGTGGCAAGACAAAATCACAAATACTGAAGTATTGGAAAGATCAGGTTGTGTGACGGTGTGTTCTATGTTCAGTCTTCGTAGACTTAGATGGATAGGACACGTTAGGAGGATGGATGATGGTAGAATACCAAAGGAAATCTTTGTTTGGTGAATTACAGATGGGTAAGAGATCTCAGAGTCGGACTCTACTACGATACAACGATGTGTGTAAGCGGGACATGATTGGTACAGGCGTTGATAATGCACATTGAGAGCAAGTTGCCGCTGAACATGTTGCATGGAGGGCAACTATCAGTAATGGAATAAAGACAAAGGAGACTATGATTGCTGATAACGGACACACAGAGCATGAGAGCTGTAAGATGTTGCTTGATGGTGGAAATGTCCATGTGTTTACATGCATCCAATGTGGACGAATATTTACAGCACGAAACGGCCTTATCAGACACATTCGCCACCGCCATTGGGTCGTAGTTATTATGCCTGTATGAAGCACAGTGTACCAAACTATCGTCTGTCATGACGGAAATGTGCGAGGAATGAGTACAAAACATACTGGACATGTTAACACGACTTGTGTGACGTATGGGAAAATAGTACTTGCCCCATATTTATATAGACCAATCGGAACTGGTGAAGTGATTTGGTCAATATCAAACGTCCCGCCTTTACTTCCCACTGCATATTCTGATCCCCATCTTAGATTGGTTCAACATGGTAGCCTAGGTTAGCTTTAACAATCCATGCGAACATAGGGACACACAACCACCACACAAGCAGCCAAGTGAGGGTATATGGCGTTCATCCATGGACCAATCGGCACTCGATGGGTGACGTAAATATTAAGCCAGCAGACTTTTCTTTCAATGGCGATTGTCGTCTCCGATATCACTCACTCAGCGACCACCGTATCCGACATCACACACTCGGCGATCCTCGTGTCCGACATCACTCACTCAGCGATCATCGTGTCCGACATCACTAACTCAGCAATCATCATGCCAGACATCACTCACACATCGACCACCATATCCGACATTACACACTCGGCGATCATCGTGTGTGACATCACACACTCAGCGATCGTCGTGTCCTACTTTACTCACTCAGCGATCATCGTGTCCGACCCCACTCACTCAGCGATCATCGTGTCCGACATCAGTGACTCAGCGATCAACGTGTCAGTCATCAATCACTTAGCGATCAACGTTTCCTACATCACTCATTCAGAGATCATCATGTCCGACATTACTCACTCAGCGATCATCTTGTCCGATAAAACTCACTCAGCGATCATCGTGTCCGATATGACTGACTCAGCGATCATCGTGTCGACATCACTCACTCAGCGATCACCGAGTCCGATATCATTCAGCGATCATCGTGTCCTAAATCACTCACTCGGCGATCATCGTGTTCAGCATCAGTCACTCAACAATCATCGTGTCAGTCATCGCTATTTCAGCGATCATCGTGTCCGACATCACTCACTCAGCGATCATTGTGTCCGACACCATTAACTCAGCGGTCATCATGTCAGTTATCAAATTCTCAGCGATCAAAGTTTCCTACATCACGCACTCAGCGATTCTCGTGTTCGACATCATTCACTCTGCGATCATAGTGTCCGACATCACTCACTCAGCGATCATCATGCCCGACATCACTCACTTAGTGGTCATCGTTTCCGACATCACTCACTCAGCGATCATCGTGTCAATCATCAATCACTCATTGATCGTCGGGTCTGCCATCACTCACTCAGCGATCATCGAATCTGGCATCAATCACTCAGCGATCATTGTGTCCGACATTACTCACTCAGCGATCATTGTGTCCGAAAACTCTCACTCAGCGATCATCGTGTCCGACACTACTAACACTGCGATCGCCGTGTCCGACATCATTAACTTAACGATCATTATATCAGTCATAACTCACCCAGCGGTCATCGTGTGGACATCACTCACTCAGCGACCATCGTCTCTTACATCACTCACTCAGCGATTATCGTGCACGACATTACTACCTCTGCGATCAGTGTGTCCGTCATCACTCACTCAAAAATCATCGAGTCAGTCTCCACTCATTTAGCGATCATCATGTCCGACATTACTCACTCAGCGATCACGGTGTCTTACATCACTGACTCAGCGATCAACGTGTCCGACATCACTCATTTAGCGGTCATCGTGTCAGTCATCAATCACTCAGCGATCATCGTGTCTGCCATTACTCACTCAGCTATCTTCGTGTCTGGAATCACTCATTCAACGATCATCGTGACCAACATTACTAAAACTACGATCATCGAGTCTGACATTACTCACTCAGCGATCATGGTGTCCGACATCAGTGACTCAGCGATCAACGTGTCCGACATCACTCATGTAGCGGTCATCGTGTCAGTCATCAATCACTCAGCGATCATCGTGTCTGCCATTACTCACTCAGCTATCTTCGTGTCTGGAATCACTCATTCAAAGATCATCGTGACCAACATTACTAAACCTGCGATCATCGTGTCCGACTCAACGATCATTGTGTCAGTCATAACTAAATCAGCGATCATCTTGTCCGACTTTACTCACTCAGCGATCATCGTCTCCGAAAACACTCACTCAGCGATCATAGTTTCCGGCATCACTGACTCAGCGATTATCGTGTCAGTCATCAATCACACAGTGATACATGTTTAAGAAATCAATCATTCAGCGATCATTATGTCCGACATCATTCACTCAGCGATCATCGTGTCCGACAAAACTCACTCAGCAATTATCGTGTCCGACATCACTCACTCAGCGGTCATTGTGTCAGTCATTAAATTATCAGCGATAAACGTTTCGACAATCACTCACTCAGCGATAATCGTGTCCTACATCACTAACTCAGCGATCATCGTTTCTGACATAAATCTCTCTGCGATCACCGTGTCCGACATTACTCACGCAGCAATCATCGTGTCCGATATCACTGACACAGCTTCATCGTTTCGATATCACTCACTCAGCGATCACCATGTCCGACACCACTCACTCAGCGAACATCGTGTCTTACATCACTCACTCTCGCGATTATCGTATACGACATTTACTACCTCAGCGATCATCGTGTCCGTCATCACTCATTCAACAATCATCGTGCCAGTCACCACTCATTTAGCGATCATCGTGTCCGACGTTACTCAGTCAGTGATCATCGTGTCCGACAACACTCACTCTACGATCAATGTGTCTGACATCACTCATTTAGCTGTCATCTTGCCAGTCATCAATCACTCAGCGATCATCGTGTCTGCCATTACTCACTCAGATATCATCGTGTCTGGAATCACTCATTCAACGATCATCGTGACCGACATTACTAAAACTACGATCATCGTGACCGACATCACTCACTCAACGATCATTGTGTCAGTCATAACTAAATCAGCGATTATCTTGTCCGACATTACTCACTCAGCTATCATCGTCTCCGACATCACTCACCCAGCGATCATCGTGTCCGACAAAACTCACTCAGCAATTATCGTGTCCGATATCACTCACTCAGCGATTATCGTGTCCAACATCACTGACTCAGCGGCCATTGTGTCAGTCATAAATCACACAGCTATGTATGATTCGGAAATCACTCATTCAGCGATCATTATGTCCCACATCACTCACTCAGCGATCATCGTGTCCGACATCACTCACTCAGCGATCATCGTGTTTGACAAAACTCATTCAGCAATTATCGTGTCCGATATTACTCACTCAGCGATCATCGTGTCCGACATCACTCACTCAGCGATCATCGTGTCCTACATCACGCACTCAGCGATTCTCGTGTTCGACATCACTCACTCTGCGATCATAGTGTCCGACATCACTCACTCAGCGATCATCATGCCCGACATCACTCACTTAGTGGTCATCGTTTCCTACATCACTCACTCAACGATCATCGTGTCAATCATCAATCACTCATTGATCATCGTGTCTGCCATCACTCACTCAGCGATCATCGAATCTGGCATCAATCACTCAGCGATCATTGTGTCCGACATTACTAAAACTACGATCATCGTGTCTGACATTTCTCACTCAGCGATCATGGTGTCCGACATCAGTGACTCAGCGATCAACGTGTCAGTCATCAATCACTTAGCGATCAACGTTTCCGACATCACTCATTCAGAGATCATCATGTCCGACATTACTCACTCAGCGATCATCTTGTCCGATAAAACTCACTCAGCGATCATCGTGTCCGATATGACTGACTCAGCGATCATCGTGTCGACATCACTCACTCAGCGATCACCGAGTCCGATATCATTCAGCGATCATCGTGTCCTAAATCACTCACTCGGCGATCATCGTGTCCAGCATCAGACACTCAACAATCATCGTGTCAATCATCGCTATTTCAGCGATCATCGTGTCCGACATCACTCACTCAGCGATCATCGTGTCCGACACCATTAACTCAGCGGTCATCGTGTCAGTTATCAAATTCTCAGCGATCAAAGTTTGCTACATCACGCACTCAGCGATTCTCGTGTTCGACATCATTCACTCTGCGATCATAGTGTCCGACATCTCTCACTCAGCGATCATCATGCCCGACATCACTCACTTAGTGGTCATCGTTTCCTACATCACTCACTCAGCGATCATCGTGTCAATCATCAATCACTCATTGATCATCGGGTCTGCCATCACTCACTCAGCTATCATCGAATCTGGCATCAATCACTCAGCGATCATTGTGTCCGACATTACTCACTCAGCGATCATCGTGTCCGAAAACTCTCACTCAGCGATCATCGTGTCCGACACTACTAACACTGCGATTGCCGTGTCCGACATCATTAACTTAACGATCATTGTATCAGTCATAACTCACATAGCGGTCATCGTGTGGACATCACTCACTTAGCGACCATCGTCTCTTACATCACTCACTTAGCGATTATCGTGCACGACATTACTACCTCAGCGATCAGTGTGTCCGTCATCACTCACTCAATAATCATCGTGTCAGTCACCACTCATTTAGCGATCATCGTGTCCGACATTACTCACTCAGCGATCACGGTGTCTTACATCACTGACTCAGCGATCAACGTGTCCGACATCACTCATTTAGCGGTCATCGTGTCAGTCATCAATCACTCAGCGATTATCGTGTCTGCCATTACTCACTCAGCTATCTTCGTGTCTGGAATCACGTATTCAACGATCATTGTGACCAACATTACTAAACCTGCGATCATCGTGTCCGACATCACTCACTCAACGATCATTGTGTCAGTCATAACTAAATCAGCGATCATCTTGTCCGACTTTACTCACTCAGCGATCATCGTCTCCGAAAACACTCACTCAGCGATCATAGTTTCTGGCATCACTGACTCAGCGATCATCGTGTCAGTCATCAATCACACAGCGATACATGTTTAAGAAATCAATCATTCAGCGATCATTATGTCCGACATCATTCACTCAGCGATCATCGGTTCCGACAAAATTCACTCAGCAATTATCGTGTCCGACATCACTCACTCGGCGGTCATTGTGTCAGTCATTAAATTATCAGCGATAAACGTTTCGACAATCACTCACTCAGCGATAATCGTGTCCTACATCACTAACTCAGCGATCATCGTTTCCGACATAAATCTCTCTGCGATCACCGTGTCCGACATTACTCACGCAGTGATCATCGTGACCGATATCACTGACACAGCTTCATCGTTTCGATATCACTCACTCAGCGATCACCATGTCCGACACCACTCACTCAGCGAACATCGTGTCTTACATTACTTACTCTCGCGATTATCGTATACGACATTTACTACCTCAGCGATCATCGTGTCCGTCATCACTCATTCAACAATCATCGTGCCAGTCACCACTCATTTAGCGATCATCGTGTCCGACGTTACTCACTCAGCGATCATCGTGCCCGACATCACTCAGTCAGTGATCATCGTGTCCGACATGACTCATTCTGCGATCAATGTGTCTGACATCACTCATTTAGCGGTCATCGTGTCAGTCATCAATCACTCAGCGATCATCGTGTCTGCCATTACTCACTCAGCTATCATCGTGTCTGGAATCACTCATTCAACGATCATCGTGACCGACATTACTAAAACTGCGATCATCGTGTCCGACATCACTCACTCAACGATCATTGTGTCAGTCATAACTAAATCAGCGATTATCTTGTCCGACTTTACTCACTCAACGATCATCGTCTTCGACATCACTCACTCAGCTATCATCGTCTTCGACATCACTCACTCAGCGATCATCGTGTCCGACAAAACTCACTCAGTAATTATCGTGTCCGATATCACTCACTCAGCGATTATCGTGTCCGACATCACTCACTCAGCGGCCATTGTGTCAGTCATCAATCACACAGCTATGTATGATTCGGAAATCACTCATTCAGCGATCATTATGTCCGACATCACTCACTCAGCGATCATCGTGTCCGACATCACTCACTCAGCGATCATCGTGTTCGACAAAACTCACTCAGCAATTATCGTGTCTGATATCACTCACTCAGCGATCATCGTGTCCGACATCACTCACTCAGCGGCCATTGTATCAGTCATTAAATTCTCAACGATAAACGTTTCGACAATCTCTAACTCAGCGATCATCGTTTCCGACATCACTCTCTCTGCGATCACTGTGTCCTACATTACTCAATCAGCGATCATCGTGTTCGACAACACTCACTCAGCGATCATCGTGTCCAACATCACAGACTCAGCGACCATCGTGTCCGACATCACTCACTCAGCGATCATCGTGTCCGACATCCCTCACTCAGCGATCATCGTATCTGCCATTAATAACTTAGCGATAATTGTGTCAGTCATAACTCACTCAGCGATCATCGTGTCCGACAGTACTCACTCATCGATTTTCATGTCCAAATACACTCACTCAGCGATCATCGTCTCCGACATCACTGACTCAGCGATCATTGTGTCCGAAATCACTCACTTAGCGATCATCGTGTCAGTCATCAATCACTTAGCGACCAACGTTTCCGACATCACTTATTCAGCGATCATCATGTCCGACATCACTCACTGAGCGATTATCGTGTACGACATTACTACCTCAGCGATCATCTTGTCAAAGGAATTCGATAGAGTAGATAGAAACAAGCTGTGGGAAATCCTTAAACAATATGGAGTGAGTACACATCTAACAAACCTATGTAGAAGTTTATACAACAACATGCATAGTGAGAGCAAGTGGAGGACACTCAGAACCCTTCACCATAAGATCTGGAGTACGACAAGATTGTGCCCTGTCCCCTCTCTTGTTCATAACATATATAGACAATATATGTAAAGAAACCAGCCAAGCAGAGACAATAAGAATACCACATGACGAGAACACAGAAGAAGAACCATCTGCAAATCTAACCATTAGAGAACTACGGTTGCGGACGACCAAGCACTAATAGCAAAATCAGAAGCTGAATTACAAGACCACATGAATAGTCTAAACGAAATGTGTAGGGAACATAACATAAAAATTAGCACAAGCAAAACTGAGGTAATGACTATAACTAAAGAAGAACAAACAACAACAATTCACCTAAACGAACATCCCTTGAAACAAGTGAAGAGTTTGAAGTACCTAGGAAGTATAATATCATCAAATGGCAGATCAGAAGACGAGATCGAAAATAGGTGCAATAAGACAAATCAACTCATTAGACAAATGGCACCAATACTAAAGAACAAACATGTATCAATAACTACTAAGAAAGCACTTTACAACACAATCTTCCTACCAATTTTATGCTACCAATGCCAAACCTGGACAAAGACAGAAAAAGAGAAAAGAAAAATCACAACAACAGGTTCCTGAGAAGAATACTCAACGTATTGAGAAGAGATAAGATCAGAAATGAAGAAATCAGGACTAGAGTGGGGGTTAAAGCAGCACTAGATTTTATTAGAAAGCAGCAAGTCAAATGGTTTGGCCATGCAAGTAGGTTACCAGTCAAAAGCATACCACAACAGACAATGATGTACAGACCAGGTGGAAACAGAGGAAGAGGCCGACCACGTAAACGTTCGACGGAGGGAATAGCAGAGTCCATGGGACAATCGATATATGAAGCCCATAATCGGGCACTCTCACGAAGTTTATACTTCACCTCGACACCGCAAGGTACAAGAGGAACATGATGAGATGAGATGAGATGAGATCATCTTGTCCGTCATCACTCACTCAACAATCAACGTGTCAGTCATCACTCATTTAGCGATCATCGTGTCCGACAGTACTCACTCTGCGATCATCGTGTCCGACATCACTCACTCAGCGATCATCGTGTCCGATATCACTCACTCTGCGATCATCGTGTCTGACATCACTCACTCAGCGATCATCGTGTCTGCCATTACTTACTCAGCGATCATCGTGTCTGGCATCACACACTCAGCAATCATCATGACTGACATTACTAAAACTGCGATCAACGTGTCCGACATCACTCACTCAACAATCCTTGTGTCAGTCATAACTAAATCAGCGATCATCGTTTCCGACTTTACTCACTTAGCGATATCGTGTCCGAAAACACTCACTCAGCGATCATCATTTTCAGCATCACGGACTCAGCGATCATCGTGTCAGTTATCAAAAACTCAGCGATCAACGTTTCCGAAATCACTCATTCAACGATCATCATGCACGACATCACTCACTCAGCGATCATCGTGTCCGACATCACTCACTCAGCGATCATCGTGTCCGACAAAACTCACTCAGCAATCATCGTGTCCGATATCACTCACCCAGCGATCATCGTGTCCATCACGCACTCAGCGGTCATTGTGTCAGTCATTAAATTCTCCGCGATAAACGTTTCGACAATCACTCACTGAGCTATCATCGTGTCCGACATCACTCACTCAGCGATCATCGTGTCCGACAAAACTCACTCAGCGATCATCGTGTCCGAAATTACTCACTCAGCGATAATCGTATCTGGCATCACTCACTCAGCGATCATAGTGTCCGACATTACTCACTCAGCGATCATCGTGTCCCACTTCACTCACTCAGCGATCATCTTGTCCGCCATCACTCACAAAGCGATCATCGTGTCCGACATCACTCAATCAGAGATCACCGTTTCCGACATCACTCACTCAACAATCATCGTGTCAGTCATCAGTCATTCAGCGATCATTGTGTCCGACATTTCTCACTCAGCGATCGTCGTGTCCGAAACATTCACTCAACGATCATCGTCTCTGATATCACTGACTCAGCGACCATCGTGTCTGACATCGCTCATTCAGCGATCATCGTGTCCGATCCCACTCACACAACGATCATCGTGTCAGTCATCACTCACGCAGCGATCATAGTGTCCGACATTACTGACTCAGCGATCATTGTGTCAGTCATAACTCACTCAGCGATCATTGTGTCCGACATTACTCACTCAGCGATCATCGTGTCAGTCGTCACTCACATAGTTACCATCGTGTCAGTCCTCACCCACTAAGCGATTGTCGCCTCCGATAACAATCACTCAGCGATTGTCGTCTTCGATATCACTCACTCAGCGATTGTAGTCTCCGATGTCACTCACACAGCGATCACTGTATCCGACATCACTCACTCAGTGATCACCGTGAAATACATAACTCACTCAGCAATCACAATGTTTGAAATCACTCACTCATCGACTATCACTCACTAAGCGTTCATGGTGTCTGACATCACTCAGTCAGCTATCACTGTCTCCGACATCACTCTTTCAGCGATCATCGTGTCAGACATCATACAATCAGCGACTATCGTGTCAGTTATAACTCACTCATCGATCATCGTATCCGACATCACTCGGCGATCATTACACGACGATAGCACAGGACAACATCAACACGAGGCCTGCCAAGCCACCATTGCTCTTGGCCATCCAATACCCAATGGAAAGCCTCCAAAACAACATAGAACCCAACGTGGATGTTGTTGAAGAATTACCTGCCTCAGATAACAATAGCATCATAACTATCAATGGACATTCGTGCAACTGTCAACAGCGCATTAAAGAATTAGAACAATCACTAAAGGCGCCCATAGCCACTGTTTAAACTAACATCGAAGTAAACAGCAAGATAAGCAGTGATTACAATGCTCTCAAGACAGAAGTCGCGCTCCTGCGAGAGGAAAATTTGCTGCTGAGAAAAACAGTTCAAACATTACAGAATGTGTCCTTCAGCGAACCAACCGAAGAAGCATGAAATTCCCAAGCAACTGTTTCATCCTTGGGGAATCTTGGGGAAGCTCAGTCCCACCCAGAACAGATACCTACTATGAAACCACCTCAACGCGCAGAAGAAGATAAACAACAACAAACACTTCAACTCGCAGAAGAAGATAAACTATAACACAAGCAGTCTATCCTATTGACGTCAAAATAAGCAATAGTTTCGAAGTGCTTCAAGAAAAATCATGAGAAAACGTACAGTGCTATAACATGCTTCCAACGGACAATAGATGCCTATAAGAAACACCAGGAAAACCACATGGAGAGATAAAGACTGCTGATAATCGTAAATGGATGACACAATGGGCGAGGCGTGCTGACAACCAACATGTACAGACAGCACGACCTGACTGTACACACATTATACTAGGCAATTCTTTAATGAAAGGCCTATACAGCGACCGGATGGCCACTTCAGACAAAGACATTGTTTCCATAATCCCATTGTCTGGGGCTGGTGTTGACCTTCTAATAGACAAGATTAACAGGTTGGCTGTAAATCAAAACGTTATGAAGGCAAGCGTCCAAATTGGTGTCAACGACATCATGAACAACCAGCAAATCACAGAGTCTCAACTGCTGGCACTCTTGAAAGGATTACGGCACACTTTTTCTAACTCGTCTATTTTCTTTTCCTCCATCATATCACAGAGTTATGAACTCCAGCGTCGTCTAGCTGACATAAATAACAACATTTTGCAGACGTTCTGTTCTCAAACAAAACAAAAAAAAGTTCATCAACAACACGCCGTTCTTAACTTCACAGGCTAGTGTACCAAAACAGAACCTTTATATATATATATATATATATATATATATATATATATATATATATATATATATATATATATATATATATATATATATATATATATGTATCAAATACATTTGTCTACATTGGGCACCAGCTTTCTCGCCAAAAATATCAAATACCCGGAACGGACACAACATACATTAAATGCAGTTTTAGCTACTGCACCTGAAACTCCAGCCAGACGACATACTTCTGTCACACCAACTACCAATAGGCCAGAAGTGTGCAGACCACTCATACCTACCGCACCTGAAATCCAAGCCATACGGGACACTTCCACCACACCAAGTCCGTACAATACATTGTCTGTCACACAGGATGGTAATAATTATGTAGATATGTTTCCTATTATCCCCAGCAAGGAACCAACTTTCAGCAACACCAACGTGTCACCACAACCTCCTGTTAGCCACGAACCAGCTCGTGTAGTTGGTAGTCATTACATACCCATGAGACATCAACAGTATCCATTTCATTATAACTCAGGGACGCAGAGGTGTTTCCAAGGCACCAGGGCCGGGTTATATACTGGCCAAGACCTATTGACGCGTCCTCGTCGAGCGTCCTGGGCAAGACGTCCCTTCGGGGTCCTGGCTAAAGACAGTAGGATCGCCGATTCCTCCGAAGTTGGAGAGTGTCTGCCTGTGCGGCGAGAAACCACCAGTCTGCACACCAATAAGCTAGACATGGGACAACGGATACTCACGCAAAACTCAGGTCCTGTATGACATCACACTTATGTTGGACACCAGGATGCCTTCATCCGACATACAGGACTTCGCGTTGGAGCTCAAGCCAACGAACACAAGCAAGCAAGCAAGCATTATAACTCAGAATGGTTACACCTCACACGTTTTAGCCCAGCTACACTTCGTCAAGGTCTTTTGATGTCGCTGTACCAACGACCCACACAACTCGTTATCTACTAGCAATTTAGCACAAAGCTACAGTGGATCTCGGTACAAGACAGAGCCTCTCCTGGAACGTTTATCTGCATATTTGGTTATTGCTTGATCTAGTAACGTATTAGGTTATACGTAACTATAAACATTGACTTGTTTTGACTTTACAGAGAGACCTTAGCTGTATATCTTTTATAATACTTTTATTTGTGTTTTTACTGTGAGTGAGGGGTTATTCACTGCTTTTCCTTACTAATCTGTGTACGCAGTTTTATATACTGACAGAGATATTACTGTTTCTCTGTACTTTAGAATGTGTATTGTAAAAAAGGACGTAAGTTGCATTAATTTTGTGTGTTTTGTTTAAAACATATAATTACGCATTCTTGAAATGTCTAATAAGTATGAACGCTGGCTCAGTAAAGATGGGCTCAGAGTCGGGCATCTAAATATCTGCCATCTATTACGGAAGCTGCCCGAACTATCACATATACTTAAACATAATTTTCACATATTCGGCCTTAGTGAAAGTCGATTAAATGGTAATATCTCAGATGATGACATCACTATCAGAGATTTTAAAGTTATTAGAAGAGAACCTTATCAGAAATAAGAGACTGGTATTGCAGTTTATATTTCTAATTCTCTGAACGTCCACTGCAGACTAGACTTTGAAACCTGTGAGATTGAGTGTGTATGGCTTGAGGTTAACCTTAAAAATCTCGTACCCTTAGTTGTTGGCTGTCTTTATCGAAATCCCAGTGCAGGAAACATCTGGTATGAAAAATTCACTACTATGATGAATGTAGTCTTTAGTAATGCGAGAGAAATCATACTGCTAGGAGACTTCAACATAGACACTAACAGACTTTCCTCATGACATAACTTTATTATCATCATTTTGTGAGAACAAATGCTATATAGACATTCCCTCTAACATACCGCTAATGACGACCACTAAAGTATTTACTCATCTCAGTAACCTAAAAAAAAAAAAATAACTCATCAGGACTAGATAGAATACTTAATCGGATCCTTCGCTATGCTGCACCGGCGATCTGCGAGTCACTAACTTTTATATATAATCAATGTCTCACCAAAGATCACTTCCCATCAGTCATGAACAGGACGTGACGATTCCCTCGGCTAGCCCAGAACCAGGGCGTTATGTGTCGGCCCTGCAACTATGGAAGCAACCTTGGATGGCGGAAAATGCTATGGACTGTCCCTGCCTTCCTTTGAGGGATGACCGTTGTCTTCGACCGTTCTAACTTGGCCAGCATGTTTGTAGATGGCACCACAAATGTGAGAGTCTCCCAGGAATGCTACCTGGTCAAAAAAGCACGCTAAAGTCGATGTGTTGGCCTACGGGTTTCGGCCCAAGGGCGCATAACAGACACACCGCAATCACATCTGAAAAAACACTCCGGATGAACGAAAAGAAGAAGAAGACTTCCCATCAGTCTTTAAAATTGCTAAAGTGTATCCTCATTTAAAAGCTGATTCATTAGATGATCGTCTCATGAATACCTATAGGCAAATTTTTATATTATCCTCTCTATCCAAACAACTAGAAAAGCACATTCACAAAATAACACTAGAAAACTTAGTTCGCCACAGACTAATTGTTGATGTCAGGATGTCGGCCAAAATATTCTTGCAATACGGCCCTAACAGAGATGATAGAAAACTTGCATCAAAATATCCACAACAATACTCTATGTGTAGTGGTGTTTATAAACTTCAGAAAACAATTCAATATGAAAGATCATACTATTCTAATTAAAAAACTAGAATGAAAATAAGCTTTAATATAGTGACATTAATAAAATCAGTTTTATTAGACATTAAACATGTAATTTCACACATTAAATCTTTATCTCAAGCCATTACTATTAATATTGGAGTACCTTAGGTGTCTATACTTGGCCCTCTATTATTTGCCATTTATATAAATTATCGTCCCTTATTCCTTTAGTGGTCCTACGATCTATTTGCAGACGACTACACAGTATATCCATCCATCATGTGCCATGCCGGTAAGCGTGGGCGGTCATGTTCTTCCATCTCACTCGATCACCAGAGTTGTGGATCAGCTCCGTTTTTCTGTCTCGACCACGTCACAAGGCCAAGCCATCCAGGTACTTGCTTCTAGGTCTTCCCCTTGGTCTGTTCCCCTCGATGTTACAGTTGTCACCAAGTTCTCCAAGTCATTTATTCTAATAACATGCCCAAAAAATTGTGACTGTCTACGTCTAATGTTTCTAATAAGTTTACGGTCTTCATTTGTTTCTTGAAGGACTTGTTCATTGGTCTTTCTGGCTGTCCATGGTATTCTTTGCATTTTCCTCAGAAACCACATTTCTACAGCCATCAAATGTTTTTCAGCCTGACTGCTCATTGCCCAAGCTTCACATCCATATACAAGTACAGGTTCTATGTAGCATCTCAACACTCTTTTTCTCGTTTCAATTGACATCATTTTATTGGCCAGTATGTTTTTCAACTTGCTAAAGGCTACTTTTGCCATGGCGATTCTTGTTCTAATCTCTTCAAGGCATCTCCCATCAGATGTTATTACTGTTCCGAGATAATTGTACCTATCCACTTGTTGAAGAATATTCCCATTTACTTGTATATTACATTGTGGTATTTCGTTCTTCCTAGTGACGACCATAATCTGTGTCTTTTTACAATTTAATTATAACCTTAGTTGTTCACTGTGTGTAACAACCGTATCTACTAAATGTTGCAGGTCCTGTTCATTGTCTGCAATCAAGACTGTATCATCTGCATATCTAATGTTATTTATGCATCGTCCCCCAATGCTGATTCCTTCCATATCTTCAATATTTATGAAAATACTTTGACTGTACAGGGAAAATAGATCTGGAGACATTATACATCCCTGTCTCACATCTCTCTTAATAGGCTGATATTGGCTTACTTCATTATAAACTCTTATGGCAGCTTGTTGTTTCCAGTATATGTTTTTAACAAGTCTGAGGTCTTTTCTGTCAATTTGTAGATCCTCAAACATCCTTCAAGCACAGTATATACAAATGCTATTAATTTTAATATGCTAGAATCATCCTTGCAACATGAAATAAATAGTGTAGTTAACTGCAGTCATGCAAACCGCATGCAAGTTAACATTTCTAAAACAAAATCTATGTCAATAGCAATCAGGCAAAGACTTCACAGTCTAAACTCGCAGAGAGCTCTTCAGCTACACATTGGTAGCACGCCTGTAGAAAGTGTAACAGAGCACAAGGCACTGGGTCTCATCGTTGATCAAAATCTAACCTTTAACTTCCATGTTCAGGCTCTCGTTAAACAAATAGCCAAACAAGTATACCAACTTGCCAAAATTTGAAATTTCCTTGACGAAAACACAAGAAAGATATTTTATACTTCCCGTATACTAACACATATTGATTATTGCTCCACGATCTAGGATGGATGCTCTAAATCAATAACAAAACGCCTTTATTTACTCCCGAAAAGGGCAGTGTGTTTAATTAATGGTAAAAAGCTTACTGACAAAAATAACTGTCGCTTGTCGTCCCTGGAGGAAAGTGGACTCGACAAGCACACCTTTAATATCCTTCTACTATTTCAACTAATGAATGACTTTTGTCTACACTCCTCCCTTCTGTCTTCCATACACTATATCTCTCTCTTTCTCTCTCTCTCTCTCCTTCATAACATACCCTGACAACAGTTTCCTCCAACAATTAATAACATGTTTATTGTTGAAAACTATTTCAGTTGTATGTATTGAATGTGTATATGTAGTTGGTAGTGTCTGCTAATGTGAGTGCAAGATAGGACTTTTGACTTCGTATGTGCCGTATACTTTCTCGCCTCTTCATACGGCCAAACCACAGGACATCAAACATAGAAATGGACAGCTCTCACCCTGGATGATCTCCTCCTGCTGTCTGGACTTAATCCAATTCTTGAAAAAAAACAAATGTTCAATGTCTTATCACCAGAAAATAATCCGATTTTGGTAAGTCACTGAAATCCATATATTTCCTGTTTTTGGAAGGTAGTATAGTCCACCACTGAATACACACCGCCACTATCCAACATTGTCTAGAGTTACTATAAATTTTCTACACAATGTCTCTTGTTAATAAAGTTTTATTTTTCTTCACAGTGCAATTGCATGCAGTTTTAAGTATCCCTGCTTGCCACAGGTTAACGTCTTTTCCTTTTAAGTGCTTTACTTGTATATTCGTTTGAGTATACAGTGTTCTGTATTTGACGTTAAGTTATCTCTTCTCACTATTAAAACATGTCTATGTTCTTGTTGGTTCTACGTAGGTACTTTATTTGCTCAAGTGAAGTAACCTTCATTTCTTCTCTGATTACAATAGTGGGATTGGAACCTGTGGGAGAGATATGTAATCCGGTGATATGAGTCTGCTTCATACTATTTTCTTATGTGAGAGTCCTTCTCTAGCCATATTGAGAAGCCTCCGAAAGACACTCTGACATAAGACTTATGAGTGCACTAAAGTTTACACGATTAGATAAACGAAGGAAATGCTACAAGTCAAGAACAAACACCTATATCCCTATGCTACTATTACGCTAAGATTAGATTACCTTATATCTTCTATGATCATCCAGGAATTGAAATTTATAATTAAGCACATCGGCACTAATATCCTATTGCCTTAAACAATACGGGACTATAATTTCTTTTCCACACATAGGATTCATAGATATCTCTGTCCAGTTTCGGAACACACACTCAAACAGAAAACCCAGTTTCTACTATTTATATCGAGTGTCCAATCCTACGTTGTCTTTTGATCCACAATCAAATTTTGCCGTAAGTCCCCACATCAAACGCCTGTGAACTCACGTATTCGTCAATTGCGCTCCGTCTCGTCCTCCGTTCTTCCGCGGTTTCCCTGTGTTCCCCTACGCTAGTACTTCAAAGCGCCCGAACTCTTGAATCACCGTCTTCGTGCGTTCCCCCGTTGTCGAAGTCTCCCCGTCGTTCAGTCCTTTGAAGTAGATGGACAATGACCCCTCACACTGTATGCTATTTTTATATCCGTCGGTCAATGATCTTTAATTTATCCTCCTCTCAGACAGAAGTACACGATTGTTAACCCTCCTCCTACATTGTAGTTTTTTATGTAAGTTATCAAGGAATCACTAAACTGCAGTTTTCCCGTGACACAAACCTACATAGACGTCTTCAGTTACTGCCACTCCCCAAACGCCTACTATTTAATTAGGCTAAACTAATTCACAAAATCCTATTTCAAAATGCTCCATGCTATCTTTGGCCATTGTTTAAGTGTAATGCAAGACATAGCGAACGACTAAATATACTTCATGTCTCTAAACCTAGGATATACTTATATAAAACAAGTTTAGCATACTCTGCCGCACAGTTGTGGAACAATATTCCACAAGAAATCAAAGTCACCACCAATCATTATACATACATTCTCAACCTTTTTGAACACTACCTCAGTACAGTCTATATGCCCCCCCCCCTAAAAAAAAACAAAACAACAACAACGACAATAATAATGGTAAATTATCTCAAACGACAACTAGCCAAAAAAAAAAATTTCCATATGTATAGCACGTTACACCTTCTTAATGCCCATGTTAAACATTGTCTCGGCAGGTCATGTATTATTGATTATTTTTATTTTTCATGCGTTTTAATGCTTATTGTTCTTTTGTTGTCTTAGATTTGCTTCATAAGTGGTGTTGAATGAAAGAATGTATGAGAGGAAATAGAGAAGAAGGGCAGAATGTCAGACGGGCCTGCTTGCCCAATTCTTAACCTTTTGAAAATAAAGATTGTTTGTTCGTTGGTTCATTCGTTCACTCATTCAGCCATCATCATGTCCTCATCACTCACTAAGTGATCATCCTGTTCGAGATCACTCACTCTGCGATCCTCATGATTAAATCACTCACTCAGCCATCATCGTGTCCGACATCACTCACCCAGAGATTTACTAATTTAATCAAATCGATTTAATTAATTTAAATTAACTATATTAATTGCAGCATGATATGGCATATAACTGTGTAATCACAACAATCAATCAATCATTTATGTGCCATGCCGGAAAGCGTGGGCGGTCATGACTCGCCATTTCACTCGATCACCAGAGTCATGGATAAGCTCGGTGTTCCTGTCTCGTCCATGCCATGTGGCCAAGCCATCCAGATATTTTCCTCTCGGTCTTCCTCTTGGTCTGTTCCCTTCGATCTTGCCAGTTGTCACTAAGTTCTCCAATCCATTTCTTCTCATAACATGTCAAAGAAATGTTGACTGTCTACGTCTAATTTATCTAATCAGTTTACGAGTTTCATTTGTCTCCTATAGTACTTGGTCATTGGTTTTTCTATCTGTCCATACTATTCTTTCCATTTTCCTCAGAAACCACATTTCTGCATCCATCAGATGTTTTTCAGCTTGACTGCACATTGTCCAAGTTTCACAACCATACAAAAGAACAGGCTCTATGTATCCCCTCAACACTCTTTTTCACGTTTCAATTGACATCTTTTTATTGGTCAGAATGTTTTTCATCTTGCTAAAGGCTACTTTCGCCATGGCGATTCTTGTTCTAATCTCTTCAAGGCATCTCCCATCAGATGTTATGACTGTTCACAACATGCAAGTATATAAACCACATTCAGTACATATATTAATGTATAGCATGATTTGATCATTTAGTACATAACTACGTTAAGCACTTTACAACCAGTACTCATAACATGGCGGGGATCGTGATACGACAGACATAAATTTGTGGAACAGCTATAAGAAAGTCCCTCACTGCTTCACTGCCAGACTGACATCCTGTATCATTAGATATAATGTCACACAAGTCTCCGAAGAGACTACTTCACGTTCACTCTGCTAAATAAAATCGGGAAAAAAACGTCTCAGTTACTGATCTAGCTGGTTATGCTGTATGCAGTAATGTGTGTGCAACTGCTGGTTTTCTAGTGACTGCCGATTCCATCGACGATGAACTGTAACTTTAGTGGCGGACAGTTGTTTTGCCATACTGGCAGCGGCCTTATTCATGTTGGTTTGTCAAGACTGCTGTCTGTTCCACTGTTTCACATCGTACAGTAAGGAGTATTTTGTGTCATATAGACTGGCACAGGAACGGAGTATTATTTGTGACACTTTGCTGGGAAGTTGGAACCACGACAAAAGACTAACGACTAAAATGTACTCCTTACTGTTCCAGTATTAACTCAGTCCTGAACAGTGTGTTTAGTTAAGCTTCTGTATGTTTGTACTTGCTGTCTTTGCAACTGTTCTCATTCCGTATTCCAGGGTTGGGGGTACGAGCCCTACATATACCTATTTACTGACCTATATATGCTCTCTGCCTGGACCCGAAGTTCTTCTTCCTCAATGTAGATTACCCCGAGATTTGTCCAGGTATAGCGTCATAATGGCAAATAATGACGTTATACACCGCCACTGGTGATATCAGCGGTAGAAATGTTTAGCAGTAGTAGAGATGGCTGGCTGAGTGGCTAGAAGTCTAGAACGCCGAACTCTCCTTCGGG
>OY992879.1:25227596-25470096 GCA_963921405.1 Cepaea hortensis | reverse complement strand
GAAAGTAATGGCAAACTACTGAGCGTAATCTTGCCAAGAAATAAGCAATCAGCTTAAAGATGCAGATGTTGACAACGATGTTCTTTAAAAGGATATGCGAACACACAAAAAAAAACAAAAAAAAAAAACTATAGTATCGGAGGTAGAAAATGATCAACTTCCGCAAGTCTCACACACGGACAGAGCGTTGAGGAAGACAGACGGTGTCCCAAAATCAGGTTCAATCCATGCTAGATGAACCTTGTAGGAGCCCAATTCTGCGCTAACTGAGTGTAAGTGATTAAATAATAGAAAAGCGTTAGAAAATAACAAAGGGAGAAAGAGGGTGGGGAACGGAGGCGGAATTATATTCCGATATTGGGAAACCTAAGAATTACTCCCGGGTATTTGTACCTACATTTTGAATAACCACAAAGATTATTATAATATGCATTTTGTGAATGTACCTATGTATATATTTTGAAAGCGTGAAGAACATATGTAATGGTGTCTACAATGTGGAAAGTCGTAAATTAAAAACTCAGCGATTGCCTGAATAGAGAGGTAGAAGAAATATGTGGAACATGATTCTTACATGCAGGCAATATTACCAGGCAATTTATATTAAAATATAAATTTATTTAACCATTATCCAATACCATTCCTAACAGCATGACATTGAGTGTCTGAAGAATAACTCATAAACCAAATGTTAAGCAAACTGAATTTGGGAAGTAGAGAATCCAAAGGAGATAACTGAGAGATCATAAAGTAAGTCTTCTCGAATGCCCCAGCCACCTTGCCTGATTGCCTTATTCGTACTAACAAGCTCCCCTATTCTTTGGGCTGCACTTCACGACTCCATGACGACAATCGATTGCTCTATGGCTAATGCTTGATGTGTGAGTTAGAGTTGTGTGGCTTTAGAATTATTGTTGGCCTCTTCTTAGCTACCTAGGGAACCATCGTGGCTGCTCCAGGCCTTTCCATCATGTTATAAATAAGAAAACAGGCACGGGTAATTAACACCACCGAGTCATACAAGGTTTGCAAGCAAATACATTTTGTAACGCCCTTTCACACTAAATTCTGTGTACATATATAATTCGATTGACCAATTGTCCTCGGTTGTATCAACCTTTGGTAACCTTTTTTACATAAGCAACAATATTATACCTGTATCACCATGACATAAAATGCATCACCAAGATATACCTTGAACCATCATTTTAGTTGAAAGCCTAGCTAATAGGAATCATGCTTATGGTTCCACATTTGCTTCTGAAGAATACATAGACAGGCACACAAAAACCCTACCCTCTGCCACTTGATCAAAAACAGACACTGAGTGAGAGGTATGCGACTGTTGTTTTTTTTTCATTTAAGGAGCCTCGTTGCTGTTACTGCTTAAAGCAGAACTGGGAGAACGATTACAGAGAAGGTGAGATGCTGGCTAGTGGAGAGTGAACGCAGAATCTGGAGGAGCAGCGAGTGCTTGTTTGTATCTCGACTCCCATACCTAAACAGGAGTACTACGCTCAGCATTAGCCATAGACGGGATCCAAAGACCCCACGTGACTCTGTATAGTCACATTGTGTACGAGTGTCTGCGTCTGTAGGCCTAAGTGTGTGAAAGTGATGACCTCGAGACAGATAGACTTCACAGTTTTTCTGTATTCATTTAACAATATAATTTGTTTCTGGTTCTAGTTCACTAGTTCTACTAAGCATCTTCATTTAAATCTATTGAATTAAAATAATCATTATTTTGTAATTTCACAAACGTACTCCACTCTTGATTCCTTGAACTAAAAGTGTGCAAGTGAGTGCGTAAATGTGTAGTACTTAACAGAGAGATTTAAAAAAATAACAACAACAGATGAACTGAACATTCTTTCTACATATACGAGTGCCCTTACCCTTCTTTTGCTAAGAATTATCATGCAAAGAGTGAGGAAGAAAATACAACCTGAAATAGTGGAAGAACAATGTGGGTTTATAGAAGGAAAGGGTACAGTAAATGCTGTGTATATGCTGTGAACAGTTATTGAACGTTCACAAGGAAGTAAGCACAACTCCTGGTTCTAACTAGAACATTTAATACCGACATAACAGTGGGGTTCGGGAAACTCTAAACTCTGCATTACTGGATCATATACCAAGGAACATTACACATACTAAATCTGTGTAGTACACTCTTTGATTTAAACAAAAAACCAAATAACTCCTACTAACGTATGAACTTGGCCAAAAAAAAATCACTACCAACAGGAAGGTTTTCCCCTACAGAACAAACATATAGTGAATACATCAGCATATGTCAAGTTAAACCAAACATATTCCATGTACACCATTAAACACAATCTTATTTACAACCAAGTAGGTCATTACTCGTTTATAGGGTTGATGATGATAAGTCCTTCTCCTAATAATCTGGTGATAGGTAATTCATGTGATTCGGGAAAATGTAAGATCACACCACACAGGTGCTTTACACACAAACTGTATCTAAAATCCACGGTAAAAAAAAAGAGATGATGTTTCTACACAATCACTATCCAAAACAATCCTTTTATGCATTCCATCACTGATGAAGGGTGGTGTTACTCATAGTCTTGCTTGACATACCAGACTGATATAATCATGTATCAAATATTGCTCATAGTGGATATTATAGGTGCTGGTGGTACTTGAACTCTGGGTTAACCTTGTCTGCATATGTCTGAGATATTTGTGGTAATTCAACAAAGCAGTCGTAGTAAACACATGGCTGTAGGCTTGTGATACAAGGACTACCCCTAAGGTTTCTGTAATAGCTGGTTGAAGGGTATCTAGATGGCAATAACAAAAGTTAAGTGGGTAATACTCTTGAAACTGTGAATAAGGTATATCCATCATGTCCTGAGTATCATCTCTCATCTCATCATGTTCCTCTTGTACCTTGCGGTGTCGAGGTGAAGTATAAACATCGTGAGAGTGCCCGATTATGGGCTTCATGTACCGATATTCACATGGACTATTCTATTCCCTCCATCCAACGTTTACGTGGTCGGCCTCTTCCTGTGTTTCCATCTGGTCTATACATCATTGCTTGTTGTGGTATGTTGTTGACTGGTAACCTACTTGCATGGGCCAACCATTCGACTTGCTGCTTTCTAATAAAATCTAGTGCTGATATAACCCACACTTTAGTCCTGATTTCTTAATTTTTGAGCTTATCTCTTCTGGATACGTTGAGTATTCTTCTCAGGAATCTCATTTCTGTTGTTGTGATTTTTCTTTTCTCTTTTTCTGTCATTGTCCAGGTTTGGCATTGGTAGCATAGAGTTGGTAGGAAGATTGTATTGTAAAGTGTTTTCTTAGTAGTTATTGATACAGTTTGTTCCTTAGGATTGGTGCCATTTGTCCAATGAGTTGGTTTGCCTCATTGCATCTATTTTCGATCTCTCTTATGATCTGCCATTTGATGATATTCTACTTCCTAGGTACTTGAAACTCTTTACTTGCTTCAAAGGGATGTTCGTTTAGGTGAATTGTTGTTGTTTAGACTTTAGTTATAGCCATTACCTCCGTTTTGCTTGTGCTAATTTTCATGTTATGTTCCCTACACATTTCAGTTAGACTATTCATGTGGTCTTGTAAATTCAGCTTCTGATTTTGCTATTAGTGCTTGGTCGTCCGCAAACAGGAGTTCTATGATGGTTATATATGCAGATGGTTGATGGTGTGCATGTCCTGAGCGACATTGTTAAAATAAATGCCGCCCACTGGTTCCAGTCTTAAGTCCGAGTCTTACAACCGCATACAGGATTACATTTATAAGTCCAAAATTATGCAGACTAGGGCTCCCTGTGAGTTGGGCAGCCAACACTGGAACTCTCCCAGATGAAAGTAGTGGTAGACGATCCATCCGGGATGTACCAAGCCAGTTCTTGAGTTGTGCAGTAGACAAGGGGATTCTCCCAGAAACAATTAGTTGAATATGGTAACCGCAGCTGTTTCCAAACCAGTGTTACCTCTGATGGCCAGCTGGATAACAAACAAAGGGAAATAACCAGAATATTAATTCATGGTACTAGTTGACGAGTATACGATGAATTACGTCCCTTTAAATGGGATGCATAATGGTTAATAACAGATTGAAAACGCGTAAGACCGTGGTCCTGTCTGTAATTATAGGCCAATATCCACTCGCATGATTCTCCTTTAATGCTGCAAGATTGAAAGAAAGCAAGCGATGTACATCTGACAGAATATCAATTGTCATTGTTACAAATATACAGAGAAAACAAGACAATAAAAGGAGGGGGAAATGTGGCTCTTCCCCGCTCTCTCGTCTTTGATATTTGAGTTGGCTTCAACTCTTTTGGCGAGTATGATATCTATTTATGGATTTTCTAAACTTATTCGTGCTTTGTCTGGGTTTTGTGACTATACCACCCGATCTGACATTGCAAAATGTCACTATAAGACAAAGACACCACAAATTATAAAAACCCTCTCACAACACATTGGAAACCCACAAAATGAGAGGACATATAATCCATTTTTAGAATAATACAGGAATCATCCATTGAATACTTATCCACCACCCACAAACATCATCTTGACTTTCAGAAGTAGGGGTTTTTAAACATCAGTTCAAAAATCTCCTTATTGTGGCAAGCAAACACCTGCACGATTTCAGCACGACTTGCTATAAGGCATATGACTGAAAACGCCTGCAGCTTGTCACTGAACATAAAAATGGTCATCCAGGTCTCCCCATGGAATAGGACTTGCTGACATGGCATGCAGGTCAGGCAAGCTGTCCGAAGATATGGGGTGTCCACCTCTCTTCCCCCATGAGATTATACCCATATAAAATCATGGCATCAACTTTCCCTGCATATTCATATGAAAAATTACATAATAATTCACACACTGTGTAACGTACAACAAGTATAAATAAGAAAATGCACCCTTAAGTGCACAATAGTTCACTATATGTCTAGTATAGACATTTCTCCAGCTTAGAGAGTACTGGTTCAAATATGAAGGTATAGTGAACAGGTTTACTGCATAGAAAAGTGCAGATGATAGTGAGATTTTCTTCACCAAATTTAGATTAGGCACACATAGCAGAATAAAATGGCAAGAATATGAAAATTATTAGTGGCAAAGACATGTTAGTTTTACAGATTCGAACCTCAGGCTATCTCCTTAAAGACGCAATTTCAGTTTCTAAATCCAACCCAAATATAAGAATACATGTATTCTATCATCAAAAGATGCTAGCATTAACATGTATAATGTAATAATAAGTTCTTACCCGAAGCACCGAAGGCACAAGCTGGCCAAAACCACTCCCCTACTAGTATACGTCTTGACTTGGTGGGTTTACATAGTCACGTGACAATTTCTTGTCGGGCCCAGTCTAACTAGTTAAGCCTAAACAATAAAAAATGACATAAAGTAGTGCAGCTTTACATATCAGAATTACGACACATACAGGACGTTGCGCCTATTAGCCTTCATCAGCAAACAAACACATTTACAAACACAACATATAGTCAAGCAGATCTCCTGTGACTACTGTCACCTTTTTATGTAGTCACAGGAGATATCCTGTATTGTTTACATTTTTACAGCTTTACCGCAGTTCCACCCAATTTTATTCATATTTTTGCCTAATGCCTAAGCTATTTTGAGCTTCAGCAGTACATTCCAATTAAGTTTTCCTGTCTCACATTCCTCTCCTTATCAGACCCTCTTAACAAACGTTAAACCTGAGACTTTATTTCCTGGAAACCGTGTCTGGAAACAGTGGAGAGGCAGCGCTAAATGCCGGCATGCACCCAGCTGCAGATCACAAGTGAAGAATAACACGAAAGCATCAGCAAACAGAGGGATGTGGAGAATCAGGCTGGGAAACCGGAGAGACACAAGTGAAATTCAACAATACATAGCATGCTTGGAAAACAACATAATCGACCATTATTTACTTTCATGTAGTGAGTATACTAAGGAACGACGGGAGTTAAGAGAATACTTTGTCAAATCAAAGACCACAATGGCATTGTGGGAGTTCTTGCATGTACAAAGCAACCAAGAGTTCCAGCGCTTGGTCAGACAGTACATCTGCCGAACCAAATCAAATCAAATCAAATGAACTTTATTTTCAAAGGGTAACAAATTGGGCACGCAGGCCCGTCTTACATTCGGCCCTTCCAATCACTCGTCTTTCGTTCATCAAGAGCATTATACATTTACATAGGAAGAAATATAAACATTGTGAAATGAATGTTGTAAACATAGTCAAGACAAATTGCCATGTTATGAGGCCCATATTGTCAGGATCTTGCGGCAGCAAGACTCTGGATCGTTGGCTGACAAGTGAGATACTAAATACTGTCACTAAATAACTCAATGTAACACAATGCAAACACTTTATTCGCGCCACGCGGAACTCACAATCAATGCATATATCGCGTAATCACAATTCATCATACAATCAATACATGCAATCAATCAATACATCAATGCAATACACTTACAAGTCAATAACCCAGGCGTTCGGTCTCTTACACTCGTACAGGCTAGCTATCGATTCACGCTCAAACATTCGCTTCATTGCATTCGCCATTCAAACGTCTGTCCGCTACGATCTCCCAAGCCTGTCTGTCTAGCCGTTCAGCATTCTCGGCAGTCGGAGTAGATTCCCCCTGCGTGAACCACTAGTTTCACGCTGTGTCCTGACTGACCAGCAACGGGCTTAGCGTCGCTCAGAATTTAAGCCTGGCTGGACTTCCCTGGCGTCGTCGAAGACGCCGCGTTGTAACTAGCGTGTTTAACACCGCTCAGAGTTGAGCCCGGTTGCATTTGCCTGGCGTGGGTACAGACGACGCGTTGCAACCCGGGTTGAGAATCTTACATTCTCCCACCCTCCTTTTCATGAAAGGGTATACTTTCATGTACTTTATACATCTTTTATTTATACTGTCAGAATCGAACCATGTAAGTCGTCTGACGCGCCTCTTTGGTTCCTATTAACATGAACAGATAATTGTAAGTTATGTTTATGCAATCATCAACGTTTCTATGCACATATGATTTACAATCATTTCGATGGATTATCACCTCCGCTGCAATGTGACACAGCCAGTACGGTAAGTTACAGCGAACACGCACCTACCTCTCAACCAATAAAAAAAAATTCAAATGATCAGGTCAGACTGCGAACATCTACCTATAAGATGTTCCAACCTCAGACCCCAACCTGACTTAGTCGGAGAGTCTAATGAAGGTCTACAGCTTTGGTAACTATCTCCATGCACAACTGACGTCATCTTGACGTGTTACCCATTAGGCAACGTGATGATGGTTTTAATACATGTTACACATTACCAACAATTTTAATTACTTCCTTTGGTCGTAATAAAACGGTTATGGACGGTAATTTCACCATACTTTCAACAACATAAATTAAATTTATAGATTCATTTCTTAGTGTCATAATTTGATACTTATTGACAAAAGTGAACACAATGTCACTGTTGTGAACGAGTAAATCAAGTTAGGATGCTGAGATTACATATAACAAAAATCCTCATATACAATTCTGTATATGGAAATATTAAACTCACAAAAGTTGTGGACAACGTCAATGTTTTGTAAGTGTTTTAGTATAGTCTGTTATCTTTCAAATTAATATTCATACACACCGGAAATACACAGCTGTGGTTTTAAGTTGACAATACCATACAGTACTTTCGTTTAGATGTTACATAAATAAACGGAGTAACCAGTTATTGAAAACAGCTGTTAGATAGTTTCTTCGGTGTGGATTACAGTGTTCTTCTAGGATACGGCTGTCAACGTTTCTTTCACACGGATTAAAATACAGTGGGCACATCTGTGGTATAGGTACTCAGGATACTCGAAGTCGTTCAAGCACAGTAAGTTTTTGGATCCTGTAGTACTGTCCCGTGACATTTGTAGTACATGTTTAATACATATTTAAAATAATATACACACATTCTATCACATATCTCACAAATATTCGATACAATCATGTGTATTTACAATGGGAAATTAAATCCCTATCACATACATTGCACAGCGTTACTGAAAAACTTTCAAATGTGGCTGTAGTGTTGAGCACTTACACTTTGCAGCTTACACATTATCTGCAGTGTGCTCAGGTACTATATGGCTATTGGGTGAGTCGTATGGGAATCTCGAAAGAAGGTCGGCCTATGAATTATGCGAGCCACTTATATGTCTTACATCAAAGCTAAAGTCCTGCAGAAGTAGTGACCATCTTGCCACTCTGCGATTACTTGGCTTCCCTCTGGTGATAATAGTCAATAGGCTTTTGTCTGTTTCTACAATGAAAAGCATCCCTAAAAGAAAACGGGACAATTTGCGTACCGAAAATACCAAAGCGAGTGCTTCAAGTTCCGGCGTGCTGTAATTTCGTTCTGTGGCTTTCAGCTTACGGCTGACGTAATATACAGGGTACACAATTTGATCGTGTTCCTGAAGCAGTACTCCTCCAATCGCTACGGAGCTCGCATCACATCTTAACCTGAAAATAGCGTTAAGGTCAGGTAATTTGAGAATAGGTTCACTAGAAAAATAAGATAATACTTTCGAGAATGCAAGTCGTAAGCATTCGCTGTTCACAATAACATTTAGTTCTTTCTTTGTTAGTAAATTTGTGAAACATTCAGTCAATTCAGCAAAATGTGGAATGAATTGTCTGTAGTAGTTTAACAGACCTAAGACACTTCGCAAATCTTTCTTAGTTGTTGGAAGCGACAATTTGAGAATTCTGGACATGATGTTATCGTCAGTCGACACAAAGCCATTTGAGATCTTCTAGCCCAAAAATGAAATTTCTTGATAGGCTATGTCGACTTTGGATGGTTTAACTGTCAGTCCGTGTTGTCTGATTCTGTCGAATGCCTGCTGTAATGATGTTATGTGGTCTGTCATGTTCTGGGTTGTTAGAAAAAATAGTGCTGTAGTCCTGTAACAATCGTCTGCAACTGTCAATCTCTGTCTGTGTCAAGTTAGGATTAATCTTTATGTCCTGCAGGTTGGTTGTCGTGTCAAATGATGGTGTCGGTATTTCGTCCGTATCGTCGTCCTCTGTTTGGTCCACTATCGTCGTGCTTGCTGTAGTTTCTACCTGGTCCTCGTCCCTGTTGTGATATGGTTTAAGCATGTTTATGTGGAATATCTTGTGTTTGTCCCTAATTGCAATTTCGTAATCTATCGTCGAAATTTGTCGTAATACTTTGAACGGTCCTTGCCATGAGTCCGTCAGTAGATGTCTGCCTCTTGGCAAAAGAAGAAGAACGTCCTGTCCTGGCGTCAGTGTTATCGTCCTGTATCCTCTGTTAGCGTACTGTCGGTAAATAGCACCTGATTGTTTCAGTGCTTCTTTGGCTAACACACAAGATTTCATTATCCTTTCACGCAATGATGTTACATGTTCATAAGATGAAATAGGTTTATGTACAGTTTCACTTTCAGTCAACATGGAATGATACATTGATAATGGGCCGCGTGGTTTGGCACCATATACAAGTTCAAATGGTGAGAAACCTGTGCTGGCATGAGGCACTTCCCAGTATGCAAATAGAATAGCAGGTAAATACGTATCCCAGTCTTCAGGGTGTTCTTGCGTAACTTTTGAGAGCATGTGCTTAAGATCCCCATTGATCTTTTCTATAATTCCTATTGAGTGAGGATGGTAGGGGCTGTTGAAGCATTGCTTTACCCTTAACATTTTAGTAAAGGCTTGAGTGGCTGATGCTATGAACTGACTACCCCGATCTGAAAGGATGGTATCAGGGAACCCTACCCTAGCAAAAATATGGAAAAAGACTTCCATGATGTCTTTGGAAGTTATGTTTTTAAGAGGAATCGCTTCTGCCCAGCGGCTACAGAGGTCAATTATCGTTAGAATATATTTATTGCCTCTGGATGTTATGTGGTTAAGAGGACCCACTATATCGACCGAGATCTTTTCAAACGGTCTGCTTGCCAAATCTGTGATTTGCAGTTCTGTTTGTGGGTGCTTACCCTTTTTGACAAGCTTCTGGCAGATGTCACAACTTCTGCAATACTGTTTGGTATCACTGCAGGATTTAGGCCAGTAGAACTGAGTAAGTAACCTCGCTCTGGTTTTAGCATAAGCCATATGCCCTGCAAATGGTATGTCGTGCGCTAGATGTAATGCTTGTTTGCGGTGTTCTGATGGTAGCACCGTTTGTTCTGTAGTGCTAGAACCTTTGGTATAGTACCGTGTCAGAATCCCATTCTTCAGAGCAAAATGCCATCTAGCGTTCTTTGCTAAGCGTGGCTTTTGGCCTATTAATTTAAAATATTTCTGCAAAGATCGATCGGCTTTTTGGGCTGTTATAAATTGCTCCCTGGTTGTTTCAGGAGATGTTACAACTGGGCTTATTATTTGTAAAGCCTCTGTCTGATCGATTCGATTAGTTTCACGCTGTGTCCTGACTGACCAGCAACGGGCTTAGCGTCGCTCAGAGCAGCAAGACTCTGGCTCGTTGGCTGACAAGTGAGATACTAAATACTGTCACTAAATAACTCAATGTGACACAATGCAAACACTTTATTCGCGCCACGCGCAACTCACAATCAATGAATATATCGCGTAATCACAATTCATCATACAATCAATACATGCAATCAATCAATACATCAATGCAATACACTTACAAGTCAATAACACAGGCGTTCGGTCTCTTACACTCGTACAGGCTAGCTATCGATTCACGCTCAAACATTCGCTTCATTGCATTCGCCATTCAAACGTCTGTCCGCTACGATCTCCCAAGCCTGTCTTTCTAGCCGTTCAGCATTCTCGTCAGTCGGAGTAGATTCCCCCTACGTGAACCACTAGTTTCACGCTGTGTCCTGATTGACCAGCAACGGGCTTAGGGTCGCTCAGAGTTGAGCCTGGCTGGACTTCCCTGGCGTCGTCGAAGACGCCGCGTTGTAACTAGCGTGTTTAACACCGCTCAGAGTTGAGCCCGGTTGCATTTGCCTGGCGTGGGTACAGACGACGCGTTGCAACCCAGGTTGAGAATCTGACACATATCCCATCTACCCACACATCACCCCACCCACACACACACCCACCTACCCACACACACACACCCAGGGACACATACATACCCCACCAAGCAACCCATCCCCCTCCCGCACATCCCCCACCCTCACACACTGCCCTCACCTGTTCCCCGAACCATAACACATTCGCCACCCACAAACATCCCTCACCAACCCACACATCCCACGCCCACCCACATACACATCCTAACCCACACATCCTCTCCCCAATCCACACCTCCAACCACCCATCCCCCAGCCACATCTTCATCGAACACATATTCCCCACCCACGCACATACATCCCCCACCAACCCACACATCGCACATCCACTCACACATCCCCAAACCATACACACACATTCCCACCAACTGACATCTCCCTACCTCGACACACACACACATCTCCCTAACCACCTATACATCCCCAATCTACTCACACACACACCATCACCCACACGTACATCCTCCACCCACCCACACATGCCCTAACCAGAACAGACAAGTAACCTGAGATCGAAGAAATGAATATAAGACACAAATAGGAGGAGAGGTTTTTTTTTTTTTTTTCAATACTGAGTGCATCCATAGACACAGAGACGTCAAATAGCTCGCCAAAACAACGACTCCTTTAAAGGAAGGAGGTGGAGGTGCGAGACAGCCCAAGATATTCCACAAGAGATCAAAAGCAGGTACAAGACCAGACAGCTGATCTCGAAAAACAAATTAACACACAGAAGTAAACCAAAGAAAACAAAGAACAAGACACCGACAGCAACGCAAGACTGCTGGAGGAAATGAAAGAAACTCAGCGCAGCATCCGGCTAGAGATGGCACATATGTCCCTTATCAAAAAAGAAAATAAAGAGATACTGCACGCAATACAAGCCGACATAGAACATAAGAACAAATTAAAAAGAGAGGATCTGGACGGGAACAGGACAGTAAAAGACAAACCGAACCCCACAGATCAAGCTAAAGACAGAAGACCACCCATAAAGACCAAACAGTTTAAAGGAAATCCATTGTCTACCCATACAAAAATCCCGAAGACGAATGGCATGCTGATGGCGGAGATAAGAAATATTTTCTGAGAGATAGACGAAGAAAGAAAGGAACTACTCCAACGGACGAGTCCTGCTAAGGGCTATGCCCGGAGCAGATCGGAGCCGTCTCTGACAGACTGAGAAGCCCAATAGAAACTGCACCAGCTGTCATCAATCAATCAATAATGTGACATGCCGGAAAGCGTGGGCGGTCATGACTCGCGATTTCACTCGAATCGTGGATCAGCTCAGTGTTCCTGTCTCGTCCATGTCATGTGGCCAAGCCATCCAGATATTTTCCTCTCGGTCTTCCTCTTGGTCTGTTCCCTTCGATCTTGCCAATTGTCACTAAGTTCTCCAGTCCATTTCTTCTCATAACATGTTCAAAAAACGTTGACTGTCTACGTCTAATTTCTCTAATCAATCTACGATTTTCATTTGTCTCCTGTAGTACTTGGTCATTGGTTGTTCTATCTGTCCATGGTATTTTTTGCATTTTCCCCAGAAACCACATTTCTGCAGCCATCAGGTGTATTTCAGCTTGACTGCACATTGTCCAAGTTTCACATCCATACAAAAGAACAGGCTCTATGTATCCCCTCAACACTCTTTTCTCGTTTCAATTGACATCTTTTTATTGGTCAGAATGTTTTTCATCTTGCTAAAGGCTACTTTCGCCATGGCGATTCTTGTTCTAATCTCTTCAAGGCATCCCCCATCAGATGTTATGACTGTTCCGAGATAATTGTACCGATTCACTTGTTGAAGAAAATTCCTATTTACTTGCATATTACATTGTGGTACTTCGTTCTTCCTAGTGACGACCATAACCTGTGTCTTCTTACAATTTAATTCCAACCACAGCTGCTCACTGTGGACAACAACCGCGCCTACTAATTGTTGCAGATCCTGTGCATTGTCTGCAATCAATACTGTATCATCTGCATATGTAATGTTATTTATGTTTCGTCCTCCAATGCTGATTCCATTGATGTCTTCTACATTTCTGAAAATATTTTCACTGTATGGGGAAAAAAGATCTGGAGACATTACACATCCCTGCCTAACACCTCTCTTAATAGGTTGATATTGTCCCACTTCATTATCAATCCTTATGGCAGCTTGTTGTTTCCAATATATGTTTTTTTTAAATAAGTCTAATGTTTTTCCCATCAATTTGTAGATCTGCAAGCATATCCACCATATTGACATGTCTAACTCTATCAAAAGCCTTTGTGTAGACAATAAAGCATAGATGTATATCCTTGTTTACTTCTATAGCACGTTCAATAACTGTTCGCAGCATATACACAGCATTTACTGTAACCTTTCCTTCTACAAACCCATATTGTTCTTACCCTATTACATGGTGTATTTTCTTCCTCACTCTTTGCATGATAATTCGTAACAAGATCTTTGTGATGTGACTCATTATACTAATTGTTCTATGTTGATCAAATTCCAAGGTTCCTGATTTCTTTTGGATTGCAATAAATACAGAATTACATAATTCAGAAGGTGTCGTAGTAATCCTGTATTACTTTAGTGTCGTCCCTGGGGTGAGGGGAATCAACACCCACATTTTTTATTAACCCAATATTATTGTCCTAGAGAAGCCACCAGAATCCGTCCACAAAACTCCTTCAGTCTGTAGACACCTCTTTCTTACTCTCACTCACCCCTGGATCATGCCCCCTCTCATTCTCCCCAACACAACATACTCAACAACTCTAGCTTTAACAAATAAATACAACAAATAATTTATTAAAGCAAAAAGTATGTGTGTGAGAAGTGTGTGTGTGTGTAATGTGTAGAATGTGTGTCGAATATGCTAATGTGTATGTAGAATCAGACCAGTGAATCAGGAGCAAAGTCTGTTACATCACTGTGCTGAGCACACAACAGCACCATGTATTCCGGACAGAAAACCTCACCCAGAAGATGTTTCTCCGGCCACGGGACGACTTTCTCCGATAACTCTCGAACAATCAGGATGCTGGTCATCAATGATAGACACTGTTCGATAATGGTCTTCACTCTAGCAAACACTGTGAATTTACTCTGTTCAATAATGTTCGTTGATCAGAGAATCGTTCAAATAACTTAAATGTCACCTGGGAAAATCTAAATGTTCATAAGTCACTGTTTATGAGATTTTCCCCATATTAAACAAACAACCTATTACTGTTCCATGTAGTTATGTATATTGGTATATGTGTTAATTATAGTGTTCTGAATCTTCGGTGATGTAGCATATCACTCAAGAAAAAAAATCACACATATGTTCATCAAGTCCTGCTCAGCAGAAGCCAGGTTTCTGCAGACCAACTAGGTTATGAGCCCAGTGTACAAGCCTCTCAATAACCTCTGTCTTCAATCCGTGAGCCATCACTGTCTTTAACTTTGATACTAACTTCTTGGTAGTATATCGTAGCATCATCAAGTGGAACCTGTTGTATAGAGAATCCCCTGGTGAGAGCAACTCAATTCTGACCTTAATTAAGTGAGTGCCGATAGCAGCACTCAGATCTATAACAGAGAACCGAACTCTGTTATACGGCCAAATAGCTCATCACATTAGTCTGAGACATGGAAACACAAGGAAAGATTAAAGGAAACGGGTAGAAACCCAGCAGATTCCCTACAGGAAGATCCTACCATTTCACATTCCCTTCATCCCTCCCAACCATCCTCAATCTCTCTAATTATTATCCCACTACCTTGTCCTTAACTCCCTGAGTTAAATGATATATCACACAAGCTAGTTAAAGCTACACAATAGGCTACTGTGCCGACGCTCCTATAATACTTTCTATCACCGCACTTATAGAACATTCTATCACCGCACTTATAGAACATTCTATCACCGCACAGTACTGTACTTTATTCCTAATCATACTCTAAGTTAGATATGATTAATAGAATACCATATGGCTATTCAGGTTGAAGATTGAGACTATGCAATCACAGACTGGATCTATGTCCGCCGATAAATATCAACACGTTGACACTATAGTCTCTTTCTATAACACCACTCGGAATACTGCGCCGATTCTTAGCACTTCATCACTTTTGGTCGACTAACCCAAATTTGTTTACCTCAACTGGTTTTAAATCGGGGCTTGAGTGACGTCACCAAAACGTCTAGACGCTGATCAGTCCAGAGTCTGGCTTTCTCCCCCTGTTTTAGACTGACTGGAATCAACCCGCCATCTAGTTTGCTTTCATCTGGGAATCCTTGGTCTCGTACAACAAAGGTCCCGTCTCCCGGTGAACCAGGGGATTTTTCCCCACTTCACAGAATCCATCCGACGTCTGTCCAGACATTCCGTCTACGACTTCAAAGGCTGACTACCGCCTTGCAGACGGTTGGCGCCATTCTCCCGTCTCGAGCAACAACTTGTTAACAAAATGCCGACTGTGTGTAGACATTTGACGCGACTTATTTTGTTCCTCAGTCCCCTACTCATCAAAGGATTGCCTGTTTTTATAAACGAATGTCGGGTCTTTTTGTCATCGATCGAAACTATCAAGTTTTCTTCGCGACAGAAGGTATATCTCCAGTATCATATAATGTGTTCAGCAGTCTGGTGACTTGCTCTAGTCCAAATTCTTCTAAAGCTTTAATCATTTCTGTTGTGATGTTATCTGCACCGGGGGCCTTGCCAGCTTTCATATGCTTAAGAACATTTTGAACCTCCATCTTTAAAATTGGTGGTCCTTCATTATTAAATCTAATATCATACTGTTCCTCTCTGTTATCATTATACAGGTTTTTCACATAATCTGTCCATACATGTAGAATCTGATCTTTTTCTATTATGATTTTGCCATCTTTAGTTTTTAGACAGCCTGTTGATGTACTTGTTCTTTTATTAGTAAGTTCCTGAATTCTTGTGTGCACTAATTTGGTATTTTGATTGTAGTGTTGTTTTTTTTTAATTTCTAAGCACTTTCCCTCAACCAATGATTCTTTTGCCTTCCTACATAATATTCTGACTTGTCTGTGAATTTCTTCATATTTGGCAGGATTATATTTGTTGAGTCTTCTTGTTTCCATTAGGTGTAAAATTTCTTCAGTCATCCATTTCTTACGACCTACTTTCTCTAATTTTGGAATAGTTGTTTCTGCAGCCAAACTGATTGAATTCTTTAACATTTCCCATTGATCATTCACATCCTGGAATTATATCTTGAGATCAGACAATATATCAAATCTGTTCTGTACTTCTATTTTAAATTTGTTTTGTATTTCCTTGTCATTACTCAATGTATACAAATACATTTAGTGTTTCCTGTTATACACTTGACTTTCTTCAGCTTTATCCTCAATGTTCCTGTAAGTAGTCTGTGGTCACTATAACAATCAGCACTGGGAACTGTTTTTGCTACTGTTAGTGCTTTTCTAAATCTTCTGCTAACCAGAATGTAGTCAATCTGGTTTCTGATCCTGCTATCAGAACTCCTCCATGTCCTAATCTTCTAGGGTGTTGCTTAAACCAGGTGTTTCATACAATCATTTCCTTTTCTTTAGCCCACTCTACGAGTCTGTATCCTCTTTCATTTCTCTCTCCTAAACCATAGTTTCCTACTCTGTATCTATCACCTTGATTTCCTACTTTTGCATTGAAGTCCCCTATTATGATGTTGAAAGCTGACATCACAGGCGTGAAATCTAGAACACGAGAAAACATAATTTAAACAACGCAAAAGAAAAGAATATTGGACCGCAAAACACATACCTAAATTATAACCAACTGACCTCAATTATAACCAACTATTTGACGACTCTCTGGAGGCACGAGAGAGAGAGAGAGAGAGAGAGAGAGAAAGAGAGAGAGAGAGAGAGAGAGAGAGAGAGAGAGAGAGAGAACGAACGAACAAACTTTATTTTCAAAGGGTTAAGAATTGGGCACGCAGGCCCGTCTAACATTCTGCCCTTCTATCACTCTCTTTCATACATAATTTCATTCACACATCATTCAAGACTAACAGAGAACAACAACAATATAAAGGATATGCATTATAAAGGCATGGGCAAAATGCGAACATCAAAACTACACGACACAGTAATATTAGATAATGGTCTGACACTTGTTGTTAGCCATGTGGAATATACTGTCCTACCAAAAGGGGACTGGCTGTTATACTAGGGTTTTGTTATTGTTATTATTATCTCTATTATTAAGGGGGAAGGTAATCCATATTGAGATAGTGTTCGAATAATTTGCGATTATATGAAAAGGGATTGGTGATGTCTTTGATTTCTTGTGGAAGATTGTTCCACAGCTGAGCTGCAGAGTACGTTAAGCTTGTTTTGTATAAATCAATCCTAGGCTTCGGAATGTGTAATATATTTAAACGTTTACTGTTTCTAGCATTATATTTAAAGAATGGCCAAAGGTAATATGGGGCACTCCGATGCAGGATTTTGTGAATTAGTTTAGCTTTATTGAAAAGCAGGCGTTTATGGAGTGGTAGTATCTGAAGGCGTTTATACAGGCCAGGATTGTCAGTTAAATGTTTGCTATAAATTAGACTCATGGCCCGTTTCTGGAGTGAGTAAAGTCGCTTGGTGTTTGAATTAGAACAACCGTCCCAGATCGTAGAGCAGTAGTCAAAGTGTGTCTGTATATGAGAAGTATAGAATAGTTTCCTTGTGTCCTCATCAAGGAAGTTTTTAATTTTGGCGAGTTGGTAGACTTTTTTAGCTGTTTGTTTAATGAGCACTTGAACGTGGGAATTAAAGGTTAGGTTTCTATCACAGCCATAAGGCAGGTTAAACGAAGTCGAATTATTAATTTGTCTTTCTTTCTCTCAAGTGAACAAACGAACGAAATAGCATCTGTTCAGCTAGTTTTTGTGTGTGTGTGTGTGTGTGTGTGTGTAAACTTTTATTTCATACAAATCAGTGTGAATTGTCATGGTGTAATGTATGTTTCTTTGTTTGTATATTTCACAGAGCTTTGCCGTGTGTTAGTGTTAAGTGACACATGTGCAAATAAAACAAATACATTAATGTACACACATCACAACATATACATTATGGCATGGTATATGTACACACTAACTGCTTGGATATGCTTCGTTTCCTGTATTGAAAACAAAAAAATATGTTTTTAACATGTTAACGTAACCAACAAAGTGTGTATTCACAAGATGCGTATAGAGAGAGAGAGAGAGAGAGAGAGAGAGAGAGAGAGAGAGAGAGAGAGAGAGAGAGAGAGAGAGAGAGAGAGAGAGAGAGAACGAATGAATGAACGAACGAACGAGCAAACGTTATTTTCAAAGGGTTAAGAATTGGGCACGCAGGCCCGTCTAACATTCTACCCTTCTATCACTCTCTTTCATACATTATTTCATTCACACATCATTCAAGGCTAACAGAGAACAGCAGCAATATAAAAGATATGCATTATACAGGCATGGGCAATATGCGAACATCAAAACTACACGACTCAGTAATATTAGATAATTGTGTGACACTTGTTTTTTGCAATATAGAATATAGTGTGTCATAGTGTGTGTCAGGTCTTAGTCAGATATGACTGAGCTACCGTATAACAGTAGACGGTACTACCTGCTTTCTGTTAGTGCCGAACGTTGGGCGGCGCTTACCAAACCCGACACCCCACATTGTGCCAACGGCTTCGGGCGGAAGAGCGCAATTGGGAGGGTAAAAACCTTACCCTGGTGCGAGGAAATGCAAGCTAAAGACAAGATGTCATGGCAGGGCAGACCAGACCCTAAGCCTTGGTTGGCGGATGGTCTAGGATCGAAGCTCCGACAGGCGGACAGCTGATCCAGAAGCTTCTGCAGCTTGTCTTGTTCCAGATGTAGGGGTGTTACCTTTCCTCTGGAGTGAACTAAGCTGGCCGAGAGTGGGATCATGCTGCATGGGCAACACATGATCTCTATATTTTAGCCCAGGCTTTGTGCTATGGAGAGGTAATAACTCCATCCCTGGTCTTAACTGGTCTCAGAATCAAAGCGAGAGTCAACTGTTACGGGTTATAAGACCCTGTCAATTGGCGTAGAGATAGGGCGCCACGCATTGCCTCTGACGGTGGGAGACACCTACAGGTGTCACTGATCAGCTACCGCCCGCCTCAAGCTGGGCAGCCCCCGGCCAGTTGGGTGCTGATCCGCCACAGCCTGCCTGCTTCAATGGGTGCTTGGGGCTAGGACAAAATCTGAATCGCAGGCTGTAAAACCAATGCACCAGGTAAAACAAAAATAAAAATAGAAACCTCAAGCTACGGCTTGCAACCTGGAACGTGAGAACCATGTGTCCAGGATTTTCCACTGACTTGACCAATATTGATGATGTGAGAAAAACGGCTGTGATTGATGCCGAACTCAATCGTCTTAACATTGATTTTTCTGGCCTGCAGGAGACTTTCTTTGGAAAGGTAGAGGGCAGGCAGAAAAAAGGCAACACGGTGTGGGCTTTGCAGTGAAGAATTCGCTACTGAGAATGATTGAAATTCCAGCAGGAGGTAATGAAAGACTATTATCCCTGTTCTTGGCAACCTCTTGTGGATTTGCCACCATTATTACTGCATATGCACCGACACTCGATTCCTCTGATGATGTGAAGGATTCGTTCTATGAGGAGTTAGACTCCGTGATCAAGGTAGTTCCAAAATCTGACTACATTTATATGCTCTGTGATTTCAATGCTCGTGTGGGCAAGGACTCGAGTTCATGGCCAGTGTGCCTTGGAAAATACAACATCGGTCGCATGCATGAAAATGGGGAAAGGCTGCTGGAGCATTGCACCAGTAATGACCTATGTATTACAAACTCCTTTTTTAAAACAAAAGATAAGCATAAAGTCACATGGAAACATCCAAGATCCGGCCATTGGCACTAGCTGGACTTCATCATCACACGGAGACAACATCTGAACCATATATCATTGACTCGAAGTTACCACAGTGCTGACTGTGATACGGATCATTCTTTGGTTGTTGCAAGGGTTAGACTGAGACCAAAGAGAATCTACACAGCTAAACACAAATCTAGCCCCAGGATTAATATTATTAACACTCACGATCCTGAAAAGTGCTTTAAGTTTTTTCAACAGCAACTTGAAGACGCTTTCACTGATACACCAGTAAATTGTACAGTAAATGAAAAATTGGGTCAACTTAAGGAATCTCTTTATAAAACTGCCGTAGGGGTTTACGGCGCTGTGGATCATAAGAGGCAGGACTGGTTTGCGGCAAACAGGGAGACTCTTCAGCCCTTGATTGATAAGAAGAAGAAGGCTCTCTTAAGAAACAAGGAAAGACCAACGTGTAACACTCTGAGTGAGCTCAGGCAAGCTAGGAAGGATGTGCAAAAGGCTGCCAGGCAGTGTGCAAATGATTATTGGATGAAGTTATGTGAGTCCATTCAAATTGCAAGTGATAAGGGAAACATAAGAAGCATGTATGAAGGAATAAAGAAAGCCTGTGGTCCAGTGATCAAAAGAAGTGCACCATTGAAGACCTTGACTGGAGAAATCATCACTGATAAGAAATAGCAGATGGACAGATGGTTAGAGCACCATTTGGAGCTTTACTCAAGTGAGACCAAACTAGCGGATGGTGCCCTCAACGACATAGAGGCTCTACCAACTCTTGACCACCTGGACACACTTCCCACCATAACAGAAGTTAAGTGTGCTATACATGAACTTGCACCTGGCAAGGCTCCAGGTAAGGATGAGATTTCAATAGAGGTTATCAGGAGTGGGCAAGACACACTCACTCTACAGATCCACCAGCTAATAGAGCTATGCTGACGAGAAGGACAAGTCCCACAGGATGTCAAAGATTCAAGCATTATAACACTGTACAAGAACAAGGGCGATCGGATGGACTGCAACAACTATAGGGGTATCTCACTTCTGTGTATTGTTGGAAACGTATTTGCCAGAATTGCTCTGCGCAGACTTCAAGTCCTAGTAGATCAAGTCTACCCCGAATCACAGAGTGGCTTTCGAACGAACCGGTCTACCATTGATATGATATTCTCATTGCGACACATGCAAGAAAAATGCCGTGAACAGAATCAACCACTGTTTATTGCCTTCATCGACCTCACAAAGGCATTTGATTTGATCAGTCGTGAGGGTCTGTTCAAGGCACTAAAGAAGATTGGCTGACCACCAACTCTTCTGTCCATTGTGGAATCGTTCCACACATGCATGAAGGGTATAATCAAGTTTGATGGTGCAACTTCTTAAGAATTTGAAATCAAGAGTGGAGTTAAGCAAGGTTGTGTACTAGCTCCCATCCTCTTTGGAATATACTTTTCACTTCTACTGAAATATGCCTTTCGTGATCAGGATGGTGGTATATACATTCACTCACGCTCAGATGGCGGCCTCTACAATGCTCAAGACCAAAAGTAGGAGGGTACTGATCAGAGAGTTGCTTTTTGCAGATGATGCTGCAGTTACGACCCATTCTGAGGAAGAATTGCAATGTCTACTATCTGCATTCTCCAATGCTTGTTCTGAATTTGGTTTAACAATTAGCAAAAAGAAGACACAGATTATGTCACAAGGTGCACATGGGGTACTATCATTATTTATTGACGACGCAGAACTAGAGATGGTAGACCATTTTACATATCTAGGATCAGTGGTAAATAGCAAATTATCTCTAGATCAGGAAATCAACATCCGGATTGGTAAGGCAGCAACAACAATGAACAGGTTAAGAAAAAGAGTCTGGGAGAACAGGAAGCTTACTGTAAAAACAAAAGTCCTTGTCTATCAAGTCTTTGTCCTTAGTACTCTTCTTTATGGCAGCGAAACCTGGACAACTTACTCACACCAAGAGAAACGTTTAAACAGCTTTCATATGCGGTGTCTGCGAAGAATTCTTGGTATTAAGTGGCAAGACAAAATCACAAATACTAAAGTATTGGAAAAATCAGGTTGTGTGACAGTTTATTCCATGCTCAGTCTTCGTAGACTTAGATGGATAGGACATCTTAGGAGGATGAATGATGGTAGAATACCAAAGGACATCTTTTTTGGTGAATTACAGATGGGTAAGAGATCTCAGTGTTGGCCTCTACTACGATACAAAGATGTGTGTAAGCGTGACATGATTGATACAGGCATTGATAATGCACATAAGGGAGTAGCAAGTCGCCGCTGAACGTGTTGCATGGAGGGCAAACATCAGAAATGGAATAAAGACAAAGGAGAAAATTATTGCAGATAAGTCACACACCGAGCGTTTGAGACGTACGATGGTGCATGATGGTGGAAATGACCAAGTGTTCACATGCACCCACTGGGAACGGATATCTACAGCGCTAATTCGCCTTATCAGTCACATTCGCTACCGCCATAGATACAAGTTATTATGCCTTTTTAAAGCACAAACTATCGTCTGTCAAGACGGCAAGGTGCCAATGAGATGAGAGAATATAGTGGTCTACCAAAAGGGTGACTAGCTGTTATACTAGGGTTTTGTTATTATTATTATTATTTCTATTATTAAGGGGGGAAGGTAATCCAAACTGAGAATGTGTTCGAATAATTTGCGATTAAATGAATAGGGATTGGTGATGTCTTTGATTTCTTGTGGAAGATTGTTCCACAGCTGAGCTGCAGAGTACGTTAAGCTTGTTTTGTATAAGTCAATCCTAGGCTTCGGAATTTGTAATATATTTAAACGTTTACTGCGTCTAGCATTATATTTAAACAATGGCCAAAGGTAATTTGGGGCATTCCGTTGTAGGATTTTGTGAATTAGTTTAGCCTTATTGAAAAGCAGGCGTTTGCGGAGTGGTAGTAACTGAAGGCGTTTATGCAGGCTAGGATTGTGAGATAAATGTTTGCTATAAATTAGTCTCATAACCCGTTTCTGGAGTGAGTAAAGTCGCTTGGTAGTTGAATTAGAACAACCGTCCCAGATTGTAGAACAGTAGTCAAAATGAGAGACAGACAGACAGACAGACAGACAGACACACACACAGACAGACAGACAGACAGACAGATTAGGGAGAAAGGAAAGAGAGAGAACGAACGAACGAAAAAGAGAAAGAGAGAGAGAGAGAGAGAGAGAGAGACAGAGAGAGAGAGAGAGAGAGAGAGAGAGAGAGAGAGAGAGAGAGAGAGAGCAAACCAAACTAAGACTGTAGTTAACGGCAATAGTTAGTAAATTCTATTCACAATGGATGTATTTGACGAAACTGTTGTCTTGGTCATGGTCATACCTCCCTCTTCACCACTGACATAGAAACTGACCAATGAGGCACAGCCTGCCATTGTGCTGCGCCTCTCTATGAACTGTTTCGCTGACAGTGGTAATATTTCTCAATCCCTGGTGACAAAGAAAGAAACAAAGAAACTACGAGGTTAAATATCTCTCTTTTTTTAAAATACTGGATCTTGACGATTTTATTTTTCATATCCTATGGCCGGCCAAATAATATTGTGTTCCCAGTTTATCATCTTAATAGCAAGAGGAAATTAAGTTAAAATAAGTTACATATTTCCACTAGGAAATATATAAGATTTTTTGGGGTTTAGTTTTGGTATACACATATGCATGTATTTACCCATGAAAAGGGAATATATATAAATCCACACAAACATATACATACATATCAATATACATACATGCACAAGTACACACATGTATATTACCTCCACATGTCTAAATAATACAAATTTTCACATACGTACGGTGGACCTGTCTGTATTCCATTTTGTCTATGCGTTTTGAATATTTGTGTGATTTTGTTGTGGACACTGTGCAGCATTATACTGGTGCTGTATATTCTAAATCTGTATGTTGCTGCATTCCTACAGGCCCACACCAGGTACCTGTATTCTGCAATGCAGTCAACAGTTTAGTGTGGCTGTTTCTGGTAGTTTTTGAGAATGCATTCATCACGTGTCAAGTCGATAATTGTAGGCGGTCAAGATTCGTCACTTCACTTGATCACCAGAGTCATAGATCAGCTTAGTGTTCTTGTCTAGTCCATGCCATGTGGCTAAGCCATCTAGGTATGTACTTCTTTGTCTTCCACTTGTTCTCTTCCCTTCGATATTGCCAGTTGTTACCAGGTTCTCCAATTTATTTCTTTTTACAAAATGCCCCCCAATATGTAATTATATACGTCTAATTTCTCTAATCAGTTAACGATTTTCATTTGTTTCTTGTAGGACTTGGTCATTGGTTTTTTTCTGTCTGTCCTTGGTATTCTTTGCATTCTCCTCAAAAACTATATTTCCACAGCCATCAGATGTGTTTCTTTTTCCAGCTTGACTGCTCAGTGATCACGCTTCTCATCCATACACACGTACATGCTCTATATAGCACCACAACACTATTTTTCTCGTAGCAATTGACATCTTTTTATTGGTCAGTATGTTTGTCATCTTGTAAAAGGCTACTTTCGCCATGGCGATTCTTGTTCTAATCTGTTCAAGGCATCTCCCATAAGATGTTATGACTGTTCCGAGATAATTGTATCGATTCACTTGTTTAAGAATATTCCCAATTACTTGTATATTACGATGTGGCATTTCGTTCTTCCTGGTGCCGACCATAATCTGTGTCTTCTTACATTTTAATTCTAACCCTAGTTGTTCACTGTGTGCAACAACTGCGTCTATTAAATGTTGCAGATCATGCTCATTGTTTGGAATCAATACTGTATCATCAGCATATTTAATGTTATTTATGTTTCTTCCTCCAGTGATGATTCCTTATATATCTTGTACATTTCTGAAAATATGTTCACTGTACAGGGATAAAAAAGATCTGAAGACATTACACATCCCTGTCTTACACCTCTCTTAATAGGCTGATATTGTTCTACTTTATTTTCAATCCTTATGCAGCTGATTGATTCCACTATATGTTTTCTACACGTCTAATGTCTTTCCCATCAAATTGTAGATCCACAGGTATCTATATCACATTGATATGTCTTACTTTATCGTAAGCCTTTGTATACTCAATAAAGCAAAGATGTAGATCTTTGTTTACTTCTATAAAACCTTCAATTACTGTCCTCAGTATATATACAGCATTTACCAAATCATTGCCTTCTACAAACCCACACTGTTCTTCTCCTATGTCAGGTTGAATTGTCTTCTTAATTCTGCATGATAATTCGTAGCAAAATCGTTGTGATGTGACTCATTATACTAATTGTAGGATGTTGATCACATCCCAAGGACCTTTATTTCTTTGTGATTGCAATGAATATAGAATTATATAATTCAGGAGGTATATCTCCGATAACATATATTGTGTTCAGCAGTCTGGTGACATGATCTATTCCATATTCTTCGAAAGCATTACTCATTTCTATTGTGATGTTGTCTAAACCGAGAGCCTTGCCTGTTTTCATATGTTTAAGGACATTCCGTACCTCCATCGTCAAACTCGACGGTCCTTCATTATTATGTCGAACATCGTATTGTTATTGTTCTCTGTTATCATAATACAGGATTTTCCCTTATTCTGTCCATACATAAAAAATTTGATCTTTTTCTATTAGGATCTTTCCATCTGTTGTGTTTAGGCAGCTGCTCTTGTACGTGTTCTTCTATTAGTAAGTTCCTGAATTATTTTGTGCATTAATGCCATATTGTTACTGTTGTGTTGATTTTCAATTTTTATGCAATTTTTCTCAAGCCAGGCTTCTTTTGCCTCCGTACATAACGTTCTGAATTTTCTGTGGATTTTTTTTTTTTTTCATATTTGGCAGGATTATTTTTGTTGTATCTTCTTGTTTCCATAAGTTGTAAAATTTCTTCAGTCATGCATACTTTATGACTAACTATCTTTATGTTGAAATATTTGTTTCTGCAGCATGTGGGGAATGAGTTGTTCAACCGTCATATCCATTAAACAAAATTCAAAAAAATGGCATCTCAATAAAATATAATAGTGCTGCAAATTCTCTATATTAACAAGAATAAGGGGAACTGCAGTAAGGCTTAAAAAGCAATGAATGAATAATCAAAAAATGAGAAGAAGATTGTGAGCTATACTAGAGCACGATTACAAAAAACAAAATGGACGTTGAAGTAAGGCCTTCGTCAGTACAGAACAAACAAGCAAAATAGACAAACAAATACACGAAAGACACTACATGAAAATATTAAGTTTACTTATCTGTATCCTTGCTATCCGTGGATGGCCGTGGATCCGTGAATTCGTTGATCCACGGATAGCCGCTCAGGCAAGGATACAGATAAGTAACCTTAATATTTTCATGTAGTGTCTTTCGTGTATTTGTTTGTCTGTTTTTGTTTGTTTTTTGTGTGCTGACGAAGGCTTTGGCCGCAACGTCAATTTTGTTTCTTGTAATCGTGCTCTAGTAAAGCTCACAATCTACTTCTAGTTTGTCGGTGAATCATTCTATATTAACAAGTACTGTTCCTTATTTCTTAGGCTGTAATACGTTAGTTAACACAAGTCTCTGGATACCACACCACCGGAAACGAATTTATGAAGTTCGAAAATAAAGTCAATCATAAAGGTTATAACTCTAAAAAAGGGGTCCTTCACAGATCTTGACTATAAATACAATCCTTCACAAGATCATGACTCTGAAACAGTCCTTCACAAGATCATGAGTCTACAGCAGTCCTTTACAAGATTGTGACTCTAAAAACAGTCCTTCACAGTATCATACTATCAATGTCCGAAGGGTGTCTATAGGAGTTCCTGAAAGTCGACTATCACTGTGGTCAGGATGAGGTTTGGTTGTCCATTTAATCCAAGAATACGTGCTGTGGTTCACCATGTTGGGTTGGCTTGGGACATCGGAGGAATCAATGATGAAAAAATCGAGCTATGCTCTTTCAGCATTATCAAGGCAATCTTCCCATCCTGCAATGAGGACCATAACTCTCCTGATGACCTTATTCAGCATTTTAAATAAATATTATGGTTAAGCCAAAATGAGACCACCTTCCCTGTGGAGAATAAGTAACACAACATACAGCCATATTGACAGAGAAAAGGGAGGGAAGAAGAAGAAAAGAAAAGAAAAGTGTGTGTGTGTGTGTGTGAGAGAGAGAGAGAGAAAGAAAGAGAGAGAGAGAGAGAGAGAGAGAGAGAGAGAGAGAGAGGGAGAGAGAGGTGAAGTGATTATGACACATAGGTGGTTCATATGCCTAGCGATTGATGAAGCGAAGAACTTCCGGTGTGTCGGCCCCACTAGGCTCCCATCGTCTGTGTGTAGTATCTTGTCGACCCATTGAGGTATGTGTTCTGCAACTATTTTTTTCAACTGCCGCTCTGTTCTGCCGATTTGAAAAGACTGGCACCTACATGCGAATTGGTAAATACAATTGTTTTTGGCGTACAGAGGGACAAGCTCTTTTATCGCTGTGGTCGGAATCGGTGTGGTTCTGAAAGATTTATCTAGTTATTTTACGTTATGTTGTGTTAATTCTGCAGTATGCACCTGACAAGATGCAACGAAATATGCTAGGCAATAAATCGTGCAGTCTACTGTTTGTGTCTTCATTATTCAAATTTCGTATAACGTCACTGTGTTAATCTGCACTGCGATGTCACATGCTTAACACTCTTCACATTCCCAACAACAATACTGAGAGGTTACAAAACAATATCGTAGTTATTGTACTTTCTATCACACTTTTAAAATTTTCATGTTAAACCCAATCGTAAAAACCCACGGAATACAGAAGAACCAAAATAAATGAATAATCTGGGGAGGGTATGGACGGAGGTGCTTGGGAAAGAGGGATGGAGTGAGTTGGTTGAGTGCCCAAGCCCCAATAGGAGATAAATGGTGAAAACGATATAATAAAAAAGAGATGTCAGACTTCGGAATAAAGAACGTAATTTACCGTTAGTTAGTTAGTCTTTCCTCTTGAGCCTAAGGCGGCGCATAGGGCAGAAGTCCTGACTCTCCATGCTTGGCGGTTCGCTGCTACCTGTTGTAGATCTTGGATATTTACTTGGCCATTGAATGAGCCTTCTCTGATGATGGTTCTACGCAGGGTCTCTCTTGGTCTTCCCAGTTTTCTTTTCCCTACCGGTGACCGTATGAGGGCTTGGTAGGGGAGTCTTGTCTTGTCCATTCTGAGTACATGGCCGATGTAGTTCCAACGGCGTCTTCTTATGAAATTGGATACTGTATCTTGCTTAGTCTCTTGTCTTATTTGCGAATTGGTTCTGAAGTCTGTCCAGTGGATGTTTAGAAGTCTTCTAAGACATTTGTTCTCAAAATTGTCTAATTTTTTATCTAAAGCTACCGTTGATTTCCAACTTTCACATCCATACGTTAACACTGGAATCACACAAGAGTTGAAGATTTTAAGTTTTGTGTGTTTGCTGAGTGTCTTTGACTTCCAGATGTTTGACAGTTTATTGAAGGCACTAGATGCCATTGCGATTCTAGATGATATTTCTGGTGTTGAGTCCCCTGTAGATGTCATTTTGCTTCCTAGGTATGTGAAGCTGTTGACTTTTTCAAGAACGTAGCTGTTCAATTTGGTGTCATCTGAACTGTTGGTAAGATCAATAGTCTTTGTTTTTTGTGGTGTTAATTTGGAGACCAATTTGCCCTGAAACATTTTGGAGGTGGTTTATTTTCTCTTGGGCATCCGGGTGTGTTGAACTCAAAAGCACGATGTCGTCGGCAAAGTCCAGGTCTTCTAGAATTTTGTCAACCCAATGGATACCCATATTTGTGTTGTTTGTGCATTTGCGCATGACCCAATCGATAGCTATTCCAAAAAGCATCGGTGATAAGACACAACCCTGTTTCACTCCTGTTTCGACTGAGAACCAGTCAGAGTTGCCTGTTTCTGTTCTTACGCAGCAACGTGTCTCTTTGTAGAAAGATTTTATGACGTTGGTATATTTGGTAGGAAAACCATAGATGTTAAGTAGATTCCAAAGTGAAGGACGGTGGATGCTGTCGAAGGCTTTTTGAAAGTGGACAAAGTTGGTGATTAATTTCGACTGGAATTCTACCGTAAATTTACCGTAAGGAGATTTTTATCATGTGTTGGGTAGTTGTCAAACACTCTACCTGTCGGACAGTTAGATCTTCGATTCTAAACCAGTTACCGAATAAGACTTAGGGTCTGGTCTGCTCTGCCAATACATTTAGTCTCTGAGATGCATTTCTCCACACTAGGATAATGTGTATACATCCGAAGGCTGCTCCTACGTCGATACCCGTAGGCACAATGTTGAGGTGTCGGGTTTGGTGAGCACCGCCCAACATTCGGCGCTAACAGAAAGCAAGTAGTACCGATAACTGACATACGGTAGACCAGTCATATCTAAGAACCAACATTCGGTGCTAACAGACACGAGGTAGTACTGTCTACTGTCATACGGTAGCCCAGTCATATCTAAGAACCAACATTCGGTGCTAACAGACACGAGGTAGTACTGTCTACTGTCATACGGTAGCCCAGTCATATCTAAGAACCAACATTCGGTGCTAACAGACACGAGGTAGTACTGTCTACTGTCATACGGTAGCCCAGTCATATCTAAGAACCAACATTCGGTGCTAACAGACACGAGGTAGTACTGTCTACTGTCATACGGTAGCCCAGTCATATCTAAGAACCAACATTCGGTGCTAACAGACACGAGGTAGTACTGTCTACTGTCATACGGCAGCCCAGTCATATCTGGCTAAGACCTGACATTCGGCGCTTACAGAAAGCAGGTAGTACCGTCTACTGTCATAAGGCGACTGAGTAATATCTGACTGAGACTTTACTAGCATCATAACACACATAACATGTAAATTGTACTTGATGTGTGTACACTAGCTTCATGTACGTTAGCTGGTTTATGTTCACACACACGCATCCATATCAAGAACAGTAATAACGGGTTGTCTTTGTGCACTGTTTTATTATAGAGTTACTTCTGCTGGACTGGGTGTAAGGCTTGCTTGATGTAACATCTCAGTCCATCTGTTTGTGGTGTTGATTGACAATTGAGAAATGGCTCACATCAGAATCATAGTTTCACTAGAAGCTAGAAAGGAAGAAATGCATTAAATAATATGTTTTTGCGCTTGTTCGCTTTAAGCTCAAGTTTAGTCCATACACGCGACTTCTTGTAGCACTGAACTGAATTTTGCTTTTGGAAAAGCTTTCGCTATTACCACTGTCCCTCGCCATGAGACGAGCCCATTCCGACTTTAGAGGTACTTGTAATTTACATCCCAAGTCAAGGACGAGCAGTAAACATTTTAGTTCAAATGATCAGTGTAGGGGTTGGACAGCCTACCTCAGCAATTCTTTGTATAACATGTCCCAATATACGCTATGCAGATGGCATAGAATTGGTGGTGGATAATGCAACAGATCTACAAAAATTGTTGGACATTGTAGTAACAGAGAGTGTAAAGAAATGAACCCCCCCCCCCCTCCCCCACCCCCTTTGAATATCAAGAAAACAGTAACAATTGAGGTATCAAAGAAAAAGTTCACACCAAAATGTAAAATAGAGATAAAACGGAGAATTCTTCACCAAGTGGATAGTTTTAAATATCTAGGCACATTTATAACATCATATGGAAGATGCACAACAGAGATTAAGAGCAGAACAGGGCAAGCAAAGGCTGCATTTCAGAAAATGAAGAATATCTTATGCAATAAATCGCTCTCATTGAATGTAAGAAAGAGAGTGCTGAAATGTTATATAAAACCTATTTTGCTGTATGGAAGTGAATATTGGAATGTAAATAGACAAATTGGGAATAGCTTGGAGGGAACATAGATGTGGTTCCTGAGACGAATGTTGCAAATTCTTGGGATTGCCAAAGTAATTAATAACGATTGTCTGATAGCAGGCTAATGAAGCTAGAACACTGTATACAACGATAAGAAAGAGACAAACAGCTTTCTTTGGTCATGCGATGGGAAGAGAGGCATTGGGGAATATCGTGAAGACTGGAATGATCACGGGCTAGAGAGGCAGAGGTCGACCAAAGAATATTATGATGGATGGATTGAGACAGTGGCATGGAGGAAAATCATCAGCAGAGTTGATGCAGAAAACCAAAGACTGAGATATGTGGACAGATATGAACGCCTACGCCAGCTGGCATAGCAATTGGTGATGATGACATTAACGTGTCCAAAAACATTATTACTTTCTACGTCTGATTTGTCTAATCAGTTTACGGTTTTCATGTGCTTCTTGTAGAATTTGCTCACTTGTTTTAATTTTAATCAGCTATGCTTTTGTAATAGGTTGTTCTTCTATTTGAAGTGTGTATGGCGCCATCCATGTTTCGTTCTCTCTTTAAAATAAAAACAATTAAAAAAAAAAAAAAAACATTCGTACGATATTCATTCCATACGCGTTTACCCTCCTGAATGCATGCTTTCGAACTAACCTCATTTACTAACTGTTACAGAACCTAGAACTCTTTAGAGACTGTGTTCATAAATCTTTCATTAGTTTCTTTACTTCTCAGACATCACGAAACATTTGTTTGTTAGTAAACACAGAGTTAACAAGCAAGATGTGTTTTGTATACTGTATTCGACGAACAATAATTGATTGTTCGAATATATCGAAGCATTAACTTTATGGTCATTCCAACCATTGCTATCCAAACAGAAGGACTTCCTGTTAAGTGTTATATTTCCGAGGGCCTAACGTTCTCGAACGTAAAACAACGCACGATTACACACATACAGACACACACTCACACGCGCGAGCGCGCGCACACACACACACACAGTACCAGTCTTCCTACAATCCTTGCTTTCTTGTTGATTCCTTCATGTTTCTGATCACTGCATGCATGATGCCACGTGACAGTACATGTGAAGTATTTATTTTATTTGTTCGTTAGTTGTCTTTGAGCTCAAGCGTAGTCCATACAGTGCTATTACGTCTAGTGCACTGGATTATATTTGCGTGTGGATTAGCTTTAACTATAACCAGTGTCCGTAGCCATCAGGCGAGCTAACTCCGTCTTCATAAGTACTTATAATTTACGTCCCAAAGTCAAGATCGATTTGACATCAAGCAAGAAGTCCGTCAGGGCTGTGTGCTGTCACCCTATTTGTTTAACCTGTACGCCGAAAATATAATGAGGTATGTCAGAGATGATATAACCAGGAAGCAATATGATGCCCTAAATATCGGTAGCCATGAAATATCAGTAGTTCGATATGCTGATGATACAGTATTACTATCCACATCATAGAATGGTATAAAAAACCTAATAACCTCAACCCAAAGAAATTGTGAAAATCACAACTTATATCTTAAAATAGCAAAAACAAAGATAATGCATGCAGATAAAACTACTATGTTAATGTATGTTAATGAGGAAAGATTGGAGTTGGTGGAAAATTTCGAATATCTTGGACCATTGATTACCAACAATGGTTACACAATGAAAGAAATTAAACGACGACTATCAATTGCTCTTCAAAGACTAAAACAACTGAATAAATTATGGAGTGGGACACATAGAATTACAAAAAGTAGATTTTTAAGAGCATGCATCTTTCCCATTGCACATACGCCTGTGAGGCCTGGACTCTAACGAACGAAAGAAAATCTTTTTTTTCAAAGGGTTTAGAATTGGGCAAGCAGACCTGTCTGACATTCTGCCCTTCTTCCCTTTTCCCTCTCATACATTCTTTTATTCAACATCTCTTATGAAGCAAATCTTTGACAATAAAAGAACAATAAGCATTAACGCGCATGAAACATAATCAATAATACATGACACACTGAGGCAGTGTTTAACATGGGCATTATAAACACACAAGGAAGGTGTAACGTGCCATGCATATGGGAATGTTTTTTTGGCTAGTTGTCGTTCGAGATAATTTACCATTATTATTGTCTTTATTGTTGTTGTTGTTGTTGTTGTTTTATAGGGGAATTTAGTCTGTCCTGAGGTGGTGTTCAAACAGGTTGCGACTGTATGTATAGTGATTGGTGATGTCTTTGATTTCTTGTGGAAGATTGTTCCACAACTGAGTGGCATAATATGCTAAACTTGTTCTATATACGTCTATCCTAGGGTTAGGGACATGAAGTATATTTAGTCGGGGGCTGCGTGGTCTCGAGGTATGGTGTTGAGTGCTGGAGGTCCCGGGTTCAAGCCCTGGTGAGGACCGGGATTGATTTCACGTGGACTTCTAGTAACAAAATGTCCTCCTGGTCTCTGGGTAGTGATATCGGACGCCCGTGTGTATTGTTGCGCACGTAAAAAAATCCCTTGGCAGTTGGAAATCGAAAAAGAGTAGCCTAACGACGCTGCCCGGGAAAAATTTCGAGTTAAAAATCTACCCAAAGTATTTAAGGATACCCACAGGTGCTACGGAGTTCGTGCAATGAGCTGTGTTTCTGCAGACCCAGGTTTGAGTTAGGAGGCGAACGGAGCACTTATGGGTTACACCCGTGTGTCGTGATGTTGATCCATCGATTAAAAACTAAAAACAAAATGTATATTTAATCGTTCGCTATGTCTTGCGGTATATTTAAACAATGGCCAAAGGTAGCTTGGAGCATTTTGAAATAGGATTTTGTGAATTAGTTTAGCCTTATTAAAGAGTAGGCGTTTGTGGAGAGGCAGTAACTGAAGACATTTATGTAGGATAGAACTGTCTGTAGCTTATCACCATTTATTAAACGCACTGCCCTTTTCTGGAGTGAATAAAGGCGTTTTGTTATAGATTTGGAGCATCCATCCCAGATTGTGGAACATTAATCAATATGTGTTTGTATGTGGGAAGTATAGAATATCTTTCTTGTGTTTTCGTCGAGGAAATATTTAATTTTGGCAAGTTGGTATACTTTTTTGGGGGGCTATTTGTTTAACTAGAGCATAAACATGCGAATTAAAGGATAGATTCTGATCTATGATAAGACCCAGTGTTTTGTGCTTGATTACATTTTCTATAAGCGTGCTACCAATGTGCAGCTGGTGAGTTATATGCGAGTTTAGAGTGTGAAGTCTTTGCCTGGTTCCTATTAACGTAGATTTTGTTTCAGAAATGTTAATTATCATAAGGTTTGCATGACTCCAGTTAACTACACTATTTATTTCCTGTTGCAAGGATAATTCTAGCACATTACGATCAATAGCGATTGTATATACTGTGCAGTCGTCTGCAAATAGCTCGCAGGACGACGACAGCTATAAGGGAAGATCGTTTATATAAATGGCAAATAACAAAGGGCCATGTATAGACCCCTAAGGTATTCACATATTAATGGTACTGACTTGAGATAGAGATTTATTGCGTGATACTACTTGTTTTCTGTCTAATAAACTAACGAAACAAGCTGTACAGCGCATACATACCTTGGGTAAAGAAAAGAACAAATGCATCATACTTCAAGAGTTGAATATTGAAGAGAGTTGGCCATTAAAGACAGTAAAACAAAGCAAATTGAAATATTTTGGTCACTTGAAACGCCATGAAAGTTCGGAGAGAATAATAATGGAGGTGTATATGCCTGGATAGAGAGGAAGAGGAAGGCCAAATAGTGGATGGGTGCAGGATATGGCGGATGATCTCCAGATGGATGTATCGGAAGCGGAATATCTTGCTTGTGATAGAGAAATTTTTCGGAAGATTGTTATGGAAGCGAGGTTCTGCAAAGGAAATGCTACTGAATAAATGAATGAATGAATGAATGAATGAATGAAGTCAAGAACGAGAATTCAACATTGTAGTCCAACTGATCGGTGCGGTGTAGTGGTACGAGTCCTCTACCTTGGCAACAGTGCACTGTAAGATTTAAGATTTAAGAGGGAAGTGCATTAATGAATTCGGCAATTCTGGCCTCTAAAGTCATTATCTCTAACGTGTTCCCATTCTTATTTCCTTGTTATTACTTCTTTTGTAAAGCACCTACTCCGCCAACGGATTTGACTCCTTCCTTGACCCATACTGTTTCTCTATCCTTACCCTGATGGTACACTAAAACATCGTCTGCATACATCAATGCTTTCCCCGGTCCGATGATTTCCTTGCTGGTGATTCTCACAATGTATGCGTTGAACAGCACCGGGGATAATGGTGATCCCTGTGGTAGACCATGATATATTGTTGTTGGTTGCGAAGTCCAGTTGCCACATCTAAAAACTACTTTCCGTTGGAAGAGGGCTGCAGCGATCCAACTAAAGAGAACAGGACTTATTTTGAGTTCAAAAAGCGGAAGCATTAAAAAATCCACTGGTACTCTGATGTTCGCTTCCTCAAGATCAATCGCTGAAGCAAATGTATCAATGCCTGAGTGAAAACCTTCATAGACATCAAGGGCAAAACTGCTACATTGGTCCAGGTTTCTCTTTTTGGACGGTACCCTACCAGGGTAGGTGGAAAACGCCTTGCCTCTCTAGCTGGCGTGATATTTTTCTAGCAATTAACTTCTCCAGCAGCTTGCCTATTGTATTCTGCATGGTTATTACTCATATCCCTGAATTGTGTGTGGTCTTTGCCAGGCTTCGGCAAGAGAATCAGATAGCTGTGTAACCACTCTTCATTAATGATAGCACTCCCTACACTGTTGTTGTACATGTCTGCGAGTTTCTCTAGCTTGTTGTCGGTACACCTATTGATTTCGTCGTATCTTATGCCATCTGGCCCTGGAAGGCTGTTTTTTATTAATCGTCGAGGCACAGCCTTGATCTCTTTCACAGTCATTGTGTCTTCATCCTTCATCCGAAATGTTCTGGATCTTGCACCTATCTGAGGTAACCTCTTTGGCAAGATTTCGGCCTCCCATGTCTGTCTGGTTGCCCTGCTCTAGATGGCGTTCGAAGAGGGCTTTACCCTTATTTTCGTCAGTCCTCTGCCAGATGAGGTCAGCAATTTGGAAGTCAGAAATACGCTTATCCATGTCTACACCACTCATGCTTTTATGTAGTCACCAGAACAATTTCAGTGACTTGTCTGTGCTTACTCTTTGACATACTTCTGCCCATTTTTCACTTTTAACCACCTTAATCAGTTTTTTGAAGTAGCTTACTTTTGTGTGCATCTCTCTTTCTAAGTGAATGCAGGGACTAGGATGGGCAACTCTGTTCTTTTTGGCGTTTTGCCATATCCTTACAGCACTACGCTTATCCACCTAGGCCTTTTCCACCTCAAAATTCCAACAAGGTGGCTGCTCCCAGCTTTTATTTTTCCTACCCTGAAGCTTTCTGCGCTGGACGCGCCTTATTTTACTCACCACATCGTGCCTTGTACTGTCATACTGGAAAGTCTTGATCGTTGACTTGTGCTGCCTAGTTCTGCCTTTCTCCACCAATATGCTGCAAGGGTGGTGGTTGCTGCCGTGGTACCCTAGAACACCCCATCTACACACTGTGTTGAGTGAAGAAGAAACCAGCGCCAGATCAATAACACTGTCCTGATCACCTGGACGACTTGCTCTCCTGGTGAAACAGACACTGTTGTTACAAACCAGGCCAATGGTTTCAAGTGCAGTTTCGAGCTCCTCCCCCTGTGTATTGGATGATATGTTTCCCCATGATCTGCCTTTAGCGTTGAAATCGCCACAGAAAATAACATTTCTCTATTGACCTAATATGTCACTTAAGCACTGCCACTTCTGGGAATCCACACTCGCGTTATGGGCATAAACATTAACCAACACGGATGGTAGAAAGTATTTAACTCAAACCGCCTGTATATGTATGTCTAGCTCTGAAGCCACTGTCACAAAATGGCTGTAGGATTTGACCAGGAGATGCTCGATTTGCCAGACGCACACCCATCTCTCGGCCTACAGCGACTTTTTCAGTCAAAGGGGAATAATCCTAGTAATCTTTTACCTCTAAGGGAGGGGAGGACTATGCCCTTGTTTTCTGGAAGGTTCGAGAGATGTTTGTACAGGGACTCTTGTTCCGGCCGCGCAGTCGCAGTGACCTGGCTAGGAACAGGGGAACTGATTGTTGTTCTGGCCCAGCTGGCGAGAGGTTCTGTGTGGCTGCAGTTTAATATGAAGAAATGGTGCCCAGTGTCAAAGTACAGTTTAAAGACCGTCGACATTAAGTCCCTGGTTGGACGAGGTCCCATACTTCGAACTGCATGACCAAATGAAAGGTAAGAGTGCCACCATTCTTAAATCGGTTGGTGTCGGAACCGCGATCACCCGAGGTTGTATATTGCAAGAAGCGACGATCGCCCGGAGGTCAAAGGTGCGCCTGTAATTTTCCCCATCAAGCAGGCTTGTTGACATGACCCAATTTCTGGCCTGTATCGAACAGTCTCGGGTAGCGGGGTAGGGGTATCCCCTATCAAAGGAGAAGTAAGGCGCCTCCTTCCCTCCGCTAGCCTACGGGACACCCTTGGGCAAGGTGGAGTACCCGTTTAGCCCCCCGATCAGGGTAACGTGAAGCCATGGGTGCAGGTGGTGGATGAAGATGGAGAGCAGCCAACAGATAGTTGTAGGTTATGGTCTCCACCTTCACGACGGTAGGCAGAGGATCTCTATGTTGAGGAGACAATGGCTACGGTCACTGACCAGTATGGTCACTGCTAGGAAGGAAAGCAATGGCAAACTACCTTCTTTACAGATGCCAAGAAAATCATGTTGTGTGATCTCAGAACAGTAATAACATCTGATGGGAGATGCCTTGAAGAGATTAGAACAAGAATCGCCATGGCAAAAGTAGCCTTTAGCAAGATGGAAAACATATTGACCAATAAAAAGATGTCAATTGAAACGAGAAAAAGAGTGTTGAGATGATACATTGAACCTGTACTTTTGTATGGATGTGAAGCGTGGACAATGAGCAGTCAGGCTGAAAAACATCTGATGGCTGTAGAGATGCGGTTTCTGAGGAAAATGCAAAGAATACCATGGACAGCCAGAAAGACCAATGAACAAGTCCTTCAAGAAACAAATGAAGATCGTAAATTGATTAGAGAAATTAGACGTAGACAGTCAAAATTTTTTGGGCATGTTATAGGAAGAAATGGATTGGAGAATTTGGTGACAACTGGTTAGATCGAGGGGAACAGACCAAGGGGAAGACCTAGAAGCAAGTACCTGGATGGCTTGGCCTTGTGGCATGGTCGAGACAGAAACGCGGAGCTGATCCACGACTCTGGGGATCGAGTGAGATGGCAGAACATGACCGCCCTCGCTTACCGGCATGGCACATGATGAATGGATGGATCGAACAGTCTGAACTGTCGTGAAGGTACAGGTATTGAACGCCTAGTCTCGCCCGCCAAAAATGGTTGGGGGGGGGGGGGGAGAGACTTGGGATGGGCCTGAGTGTTAGCAATGTGAGTGCACTCTAGGCCGTCTTTGAACTCCGGCGTAGTCTACACAACCGGAAATCGGTGAGGGCGTAACTAAAGCGTATCGTATGAGATATCGGGTGAATCGGCCAGACAAGACGAATCTCGTGGGAATGTCCTCTATCGAATCGGAGGTCATTTGAAAGATCCCGCGTGTGTCGAAGTTCGCATCTTTTTGCGGTGCGACTACTGATTTTTCTTTTCTTTCCTCAAACACGTTATGGTCTAAGTCTCCCTAACGGACTACCATCCTAATCTATAGTGGGTTCCCGCGAGGAGGACAAAAAGGAGGGGAAAGAAAGAGGAATGATGCGACAGACATGTTCTGGTGGTTACAGGGCTGATGAACTGGGGAGAGCAGGACTACATGGGAAGGGCTGGGGGGTTTGCCAACGGCGCTCCTTCATATTATTATCCATATTATCTATATTATATCCATATTATCTTCACTCTTTTGTACAATACATTTATTTTGTTGAGTTTGTAGATACCAGAGTTGCGTCATGTGTTCAGGACGATGTTTGAAAGGGTAACGTCCCTTGGTCGGTTGTGAGTGAGATAGGAATCCAGAGACTTGTGGGGTTGAGTAGACTGAAATTGTCCTGGTCTCATAACTGAAGACATCCCGAGATATATATATGTATATATATATATATATATATATATATATATATATATATATATATATATATATATTATATATATATATATATACCGGCTCCGTGGCCGAGGGGTTAGCAGCTTTCTCCGCTAACTCCGAATACTCTCGTCACGTGACGCGACGAGAATTAGCAGTGGTTCGAATCGCAAAAGTGACTTATGAGAGTATGGAGCCGGTCGCTCAGAAAGTCGTGGCGTGCTGATGAGCGTAATCTAGCCTAGGAATCAACATACAGCTGAAAGATGCTGGTGTTGACCGCAATATCCTGAAACAGGATGGAAACGCGGAAAAAAAAAAATATATATATATATATATATATATATATATAACCATACTGTTACATTCTTCAGCAGGTGTGTTCATTTGATGAATTAGAATATGGCGAGGAGTGGGTACATGTGCCAACAGAGTTATGTACATCCTTTTCAGTGTGCATCCAACTAGACAGGAAGGAGGCGGACGTATAGGCTCTGATCTTCGAGAATTCTTTAGAGGATGATGCTGTCATTTTCATGGATGGGACGGTCGTCCGAGGAGTGAGAAGTTCATGGGCCTTTACGGCTCAGGCCGGAGGGAAAAGTGTGACGGAAGAGTATGGCGCTTTTGCTTTGACCACAAGCAGCCTGACTATGGAAGTCAAGGCAGTAAGTAAAGCAATAACATGGCTCGAAACACATACATTCAATCGGGCATGTGTCCTTAGTGACTCAATGTGTATGCTCTGGAGAATATAGTTGGGGTTTGTCCGAAGAGAGGGGCTGCTGTCTCTGGAGCGGTCTCGGCTGGCCAGGGCATGCGGGTGTACAAGAGAATGAGCAGGCTGACAAGCTTGCAGGTAGGGCTACTGTGGAAGGCGGAAGAGCCATGGACCAGGCAGGCATTCTGGATGCTCTACGAGAAGTAAGTCGTTTACGAGAACCAAACGATGACTGGGAATCTACAACCATGGTCAGGCTGCGAGAAGAGCAATTTAAAAGAGGTGTGGTCAAATAAGAAAACTACGCAGAAAGCCAACGAAGAGTAATAAACCAACACAGAACTGCTGTCATGAGCCGCTACACGTTGAGGGATTTGCTGAGGAGGGGATCCGAGCATTTAAGGGCTGAATGGTTAGATGTGCAATTAGGATGATCTGTCGACCAACTAACTGCTGCCGGATCAGCAAAGCAACGCTCTAACTGTCAATTTGTCGGAGCTTCCATCCTAGACCAGTTGCAGACGATTTCTTAGGACTCTTTATCTCCACATTTAGTTTTTAAGCTGCATTTCCTCGCACTAGGGTAAGGTGTGTACCCCTCCAATTACGCTCTTCCGCCCGAAGAATTTGTCACAATGTGGCGTGTCGGGTTTGGTGGGCACCGCCCAACATTTGGGGCTAACAGAAAGCAGGTAGTACCATCAACTGTCATACGGTAGCTAAGTTATATTTGACTTATCATCAGTTATCATCTAAGTTACATCATGCTTAAGACATTCATGGTAGTTTCTGTTGCTGTGTATTGTTTCTCCTGCTAGTGAAAGCTTGTCTGCATAACATCTTCTGGCTTCTTGTCAAACTTAAATATGTTAAACTACTAATACTAACCGTTTCTCACAGACAAATTGATTTCTAGTGTCGCAGTCGATGTCATTCCACCTGTAATCTCCATCAGGACGGATCTCTAGGCAGTGTTCATCTGTGTATGTAGAAATATAAAAGATAAGTACATGCCACCATTACTAATTCACAAGAAGATCAGGTCTTGGACTGGCCATGATGTTATTCTATAATTCCATGTCGTAGTCATGTGGGCTATACATACGTGGATACTGTACCATATAGCCAATGCTACTAAAGGGTATACAAGAGTCACTGACTGACTGACTGACTGACTGACCGACCGACTGACTGACTGACTGACTGACTGACTGACTGACTGTTGTAGTCAATAAAGCACTAATACAGATCTCTGTGTAAAAGTCGCCGCTGACCACATTCCATAAAGGGCAAAGGTTAGAAAGGAATAAATACACAAGAGGAAATGATTGCAGATATGTCAGAACCTGAATGTGCGAGACGTCAGATGTGTTGCCCATGCAGCATGATCCCTCTCTCGACCTGTCTAGTTTATTCCAGAGGAAAAGTAAAGCAGGAAGTAACACCCCAACATAGTCTGGTTATAGCCCTTAACCATGTGTTCCGGATGTAACCCTTAATCACGTGACCGGATATACGCCCCCTATGTCGCGAAAAAGTATGTAATCCCTCCCCCCCCCCTCCCCCCCCCATCCCGTGTATCTATTGTTGTCGCGTGAACTGTCCAAAGTCCATCGGATGTAGTAACGGTCCCTTAGAGACGACCGGTAACTGACATACACCTCCATGTCACCTCCATATTATGACGTCGTCTGGCTGTGGAGACGAGTGTACTTCGACACATAACTAACTAGATACCTGATACCCTTCATAGTCATGCCACTCCATCACATTTACACACTGCTGATAATCTACCCCTCTACCACCCTAGAGTCCTCGCATCGAAAGTTATAGTTATCGACCGGGATTTGAAATTGTCTCCTAAATATATTGGTGCCTTGCTGTAGGAACAGCTGCATTTTGATACATGACATCAAACACCCTTAAATCTTTGCCAGTCCACCATATTTACACACTGCTAATACTCTACAACTCATCCAGCGCACACGCCTCACCTATTATCCACCACCATCATCATCATGTGCCATACCGATAAGCATGGGCGGTCATGTTTCGCCATCCCACTGGATCACCAGAGTCGTGGATCAGCTCAGTGTTTCTGCCTCGACCATGCCACATGGTCAAAACAACCAAGTATTTACTTTGCTGCCTTCGCCTTATTCTCTTCCTCTCGATCTTGCCAGTTGTCAAAGAGTTCTCAAATTTACTTCTTCTCTTAACGTGACCGAAAAATTGTGATTGTCTACGTTTAATTTCTCTAATCAGTTTACGATTTTCATTTGTTTCTTATAGGGTTTTGTCAATGATTTTTCTGTCTGTCCATGGTATTCTTTGAATTTTCCTGAGAGAACACATCTACACAGTCATCAGATGTTTTTCAGCCTGTTTGCTCCTTTTCCACGCTTCACATCCATACAAAAGCTCATTTTCTATCTAGCACCTCAACACTCTTTTTCTCGTTGCATATGACATCTTTTAATTGGCCAGTATGTTTTCCAATTTGCAAAAGGCTACCTTTGCCATAACGATTCTTGTTCTAATCTCTTCAAAGCATCTCCCATAAGATGTTATGACTGCTCGAGATAAGTGTTCCGATTCACTTGTTTAAGAATATTCCCATTTGCTTGTATATTACATTGTGGTATTTCTCTCTTCCTAGTGACTACCATAATCTATGTCTTCTTACAATTTAATTCTAACACTAGTTGTTCACCGTGCATCTAATATATGTTCTTGGTCCTCCTCATTGTCTCCAATCAATACTGTATAATCCGCATATCTAATGTTATTGATGTTTCGTCCTCCAATGATGATTCATTTCATATCTTCTACATTTCTGAAAATATTTTCACTCATCAGGGAAAATAAACAAAAAAAGAATAGGAGACATTATACATCCCTGCCTCACACCTCTCTTAATAGGCTGATATTGACCTACTTTATTATAAATTATTATGGCAGCTGTTTTTTCCAATATATATATATATATATATATATATATATATATATATATATATATATATATATATATATATATATATATATATATATATAACTAAGGTCATTCCCATCAATGTTTAGATCTCCAAGCATCATGTTGACATCTTTTACTTTATCGAAAGCCTTTGTGTAGTCAATAAAGCAAAGATGTAGGTCTTTGTTTACTTCTGTAGAACGTCTAATTAATGTTCTCAGCATGTACACTGCATTTAATGTACCCTTGCCTACTAAAACTCCACATTATTCTTCTCCTATTTCGGGTTGCATTTTCTAACTAACTCTTTGCATGATAATTCTGAGCTAAATCTTCGTGATGTGGTTAATTATACTAATTGTGAAATATTGATCATTTTCCATGGCTCCTGATGTCTTCGGGATTGCAATAAATATAGAATTACATAATTAAGGAGGTATATCTCTAGTATTATATACTGCGTTCAGAAATCTGGTGACTTGGTATATTCCATAATCTTCTAAGGCATTGATAATTTCTGTTGTGCTGTTATCTGGCCCCGGGGTCTTGCCAGTCTACATGTGGTTAAGAGCATTCTGAACTTCCATCTTCAAAATTAATGGTCCTTAATTATTATTCCGTATATCATTCTGTTCTTCTCTTGTACCATCATAAAGGTCTTTTATACAGTCTGGCCACGCATGTAAATTCTGATCAGTTTCTAGTATGATTTTGCTATCTTTGGTTTTAGGCAACCCATTGATGTGTGTGGTCTTTATTTTAGTGGTGTCATTAATTCTTGTGTGCATCATTTTGATATTCAGGGTGTTGTTTTGGTTTTAAATTTCCCTGCAATTTTCCTCAAGCCATGCTTCTTTTGCCTCTTTTCAAGTTTTCCTAATTTTCCGATGAATCTCTTCATATATTTCATGGTTATTTGACTATTTCTCCTTATTTCCATGGCACTATTTAAGTTTACTACTCGTCTGAGTGGGTCTAGGCCATACACCATTCCATAGCCAAGTGTCGCTAGCTAGGAGAGAGCGGTCAAAAGCATGTTTTTCTCACGAGTCAATCTGCCCTTTCGACCGTGATAAGAGTGTCAGCTGTATTCGGGTTCAAGACCCCTGGGCTCTACACTGCAAGGTACTATAGGCAGTAAAACTACAGTTTTTTTTTTACTGTTAATATTTCTAGAGGTAAATATTGATGTCATGCCGCTGAAAGCATTTTTGGTCATTACTATTCTCTTGTTGATGTCTATTTCTGCCATCATCTGTTTTTACATGTCTAAGATAGGAGAACATGTTTACAATAAAAAATGATTGATTTGTCGATTTGTATCGACCCTTACTTCCTCCCGAGTTGCTAGGGTTTGGATCATACCAGTCTACGTATCCAATCGCTCTATGTCCAGTCAACCACAACCAGTTGCTTTCATAGAACATGTCGTGGCCTCCAGCCCAGATTGCGCCAGCTATATAAAATAAATCACTGTAATGAGTCATGCTGATGATATTGATGAACTATCACAGTAGCTACAAACTTTGTGATGTTTAACAGAGTATGTGCCAAACAAAATGTAAGTTTGAGCCAAACGAAATATGGGTGGCTTAGAATAGGAAGTAGGGTGTGTCACAGTTATGACTTAAACATTGTTAATGTGGTAGCAGATATGTTGTATTATTGATAAGAGAAATAACGGCTGCAGCAGGATATAACAATAAGAAATACAATCAGTTAGGTGCGTGTAACTCAAGAGATAAAGTATATCTCCCATTTATCGCATGAACTACAAGTACCTATCTGTGGATATATTTCAATGTTGTATTATAACGCAATGACAACATGTCCACGATATATAAGCTAATGACAGATACATAAATTCATATAAGACGATTATTCATCCCATGACTCTTATTCAGTTAAAGTATTGTAGATAACATAATAGTAGTTTAAGATCAGCACTGACCACGAATGACTCTGTGATACGAGGTAGAAGAAATGTCTGGGAGTTCATAGTGAAGGTTAATGGACTATGCTTAGTGCAGTGAATGAATCACAAAAAAACGAGAAGTAGATTGTGAGCTTTACTAGAACACGATTACTATTAAAAAATGGACGTTGCAGCTAAAGCCTTCGTCAGCACAGAACAAACAAACACAAACATACACACAACTACTCGAAAAACACTACATGTGTGACGGGACAGCCCCGGCAGCATCCGAATGACACAAGTTAAAAAGGAATTAAAGAGCCCACAATATTTTTCTATCATTCTCTAAAAGCATAAACGTCCACCAGAAAATGATAGAAATGCAAGAGCATTGAAAACAAGAGAAAAATACATTTTGACCACGCACGCCCCATCATTTATGTAATGCTAGGTCTGAGAAAACTTTGATGTACAGATCAAACGTAAAACCCAGACACCACGGCACCAGTCGGCGGGTGCTATCAAAGGTTGAAAACTCACTGTTTTCAGTACCAGGGAAGAGAAAGACGGCAAAGTGCGAAGTCTTGGCTGGGGACTACGTTGATACATCGCGGAGCCAGTCAGCTGAGATTGACGTGTTAGTTTACAAGCCTGCTGTTGGAATAGGGACTGACACCTAACACCTTACGGTTAACATGACCTAACGTGTAAACCAGCCACGGCAGAATGGGAGATAAGAGGGTCAGCCAGACCCGTCTGAAATAATACATGGCAGTGCTACTCAGGGAAAAACCCGTGTGATCCAAAGACGGCAATATAATGCAGGCTTAACACCTATCCGCAATACGGGCAAAGTAGGAACACATGGCTGACACATTTCTGCCAGCAACCCAGGAAGGCGGGTGTTAACAGCAGATTGGAATGTAATGACGCAACTGCATTGCCGCCAAAGCATGTTTCATTGTTTCAGGCGTGGGCGCATCGGTCAATTTGATTGACACATGAAACTACCGTCCACAGGAAAGGAGGAGGGGTGAAAAGAATTTGGCACTTAATACATCTGGGTAAATCGTCCTACATGAAAAATAGGTGGAGCTAACAGGAACTTGGACATAGTAATTAGCTAGCGTGGAAACTAGCCAGGAACGGAGAGAATAAAACTACGAGCAGTGGCCAGCAAGACTTCAGACGCATTTACAATAGCATTCTTAGGATACCTACTAGAGAAATATTAACATTTCGTTCTGTTGGACTTCTGTACGAAGTCGTATGACAGGATTTCCTAGCTATAACCCAGGTAATACCATTACTCTGATTAGTTTGTCTGCTAGTCTGAAGGCTTGTGTAGTTTCTTGTTCTACATATTCTCCCAAACTTTACACTGGTGGATTTTCTTTGTACTTAATGTTCCAGTTCTAGCTTTGCGATTTCACTGAGAACTATCGTCATCTTTTATTCACTACTTGGTTGTCTGATTTGTTGTATGTGATAATTTGGAGAAATCCATTATCCAAGCTACATGAGCGTGTGGCTTATGCATGTACAGGAGATACATTTAGATTCATCCTGTATGATGTTAAACATTGGGGAGACTGACTACTTAGGAGAAATTCCTGAGAGCTACCAGTCTCTTGATAGCGTCCAATTAACATTGATTATTTGGACCAACACTTTGAGTGCCTACCAAGATTATGGTGAAACCACTTGGTTTGGGGAATGGCACCAGTTCACCTTGTCTGCATTATGTCTGCATGAGGACATACATGACTTAGGACATTCAATATCCCAGACAGATTCAGGGAAGGCATTTAATGTTCGACAGGACTGTGCGACCAGCCCTTCCGACAAGACAGTATGAATGAATCAGAAAGGGAAAGAGTAAGTGAGGTGAACTTATATGGGAAACACCCCATTACATAAATGTATGTGATGATGTATGTTTTGAGCTATAGATGTTCTAAATGGTTTTATGAATATATACATATATATTTATTTATTTAGAACTGATATATGTTTATGTAACATGCCATCATCTATCATCATATCATCATATATTATGACTTGAATGTATGTTTATATGAATGTATAGACATATGTGTTTGAGATGTGTAGACGTAGATACTACCCATCTCCGTTCGTTTCATTCCAGATCTCTTAGGAGCAATGGACAGTTAACAATCCATATCCGGAAGTGACTTAGCCTTGTTAAGGGACCACTTTGGACTCCTTCAATCTGACAGTGAACTGCGTCTCACTGGGGGAAGCATGACTTATGTGACCTCTTAAGTTACGTATACCATAATATAATCATCATCATCATATGATCATCAAGACTAGAAATAATAAACACAGTTGTTGTATTTTAAAACTCAATTTGTCCGTATAATTCTAAATGTTTATAAATGTTTGTGTAGCGTAATCAAGTACACACATTTTGTATCATTTAGTGGGGGTTCACACATATTGTCCAGAAGTGGGAATCTATGTCCGGGAGGTATCTTGCCTATGCAGTCATAAGTAACCAGATTACGTTGCATGTCTTAACTCCTCCTTTCTCACTTCTGGTGATACCAAGTACAGCCAAAACTATATAGATATATTCTATCTTCAACGAGCCACTTCTTGGCTGTTTTCTTGAGTATCAGGGACAGTGTCTTAAATCAGCATAACAGACATTTGTTCCACATTTTCTCTCTGGGATCTGGGGTGGTAATTAGGCCCTTCTGACAGAGTTAGGGGATCTTAAACTGCATCCAGAACTAAAAACCAGCAGAAGAAAATGATGTTGGCTGGGTGGTTGCCCAACCGGGAGCTACCTCAAGCCAGTTGGTGACACATGAAAACACAAAGACTACTAATCTGAATCCTTGTTTGGCTCTATACGTCCTTAACACGGTTAATGTGGACGAAATTAACTGGATGTGTGTTTCAAACAGGTCGATGGACCAAAGGTCAATAATATCAGAAGCTCAGCGATTGGATTAACCACCCGATGGGAGGGATGCGGAGACGCCCATGTGAGCGAACGGCAAAATGGGGATTAGCAATGGACTAAAGCGAAGGTGTCACGGACGTAGTTCCAAAATACGCATACCATGTTCGAAACATAGCTGCAGGCGCTTTGAATGCAGTCCGCCCTGCGTTGGTTAGCATAGAGTGGTATAAATGCTGTCGCACAGAAAGCAATGCCAAGCCACTGAACGCAAACGTGCCCAGAAATCACAAAGAGCAAATAGTTTTCTAGTGGACTATACAACTGCGGTGATGGGAAAAAGAGGAGGGGTGGGTTGGAAGGGGATGACCGAAGTTACATGAAACTATGCTGAGCATTCAGGCCGTGGGGGAAGAGTGAACCCAACTGGAAGATGAGACGGTTTTCCAATGTCTCACTATCACGTTCGTGAGATGCACACGATTTGATCACTGTGACCTGTATGTCGACCACGCCAGAGTGGTCAGAATGTTTGAAGTATAGGGACACCAGTTTCTGGGCACCACTGTTGATATCAGAGAGTTGTTGCCTAAACCTGTCAGCAAGACGTATATCTGTTTCTCCAATATATCTCATGTAACAATGTGTGCAGATGATTGCATAGATAACGTTGCGGCTCGTGCACGAGAAACCTTCGCGGATCTGGAAAGTTGTCTTAGGGAAAGCCAGACTCTGGGTTTGAAGGAAACGTGGACATATCTTACAGCGGGCTCGAAGACAAGCCACCGTGCCAGGAAGAGACTTGTGAGGTTGAGGTAGACTGCTATGGACCAGCACATCCCTGTGGTTACGATCCCGCCTGTAAGCCACCAGAGAGGCTTCTGAAAAGACACCGCGAGTGACGAGGCCTGCCCAGTATGTTTAGTGCAGTATAGCCTGGCGTGTGAGACAACAATCCCTATTCTGAGAATGGAAGTTTAGGTAATCACTGCGGTATTCCGCTGGCTGGATGACAAAAAGTACAAAGTGCCGCTTTCAGCTAGATCGAGAATACGACACACACACACACACACACACACACATACACACATCGTGATTGTAACTGACTCAGAAAGCATGCTGAGGAAGGTGAGGACATACATGCTTCGTGCAGAGTGGCTTGCTTCGCTTCGGAGGTCACGGGTAGGAAGCACGTATACACCTCGGAGGAGCAAATGGTTCACCATGGTCTGGCAAGAATGAGGCAGCTAGGAGTGACTGAGGGATCTTGCCGACGTTCGAACATTCAGTGGAAAGTCGAGACGGACATATAATCAGATTGCTACTGGTACTATTCGTGTTGGAACTCTTCGCTGGCTGCTGGAGATGGGGACGGAGCGCTTATGGGAATGCCCCGAATGCTGTGATATCGGTTCCTAGATCAATCGATCGATCGGTAGATCCGATTGAAACGGGTACCATTAGTATTGGGACTGGTTGTTGTCTCCCCAGTATTCCCTGGTTGTTGACGATTTTGAGGGAGCGCGTATGGGTGTCCTATGATGTCGGTTCTTGAATCAGTTCATCTCAATCTCAGTGTCCAGTAACCGATCAGCTGAATTGCTGAAGTAATTTTGTTTCTTAAAAGAGAAAGACAAGATGCGTTTGTAATCATTATCATGCGCCAGGTCGATAAGCGTGTAGTGTTATGTTTCGCCACCTCGCAGGATCACTAGAGTCGTGGATTAGCTCCTTGTACATGTCTGGATCATGTCACGTGTGCCACGCCATCCAGATATTTACTTCTTAGAATTCCCCTTGTTCGTTTCCCTGAATCTTACCACTTGTCATCAAGTTCTCTAATTTATTTCTTTTTACAACTTGCCCAAACAATTGTGATTGTCTGCTTCTAATTTCTCTGATCTGTTTACGGTTTGCATTTGCTTCTTGCAGGACATGCTCATTGATTTCCTGTGTGTCCATGATATTCTTTGCATTTCCATCAGAAACCAGATTTCCACTTCCATTATATATTTTTCAACTTGAATGCTCATTGACTACGTTTCACATCCAGACAAAAGTAAGGTTCTATGTAGAACTGTATCACATATATTCTCGCTACCCTTGACTTCTGTTTGTTGGTCAGTATGTTTTCCATGTTACAAAAGCCTGCCTTCGCCATGGCGATTCTTGTTCTAATCTCTTCAGGACACCTGCCATCAGATCTCATGTCTGCTCCAAAATAATTGCACCGATGCATTTGGTTAAGAACACTCCCATTTACCCGTATATTAAACTGTGATATTTCTTTCTTCTTAGAGACGATCAGACTCTCTGTCTTCTTACAAATTAATTATAACCATAGTTGTTTACTGTGTACAATAAACATATCTACTACATGTTGCAGATCATGTTCATTGTCTGCAATTTATATTGTATCATCCGCATTTCTAATGTTATTGATGGCATGTCCCCAAATGGTGATTCCTCTCATACCTTCTACATTTCTAAAACTAGTTTCACTGTATTGGACAATATATATGGAGACATTACACATCCATGTCGCACACCTCTCTTAATAGGCTGACATTGACCTACTTCATCTTCAATATTGATAGCATCTTGCTGTTTCCAGTATACGATTGTGTTGTTTACAAGCCTAAGACCTTTTCCATCAGTTTGTAGATCTGTAAGAATATTCATTATGTTGACATGTCTGACTTTATCGAAAGTCTTTGTATAGTCACTGAAGCAAAGACGTAGGTATATGTTTACTTCTATTGAACGTTCAATTAATATTCTTTTCAAATATACACATAATTTACTATGCCCTTGCTTTCTACAAACGAACATTGTACTTCCCTTATTTCAGGTTTTATTTTCTTCCGTACTCTTTGCGTGATGATTTGGAGCAAATTCTTCGCGAATTGCTGATCCGGCTAAGTGTTCGAAGTTTATCGCTTTCAAAGGCTACTGATTTCTTAGGAATTGCTGATCCGGCAGCTTCTACATCTGGTCTTCTTCCAGATGTATTGGTGTTCCTTTTTCCTCTGGAGTAAACGAGGAAGGCCGCGAGAGTGATCATGCTGTGTGGGCAACACGTGATCTTTAAAATTCAGCTCAGGTTTTGTGCTATGGAGATGTTATTATGCCTTTCTTTTAAATTTTGAAAAACAATAACTACCGTCTGTGAAGACGGCTAGGTTCCGGTTCGCTTTTACTAATAACACCGTGTCGTCCTGACAGAGGATAGTTTGTTATATTGTGTTTCAGGCGAGACATAATAACAACAACGCATAGTGGGGATCAGACATGGAGTTACACCGCCACACAGAGTCACCTTCTTGTTCCCTGTATCCCCCAGCGGAGCATAGATACAGCCGTTATATCTCTTGCTATGTCCTGCAGTTCCCTCCATATCCTCACACAATAAGCCATCACTGTCTGTAACTCTCTTCTCCAAGTGTGACACGCAGAGTTCACGAGTATATACCTTTTTATTATGAAGAATGAGTTAAATATATTTCACTTAATTTGGCTATGTGAACTTACTTGCTCTCAACCTCATTACCCTGACGACCGCTGACTCTTTTATTGCGTCATCGGGCTCAATGAGTGTAGCCCCAAGTGCCAGGCATATTCCCTGGAAGACAAAAAGAACGTTGCCACATTAAGAAACAACAATTAAATAGAAATGCAAAATGAAACACCAAGAGCCTTATATAAATATACAAGAGTCATATATACATGAACAAGAGACATATATACATATTGACGACACACACACACACACACACACACACACACACACACACACACACACCCATATATATATATATATATATATATATATATATATATATATATATATATATATACACACACACACAAGAGTCATATACGCATATACAAACAATGGAGACAGTCAGACTGAAAAATAGAGAGGTATAAACAAATGTAGACATATGAAACGTAGAGTAATGCAGGTAGGAAAGCGTGTCCAGGAAAAGATAGGCATGCAGACACATTGATAGATAGATCAATATATAAAGAGACAGACAGACAGACAGACAGACACACACACACACACACACACAGACAGACACACAGACAGACAGACAGACAGACAGACGGACGGACGGACGGACGGACAGACAGACAGCTAGACAGACAGACAGACAGACAGATAGACAGGAGGATCATATCTTACCACGGCATCTATCCACTTGACTGGCACGGTTCCAATCAGATAGCAGCTTGAGAGATTTCCAAGTATCGTCCACCCATCTTGACACAGATTAGTTTGTCTCCGTCTTTTATCTGCAAGAAAACCTTCGATTAGTTGGTTGCATATCCTTTACAGGATATCGCAGTCAACCTTAGCATTTTGGGACTGGTTTTGATTTCTTGGTAAGTATACGTTCAGTAGTTTGCCATTGCCGTCTGAAAGACCGGCGCACATTCCGCTGTGAAAACCAACGAAAAATGGTATGCTGCCAAAAATAGTTATCCTCATCATCAATCATGTTTTCTCACATCGATTCTGTTATATTAGTTATCATCCTCATCAAGTTTGATCACATCAATTCTGTTACATTAGTTATCCTCTTCATCAAGCTTGATTACATCGATTGTATGATATATTAGTTTTCCTCATAATCAAGTTTGGTCACTTCGATTATTATCACTTCAAGTTTGATAACATCGATTGTATGTTAAATTAGTTACCCTCATCATCAGGTGTGTTAACTTGGCTTGTATGCTATATTAGTTATCCTCACAATCAAGTTTACTCACTTCAATTGTATGTCATATTAGTTGTTCTCAGCATCAGGTTTGCTCACATTGATTGTATTTTATATTAGATATTCTCACCATCGAATTTGTTCACATCAATTATATTTTATATTAGTTATTCTCATCATCAGGTTTGCTCACAACGATTGTATGTTATATTGGTTATCCTCATCGTCGAGTTTGCTCACATCGCAGCTATGTATCGAACGCGCTATGCCGGGTTACGAATTGTGCCCAACATCCCTTCGCTACAGCGCCAGCTAGTGGATACACTAGACAACATAATATATTAACTAGAGGGAGAACTAGACAACCTTGTAAAGTTTAAAGCTATAGTTACCGACTTGGATTTGACAAGGTGACAAGTTCGAATCCCCGTCGGTAAATATAGCTGTAAATCTGTGTATGTTGCCTTGTCCTTTCTCTAGTCTCTGAATATGTCTGTTTGTTTTTCGATCTACACTGTCGTCTTGATAAACGATAGTTTATTATACTTCCCCATATCACAAAGTCTGGGCTGAATTATAGAGACCATGTTTTCCCCATGCAGCATGGATCCCGATCTCGATCTGCCTAGTTTACTCCAGAGAAAAGGTAACACCAATACATCTGAAACAAGACAAGCTGCAGAAGATACCGAATCAGCAAAGCAAAGTTCTAATTGGCTGCTTTTCAGAGCTTCCTTACTATACCAATTGCGGACGAAGGCTAAGGACCTGGTCTGCCCTGCCGTGACATTTAATCTTTATGTTGCATTTCATCGCACTAGAGTAAAAGTCTTATACTGTCATAATTGCGCTCCTCAGCCCGAAGCCCACACTGTGGGTTTACGGGTTTAGTGAGCCCTCTCAAAATTCGACACGAACAGAAAGCAGGATGTAACGTCTACTGTTTGTTTTTCGATCTATTCTTGGTTAAAAAACATGTCAAGATGAGGTTGTAACGTCCATTGTTTGTTTTTCGATCTATTCTTGGTTTAAAAAATGTCAAGAACCTCCGAGGATATTACAATGCCGGAATAGGTATTATGTCAAACTTCTCATTTGTGGACACGGCAAAATGGTCGGCGTAGGCAGGCTGTTTTCTAAGGATGATATAAATTTTGAAATTTATCTAGATGTCTGTGCGTATGTATAGTTGCGTAGTTGGCCGTCGAAGTACTCTAGGGGCAGGTTCGAATCCAGATATGACCATTTTATAGTTTCGATTGTTTATTTTATCCAGGGTCATCTAATTCCTACTTTTCGTTACTTTATAAATACCAATCAATCAATCATCATCATCATCAAGTGCACTGCCAGCTGGAGCTGGCGTTAATGTCTATCCACAGATATAGGTCTTCTGTGTTCTTGATCAACTCTGATGCTGATATTCCTCCATGTCACCGTCTCAGTCCATCCAGCATCATTTCTCTTGGTCGGCATCTTCCCCTTGATCTTTCTAGTCGTCACGATGTTCTCCAAAGCCTTTCTTCTCATCACATGAAAAAAAAGAAATTGGTTTGTCTCTTTCTTATTGTTGTAAAGAGTGTTCTAGTTTCAATAGCCTCTTTAAGACAATCGTCGTTAGTTACGCTGGCAGTCCAAGGAATTCGCAACATTCGTCTTGGGATCTGTTTATTTACATTCCAAGATTTACCGCCATTCAGCAAAACATGTTTTCCTCTTCCTCCTCCTACTGCTCCTACTCCTCCTCCTTCTTCTTCTCCTCCTCCTCCCCCTCCTCCTCTTTCTTCTTCTTCTTCTTCTTCTTCTTCTTCTTCTTCTTCTTCTTCTTCTTCTTCTTCTTCTTCTTCTTCTTCTTCTTCTTCTTCTTCTTCTTCTTCTTCTTCTTCTTCTTCTTCTTCTTTATCACAAGGTGATTGACATATAAAAGTGGCTGTGATTGTGTCTAGTGGTATGCATGTATGAACACTATGCAGGCTTTCTTATGCACAGCTATAGACACTTGATAACACCGTTTCGGCACAGATAATTTTTTCAATGACGCAGATACATGATTAAGAAACATGACACTATTTCCATAAGCAATCTCAGTACAGGTACATCAACACAACTGTCTTCGAGCGTCCTGGTGATATGACTTGATTGCCTCGGACTATAAAAAGTGTCCGAACTCACTGACAGCCTGGCTGAGATTCCTCCCTTAGCCCGAACACCGAATAACTAGCTAGTTTTTCCCGAACGTAGCCCAAACACTGAATAACTGGCTAAGCCTCAGAATCAACTCTTCCTGAATGCCACTCTCTTGGCGGGTTTCCCTTACCCAGCCCAAAACTCCACTCTTTGGCTAAGACTCCCTCTATTAGCCTCAGACGGTATCAGAATCTCACTCTACTAGCTAAGTCTACCTGATTTAACTTGAACACATCTGTCTGAAAATCACCAGGTGGAGTTGTCCCTAACTCCGCCACAACTGAACTTCTCTAATTTTCCCAGACTTATCTTTTTATTCACTCTTCCCGGACCTCCAAAGGAACACCATTTAACCCCTTTAACCACAATCTAAATGCCTTCAGCATTTCATTTCTGGACTTAGTTTGTCTCTTAGTCTACTATCACGTTTTACTCTGCGCCCTGGTGACTCGTATTGATATCTCCGTGATATACCCTCCATTGTGTTTGGTGCCAGCCATAGTTTTGAAATTCCTTTCTCCACCTTTCTGACCTATTCTTCTCTGAACCAGTCAACCTTGATAATATTTTAAAATTATTAACTCGTTCATTCACCCCAATTTGTCGTAAACACAAGCACGCTACATTCTTATTCCTCTTGTTCTTCTTGTTCTCCTTGTTCTCCAACTTCTTGTTCCTCTTGTTCTTGTTCTTGTTCTTCTTGGTCTTCTTGTTCTTCTTGGTCTTCTTGTTCTTCTTGTTCTTGTTCTTCTTGTTCTTCGTGTTCTTGTTCTTCTTGTTCTTGTTCTTGTTCTTGTTCTTGTTCTTCTTGTTCTTCTTCTTCTTCTTCTTCTTCTTCTTCTTCTTCTTCTTCTTCTTCTTCTTCTTCTTCTTCTTCTTCTTCTTCTTCTTCTTCTTCTTCTTCTTCTTCTTCTTCTTCTTCTTCTTCTTCTTCCTCTTCTTCTTCTTCGTCTACTTCTATAATTACGTGTGTCTAGGGATGTGTGGGGCGATGAGTGTATGGGTTGGGGATGTGTGTGTGGGTTGTGTGTGCGTGGATGGGAGGTGTGTGTTTGTGAATGGGGGATGTGTTGGTGGGTGGGGATGTGAGTGAGGGATGTGTGTATGGGTGGGGAGATTGGGTGTGGGTGGGGATGTGTGTGTATATGGGTAGGGGTGTGTGGTTAAGGGATGTGTGGCTGGGGGATGGGTGGGTGGAGGATGTGTGGGTGGGTGATTGTATATGAGTAAGGGTGTGTGGTTAAGGGATGTTTGGTTGGGGGATGAGTGGATAGAGGATGTGTGAGTGGGTAGAGGATCTGTGGATGGGTGAGTGTGTGTAGGTTAGGAGATGGTGGGGGTTGTTTGTAGGGGTGGTCTCGGGATCTGTGAGTAGGCTCGGGGAGATGGGAGATTATGTGGGTGGGTGCGGAATTTGTGTGTGGGTAGGTGCGGGATATGTGAGTTGGCGAGGAGATGTGTGTGTGAATGGGGGATGTGTGGCTGAGGAATGTGTGTTTGGCTGGGTGGTTGGAGGTGTGTGGGTGGTTGAGGATATGTGGGTGAGTGATTGTTGGTGGGTAATGGGACGGGTAGAGGATATGTGAGTGGGTGGGGAAATGTGTGTGGGTGGGGAATGTGTGGGTTAGGGAATGTAGGTGTGCTTGGGGTGTGGGAGGATGGGATGTGTGGTGGGTGAGAGGTGTGTGTGGGTGGGGAGATGTGTAGGTGTAGGGATGTGGTGGATGGGTGGGGGAATGTATGTATGTGTGGGTTATGTGTGTGTTTGGGTGGGGGAGTTGGAGTGAATGGGGGATGAGTGGGTGGGTGGTGGATGTGTCTCATAACATAGTAATATGCATTGTTTATGTTTACAACATTCATTTGACAATGTGTTTTTCTATGCACTGTTGATGAAAGAAAGATGAGTGATTGGAAGGGCCGAATGTACGACGTTCCTGCGTGCCCAATTTGTTACCCTTTGAAAATAAAGTCTATTCGTTCGTTCGTTCGTTCATTCGTTAGTTCTTCTTCTTGTTCTTCTTCTTGTTCTTCTTGTTCTTCTTGTTCTTCTTCTTCTTCTTCTTCTTCTTCTTCTTCTTCTTCTTCTTCTTCTTCTTCTTCTTCTTCTTCTTGGGGAAATGTGTGTGGGTGGGGGATCAGTGGGTGTGTGGAGGCATGTATGTTCGTCTCCTAGCCTTCGCTACTTTTCTGCCATATATACTGGTATCTTGTTCCAAAGAGTCACCAACTAAAAATTTGCCTACCTGTCTACCACCAACCATACCGTACGAGGAAACATCTCCCTTCGAGTCAGGATCTGCTAGTAGTACAATCCTCCCGTTCTTATTCATTCCTTTTAAATCCCTGTCGGGTGTACATTCTATACCAAAATCTGCGAGGTCTGAAAATTCTGATTGTAGAGACGACTCAGATTCTTCGGTTCCACACCCATGATTATATATGAGCAAACTTTTTCCATTTCTGGTCCTAACACTCTTTCTAATTTTCTTTCTGCTGTCTCTTGTCTTGGGTTGTCTAACTTCTGTATCGGTGTCTCTCTTTGTCACCTTCAACTCAGTGGGTTTTGATTGAGTTTTTCTTTCTACTTTATCGATCGGTGTCTTAGTACTATCTCCACACTACTGACTGTCTGCGTCTGTGCCTCTCTTTCTTGTCAGCCACTAAAGACTGAAGATACCTCCTGACTACCCAAAATCTTGTCTGTGTTTCCTTCTCTGTTACTCAACCTTGCAACGGAATATCGCAACTGTCTAATCTGTAACCAGTTTTCTCGTAAAGCTCTTGCGTTTTCACTATTTGAAGGCCAAGACCACTGCTTCCTGGGAAGGTTTCTATATCTTTGTTCATTATAACTGCTTCTGGACTTAGTCCTATCTGGTTCAACATAACTGTCTATATATACCACGTTATGTTGTCTACTGTTTTCATTAGATACTGTCTGTTTCCTATTATTCTTTACTATTCCATTGCACTCTACCTTAAATCTATAAGCCTCTTGTCTAGTCGTTCTTCCCAGTAACGTTTCCACAAAATTCTCTACTTCACTAACTGCCACTTTTAACTCTCCCAACCATGCACTGACGTGTTTTAATTCTGTATGTAGGTAGTTCATACTTATTTCTCTGTAATTTGTCGCAAGCCAAAACAATATGCCTACTTCTTCTTCTATATATTTCTCGGTACCTGTAACAAAACCTCGTCTTGAGCTCTGCTGAAATATTTTTGTTATACAACTTATATAAACAAATTCACAATTATAATATAGTTAATAGTTATCAATAAGTATACAACAACTGCAGGCGTATTTAAACTAGACAAGGGACGTAAGCATTTGTTTCTCGTCCTATAAAAAATCGAGTGTTCTAATTAATTAATTAATTTTACTTAACACACAATGTTATGTTATATTAGTTAAATCAATTTCACTTTTTATAACGCTATATTAGCTAAATCAATTATCTTAAATCAATTTCTTAAATACCGTTCCTTGGATATATCGTCCACGAGTCCATAAGGAAAGTCCAAATGTGCGAACTGGTGATTATTCTTGACAATCAGACTTCATACATGCTTCATAGAAAAACGAGCGTGTTGTCTTCTTCGGTTCCATCACAGGGAATGGAAAACTTCTGGACTCTTCATTTCACCCATGGTCGGGCACCTCGGATTTGTGGCTTCTTTTCACCCCTAGGTGGGCTCGTCTGGACTTCACCCGAAAAAGGGCACGTTTGGATTTGAAACGGCTCAAGCTCAAAAACGAAGCGATTACAATATGTTCTCTTCTTCAGCAGGACGGCAACCCATTATGCCCACCCGCGTCCGAGGAGACCACAACAACGGAATCGCCTTCTATGACAGACATCTTGATGAGCTTTAGTTTCTCCCAAAGTTCAGGTTAGTTGCGGCTGTTTTGTTTTCGAAAGCAGTAAAATTTCTTCAGTCTGGGACAGCTCCAGTAAGTGACCTCACTTCAGGCAGCCAAGGTCAATCCAACGACACGACGACCTCAAGGTAACGGCTAAATCAACAGTCCCGATAACAGCAGCTCAAGACTTACAGCATAGTGACGCCCAAGGACAACGGCCAGGTCACTCCAGGACGCAATGATGGCAAGTTTGACAAACAGCCCAATTACACGATGGTAGTAGCTCCATCCAGCAATTAATGATAAGATGTATGGCGGCTACAACAACTAGCCTCAGTAAAACGATTTGCGGTGGTGAAAATATGGGTTGCAAGCTTTGACAAGGCCTGGATCACTTGAATGCGGCTTCTGACAAAGATTCACTCAGTCAGTAAAACTCGATAAGACTGTATTGGCACGATATTGACAGCAAAACATCTGTTGTGGTAACGTGTTTGTTGTAGCAACGCAAAGCAACTTGAGAAAAGGCGTTCAACAAAAGTCCTCCGCTGTGCCGTATATTTTTGTATTACTTCACTTCACGTTTTGTCCGCAACAAACTCCGAAATCCTGGGATAGCGGCTCCAAATCTGCTTATATAACAGGGCAACAGTTATATAGCAGATGCAAACAATGCGTTGGAGTTTTCATTTAATTATTTCATCAAATATATCGTAGATTATCAAGTAAGCATTGATCATACAAAACAGGTGTGGTTCGCTTCAAACTCTGATGGTAACTCTCTATCTCTAACCCCGCGTCACGGCTTGAGCGTCCCTAGTTACGTTTTTACGGGATGCTCAACCATGCCTAGTCTTTGCACACTACCTATTTACTCACCAACTCCCTAACAGAGATGGTGCTCTGTTACAGCTGCTCATGGCTGCTTTAAATCCTCACTTCCATGTATTGGGTATTTCGTTCGCCACTGGCCGCTCCCCATGCAGACCAGGAACAGTCAGTCTGCAGACGACATCCACTCAGCAAGCTTTCACTTCGGTCTTCCACGTATTGGATTCGCTAGTCAAGTGTTCCATTTCGTGTTAATGAGGAGACATCCACACAGCACGCTTTTTCTTCGGACTTCGACGTAATGGATTCGCTTGCCAATCGTTCCATTTGGTGTTAATGAGACGTTTTACCACCTTTGACTACACTCACCTAATGAGTTTAAATACAGACTTGCATCGTAGCCAATGCGTGCAACTGGGACGCTTTTTCCACCTTTAGTAGGTTAGGTTAGGTTAGGTTAGTCGATGGATAACACGGGTGTAACACATAAAAGCTCCGTTCTCCTCCTAACTCAAACTTGAGTGTGGAGAAACTCAGTTCAGTGCACGAACTCCGTAGCACCGGCGATGATCCTGAAATACTTGTTACCTTTAGTAAGGGTTAAGAAGTAGGCTGCATTTCTGTCGGCTGAGCATCTTACCTCCATGCAGCAGAGAGCGAGTAACGGCCAGGTCCTCTCATCCGTTGGAATCCATCATATCCCTCGACTGAAAGCCGTAGGAAAAGTGTGTGGACCAAGCATGTAGCAGGATCAGCATCTCACCCCATTTTGCGGTGGGTTAGTTTCGGCCCTCATATCCGGGGGATATTGACTTAGAGGCGTTCAGCCATATCCCTCAGCTGAGAGCCGTAGAATATGTGTCTGGACCAAGAATGCAGTGGCATCGTGCGCCTAATTCGGACTTGAGTGCTATGGGTGTGCTTATCCCTAGCTTTTGACTGTCTGTCCCCAGTCTACCTGCGAGGCAGCAGGTGTGTGTCTCTCTTAGTCTGGTTCCTATCCCTTGACCTTTCGGACATGGGAGACCCTACCAGTAGCTATTCTACCGTCGGCATAGCTCCTGGGGTCATTGGAACACTCACGCCCCTCTACCACGGCAATGTGGAGACACGTCAGAGGGGGTAACACTTCTTCACACTTTTTCTGCATGTCAATCAATATATGGACATTTATTGATCATGCTATGACAGATGTATACAGAATTAGCAATCCATTGATACGTATGGCTGTTAGTGACCCACTAAAACGTGTTTACAAATAGCATTTGGCAAATTTGAATGATGCGAATGATGAAAATTGTTGTACGCACTATTTTGTAGAGAGACGCCAACCAGTAGCAAGGCCACAAACAGGGCAATGTATGCCTTCCAAATCTGTGTATCACAACCAAAGCTTAATTAGTATATGGTTTACAAGTGCTTTGATAAAACAAAAATTTCATTAGTATATGCTTTACAAGTACTTCCACATAACAGCTTCGTTAGTATATATATAAACCACTTGAGCGGCCAATATTCACAAATGATTTCAGTTACGCAGACAAAATCATGTTTACGGGCCAGTTTTCTTCTATGTTCAGATCGTGTAGACTGTCTGTATTGATTACATGTTCACCCACTGTATTATACTATTGTTTCTGTAATATTTTCTGATCAAGTGGCATATGATTATTAATCGTCTTAAGCGGCTTCCCAGATCTAACAAAGACTTATAAATAAATTTGAATAACGAAGACACAAACAATAGATTGCACGATTTATTGCCTGGCATATTTCGCTGCATCTCGTCAGGTACATACTGCAGAAATCACACAACTTACGTGAAATTAACTAGATAAATCCTTCAAGTAGAAATATACACAATTTCGCACAGTAATGTCACTTATCTACCACGGTAATTTTAAGCTGACTAACATGTCTTTCTGTTTACACAATTCTGGCTTGCGTTGATAGATCATAATTGCTTCTGCAAATTTTAACAAGCGAGTATTTTGTGTTCTAAACAACACGCGAAATGCAGTGTCTCTGGACACAACGTGACCACTGGCGACAATGTGTCTGCCGATTGAAGACGCCGGGAGCTTCCGGTGTGTCGGCTCCTCGCGGCTAGCCACTCCTGTGTGTTGTATCTTGTTGACCCATTGAGGTATGTGTTCTGACACCCGTTTGTTAAGCTGTCTCTCCGTTCGACCAATGTAAACGGCCTGGCATCTACATGTGAATTGGTAAATACAATTGTTTGTGGCGTACAGAGGAACAGGCTCTTTGACTGTTGGTGTAGGAATGGGTACGGTTTTACATCTAATGACTGGAGTTGCCGCACAGAATGTTCGACCTACTGCTGTAGTAAGCCGGTCTTGTAGACGTTGCATTACGTCATCCCCTCGAAAGGTTAGCTGGATGAATACCTTGAGTTTAGGGACTGTAGTTACGTCTGCTTTGGGTTTGGGCTGTTGGCAATGGCGCTTTATAAATCCTGTGGAGTACCCATTCAGGTTTAAGACATTCTTCAGAGTTTCAAATTCCTCTGTCAGTGTGTCCTGGGTGCATATCTTTCTAGCACGGTCAAACAAGGTCCGTACTAAGCCCCGTTTGTACTGGACAGGTGTGAAGCTCTGAAAATTTAGGTATTGGCCAGTCCATGTTTCTTTGCGGTACACCGATCTTTGAATTGTGCCGTCTGCTCTACGTCTCATTAGACATTCACTCCCCTGTATCACATTGTCTGTGGTCTCTGTATTTACATTCACTCCCCTGTATCGCATTGTCTGTGGTCTCTGTATTTACATACACTCCCCTGTATCACATTGTCTGTGGTCTCTGTATTTACATTCACTCCCCTGTATCACATTGTCTGTGGTCTCTGTATTTACATTCACTCCCCTGTATCACATTGTCTGTGGTGTCTGTATTTACATCCACCCCCCTGTATCACATTGTCTGTGGTCTCTGTATTTACATTCACTCCCCCGAATCACATTGTCTGTGGTCTCTGTATTTACATTCACTCCCCTGTATCACATTGTATGTGGTCACTGTATTTACATTCACTCCCCTGTATCACATTGTCTGCTCTCTGTATTTACATTAACTCCCCTGTATCACATTGTCTGCTCTCTGTATTTACATTCACTCCCCTGTATCACATTGTCTGTGCTCTCTGTATTTACATTCACTTCCCTGTATTTTTTTATGTTGATGTTCTTTCTCTTTGAACTCACGCGTAGTCCATACACGTGCTACTACTTGTACTGAACTGGGCTGATTTGTGCGTGTTGATTAGTTTTACCCATTACTAGTGTCCCTCGCCATCAGGCGAACTCACTCAGAATTCAGAGGTACTTGGAACTTACGTCCCCAAATCAAAGACGATAAGTCATCATTTCAGTCCAACTGACCGGTGCAGGGGTTGGAGCCTCTACCTCGACATCAGCACATTGGAAGTTTAAGAGCAAGTGCTCTTATCCATTCGGCCTTTTCATTACTGTTTAGCAACATTATGTGTAAATGTTATTTCAGTGACATTAGGTGTACATGATAATTGACATTTCTCTTTTGCAAGTGGGCATTTACAAAAACAACTGGTTTTAGTATACCCCGTTCCCAATCTCATCTGGGTATTGAGCTGTCTAGACTGGTCAAACTGACATAAGACAGGAAGACTCGAATCAAATTGCAAAGTACACCAAAGGCTGCCAGTTGCATACGATGGATTGACGAACCCATGGCTTCGCAGGGTTGCTATAACACGTGAGTATTCCACAAATAGGCATATATGAAATTTTACATTGCATTGAATACTCTAGAAGAAGTAAACACTACAAGTGTACGTGCCAAAGTTGTACATAAATCAATCAATCATGTGCCATGCCGGAAAGCGTGGGCGGTCATGACTCGCCATTTTACTCGATCACCAGAGTCGTGGATAAGCTCAGTGTTCCTGTCTCGTCCATGCCATGTGGCCAAGCCATCCAGGTATTTTTCTCTGGGTCTTCCTCTTGGTCTGTTCCCTTCGATCGTGCCAGTTGTCACTATGTTCTCCAATCCATTTCTTCTCATAACATTTCCAAAAAATTGTGACTGTCTATGTCTAATTTCTCTAATCAATGTACGATTTTCATTTGTCTCCTGTAGTACTTGGTCATTGGTTTTTCTGTCTGTCCATGGTATTCTTTGCATTTTCCTCAGAAACCACATTTCTGCAGCCATCAGATGTTTTTCAGCTTGACTGCTCATTGTCCAAATTTCACATCCATACAAAAGAACAGGTTCTATGTATCCCCTCAACACTCTTTTTCTCGTTTCAGTTGACATCTTCTTATTGGTCAGAATGTTTTTCATCTTGCTAAAGGCTACTTTCGCCATGGCGATTCTTGTTCTAATCTCTTCAAGGCATCTCCCATCAGATGTTATGACTGTTCCGAGATAATTGTATCAATTCACTTGTTGAAGAATACTCCCATTTACGTGTAACCTCAGTTGCTTACTGTGTACATCAAACGCATCTACTAATTGTTGCAAGTCCTGCGCATTGTCTGCAATCAATACTGTATCATCTGCATATCTAATGTTATTGATGTTTCGTCCTCCGATGCTGATTCCATTTATATCTTCTAAATTTCTGAAAATATGTTCACTGTATAGGGAAAACAGATCTGGAGACATTACAGATCCCTGCCTAACACCTCTCTTAATAGGCTGATATTGTCCCACTTCATTATCAATCCTTATGGCAGGTTGTTGTTTCCAATATATGTTTTTTATAAGTCTAATGTCTTTCCCATCAATTTATAGATCTGCAAGCATATCCACCATCTTACCATGTCTAACTCTATCAAAAGCCTTTGTGTAGTTAATAAAGCAAAGATGTATATCCTTGTTTACTTCTATAGCACGTTCAATAACTGTTCGCAGCATATACACAACATTTACTATACCCTTTCCTTCTATAAACCCACATTGTTCTTTCCCTATTTCAGGTTGTATTTTCTTCCTCACTCTTTTCGTAATAATTCGTAGCAAAATATTTGTGATGTGACTGATTATACTAATTGTTCTATGTTGATCACATTCCAAGGCTCCTGATTTGTTTGGGATTGCAATAAATATAGAGTTACATAATTCAGGAGGTATATCTCCAGTATCATAGAATGTGCTCAGCAGTGTAGTGACTCGCTCTAGTCCAAATTCTTCTAAAGCTTCAATAATTTATGCTGTGATGTTATCTGCACCGGGGGTCTTGCCAGCTTTCATTGTACATATTGTTTACTAATAGAAGTAGCAGCACTGGAAGTATTAATAGTAGAGTAGTAGTAGCAGTAGTAGTAGTAGTAGTAGTAGTAGTAGTAGTAGTAGTAGTAGTAGTAGTAGTAGTAGTAGTAGTAGTAGTAGTAGTAGTAGTAGTAGTAGCAGCAGCAGCAGCAGTAGTAGTAGTAGTAGTAGTAGTAGTAGTAGTAGTAGTAGTAGTAGTAGTAGTAGTAGTAGTAGTAGCAGCAGCAGCAGCAGCAGCAGCTGCAGCAGAAGCTGCAGGAACAGCAGGATTCAAAAAGGAAGAGGATTAGCAATGAATATCGATAAATAAGACAACAAACAGTTTGCAAATAAATTCAAGAATACAACAAGCATGTGTTTAGACAAGACATCACATATACCTTCATCATTGATAAAAAAGTATTAGCTCGATTACCTCACAGCATGCGACAGTATCTGGTGTTGGTGAACATTAACTGAAGATGCAACGTGGCTAATTTATTTAAGTTGAAGTAGATTATCACCACGTAATCACTTACATGTATGTATGTATGTATGTATGTATGTATGTATGTATGTATGTATGTATGTATGTATGTATGTATGTATGTATGTATGTATGTATGTATGTATGTATGTATGTATGTATGTATGTATGTATGTATGTATGTATGTATGTATGTATGTATGTATGTATGTATGTATGTATGTATGCATGAATGTATGTATGTATGTATGTATGTATGTATGTATGTATGTATGTATGTATGTAGGTAGGTAGGTAGGTAGGTAGGTAGGTAGGTAGTTAGGTACGTAGGTACTTAGGTAGGTAGGTAGGTAGGTAGATATGTATGTATGTATGTATGTATGTATGTATGTATGTATGTATGTATGTATGTATGTATGTATGTATGTATGTATGTATGTATGTATGTATGTATGTATGTATGTATGTGTGTGTGTATGTATGTATGTATGTATGTATGTATGTATGTATGTATGTATCTATGTATCTATGTATCTATGTATCTATGTAACTATAGCCATTGTTAACGAGGAAAACGGAACCCCATCATACGTGTATAGATAGCACCTGTCCTATTCTGTCAGAAACCAAACATTCACCAACACTATAATATACCAAACTAAATTTAGTGAATATGCCATTCAGTTCTAGCACATGCAAAGCACAATTACAGTCTCTAAAGACATGATTATATCTTCTTGAATATACTCTGAAAATAAATACATAAATCAACGCATTTGGAAAGATAGCAAATATAGAAAGGTGGCAGACAACCCGAATGCAATCGACCTGGGACTATGACGTGTTGATAAATTAATTGTATTCTTTTATACTTCATGGTAAATTTCTCATTACCACGACATCGTCTTACATTTCGCTCACATTAGCCATTAGTATCTTCTATTTCTTTCTCTGGTTACGCTATTCAAGTGATATAGCTTCATAATTTAGAAGATTATAAGAGGAATACACATTGGGGAACATAACATAAATAAGATAGATAACATAAATAAGCAGATGATACAGAATTGATTGCAGACAATTAAAAGGATTTTCACCATTTAATTGATGCGGTTATTGTATACAGAGAAAACCAGGGTTATAGTTAACTGTTAGGAGGACACAGATTGTGGTCGTCTTAGGAAGAAACAAATACTTAAATGTAATACACTTTCAAATGTTAAATTCTTAAACAATTGAACAAGTAAAACTATTCCGGAGTTGTACTGAAGAGGTTAGAATAAGAATTCTAAGGCAAAGGTAGCCAACTTCAGGATGAGAAACCAGACTATGGTGACCTTTTAAAGTATCGAAACATGACCACCAAAGTTTATCGGCATGGCACAATATGATGAAGAGCCTCATATATATATATATATACACACACACCCGCTTCACACGCCAGTGATCCGGGGCTTGTTTCCGGATTCGGTCAGGGATATGCACTACTGACGAGCTCAAACGAGAGCGAAACTCGAGTATAGTGCTTCTATATTGACGTGGATAAGCCTTGGGTTCATACCAGAATACGATCAGCATTAACCCACAGTGGGTTGTGCTCAATATTTAAATATATATATATAATATTTAAATGCCTTGGCAGCTGGTATAGGCGTTCATGTCTATCCATATATCTCGGCCTTTGGTTTTCTGGATTAACTATGCCGATGCTATTCCTCCATGCCAGAGTCTCAGTTCATCCAGTATCATTTCTCATGGTCTGCCTTTGCCTCACTTCCCCTCGATCATTTCAGTCGTCACGACGATCTCCATTGCTTCAATTCTCACTACATAACAAAAGAATGATGTTTCTCTCTTTGTTGTATATAATGTTCTAATTTCATTAGCCTGTTTCAGGCATTCGTTGTTATTCACGCTGGCAGTCCAATGAATTCGCAATATTTGTCTCAGAAACCACATCGCTGTAGCTTCCAAATTCTTCCTAATGTGTTCATTTACATTCCAAGATTCACTGTCAAACAGCAACACAGGTTCTACATAGCATCTTAGCACTTTTTTTCTTACACTCAATAAGAGTGGCTTATTGCACAAGATACCTTTCATTTTATGAAATGCAGCTTTTGCTTGCCATATTCGTAAGCTCTGTTGAGTATCTCCCACTTGATGTTATTCAATTAGATTTCATCATTACCCCTAACCCGTTCAACCTCAAGGAGAAGTTATAGTTAGGGTCCATCACCGGCTCAGAATGCCTACGGTTTTACCCTCACCGTCGTATTAAACAGAAGGTGATTGTTGTCCATATGGGTATATTTTTTTAAAGTTGCTTAATCCTTACATGACGTTGCTGTCAACACTTGCATTTCTGAGTGTTGTTGATGTTCTTGGCAAAATGACGCTCAATAGTTTGCCATTGCCGGTCTCCAGGCCTAGGGGTTTAACGTTTGACGTCTTTCTCCGTAATCCCGTATACTCTCGTGAGCAGCGTGACGTGCGCGAAAATCGGTAGCCGTTCTCGCCGCTTCGGTAACTTAGGGGGTATGTGAGCAAGTCGCTCAGAAAGCAATGGCAAACTACTGAGCGTAATCTTGCCAAGAAATCAACAATCAGCTGAAAGATGCTTATTGCCAGACACCTGGATTAGGCTATGGATTATTAAGTACAGGTAGCTTAGAGTCTTGCACAGTCCTATGACAAGACGTGAACAGTGAGAGGATTGTAGGACACACTTTGCACGGCATTAGTTACAAAAGAATGGAAAGTGTACAAGATGTTTTGGCACAAGCACAAAACGTCACCATAGATGAGTTAGACTTGAGCTGGCGTCCACGTCGGACATGGTTTCTTGTCACTAGAGCACGGCTAATATTACGCCGCTCTTTTAGAATAGGATGTGTATTGTCAGGTATATTTTGAACTTTTCTGTGGAGCGACTGCTTTTGTTATCGAAATGTCAAAATCAACGTCGTATTAAAGTTAGACTGTGGGAAAAACTATCCAGTGTCGTGTTATGCAGGTTTGGTTACCGTGGCTGTCTTTGGCCTGTACTCAACGGTCGTTAGGATTCGAAACAGAGATGTCGGTGACAATCAACGAGGACCAGACCATATATGCGTCTGCTCCTTGGCATGGGGGTTTCGCAATGGTAATTATGAACCCGTTATTGTATTATTGACTTATATTGGAGTTGTAAACGATTTATCATTCAATACAGCGTGATGGATACAAATGAAGGTCAAGGTCGCATGCAGATTCTTATCACGACGTCATTATATATAATTTCTCTAGGTGGATTAATCTCTAACACACGGACAAAAGCGTTTGGAACAGTGGCCAGTCTACATTCACTTGATATTATTAAAATAAAATCGTGACCAGATTTTACTGGTTGGTCCAGGCCGAGGTACTCGAGTCACGAAATTCATTAGCAACATTGTTAAACCTGAAAGATATCTATATATGCTTCAAATTTAGAGGTATCTTCTCGCATCTTACTGCTTTGGAGGAATTGCTCCACAACGTCGAATCACCAAACCCGCAGATGGTTACTCATCCACGTCCATTATGTCAACCGTACTCCTATATGTCGAGACCAGAAGAGATTCCGATCAACGTGTTCAGGATAGGCTGTAGCTTTTCGAGCAAGGCCAATTGGTCGCCCGAACCGATGAGTGGATACAACGATTTGAGACCTCCTCTATATGGATGTTCGATTCCTCCGTCGATATCTCCACCTCAGTCGTTGTTTGCATTGGAATATCTGGTACTAGAAGACAATCTGTCCAACTTCTGTGTCAACCATGGACAACAGTTCATTTATCAATGCCAGACTGTGAACACACGACGTTGTTAAATTGAGCGAAAACATACAGATATACTATCGGAGAACTGTGTTATGAGAATGGAATCAAGATGCTAAAATACCAATGACATTTAAAGACGTACCAGTCGTCGAATGAACCTTACCAACTGCATCTGATGAATGCTAAATAATAGACTAATTTACATCCCTCATCATCACAAATAAAGGAATTTCAACTAAACAAATAATAGTGAATGAATATATGAAGAAACAACGTTTATTATTGTATCATTTCCACTCCATACAAGGTGTAATGTCTTTTTGGGTTTGTAGAGCAACAGTTGCTCTTTATGTAATGTATATCATCATATTTACTTCGACCTTCAGCACAGAATGAAGATGTTTAAAAATTATTGACTTTGTATCATTTCTCTCCGCTGAAAATTATGGCGGGGTTTAATTACTGAACACAGAGATCAGATTGGCCTAATGGATAAGAGCACTTGTTCTTAAACATCCGGTGTGCTAATGCCAAGGTAAGGGGTTCAACCCCTTCACCGGTCAGTTGGACTAACATGTTAACTTATCGTCGGGGGGTAAATTAAAGCACTTCTGGTGTCGGAATGGGTTCGCCTGATGGTCTGATTTTGAGTGCGGATTTTTTTTTTTTCCCCCGCGTTTCCATCCTGTTTCAGGATATTGCGGTCAACACCAGCATCTTTCAGCTGTATGTTGATTCCTAGGCTAGATTAGGCTCAGCAGCACGCCACGACTTTCTGAGCGACCGGCTCCATACTCTCATAAGTCACTTTTGCAATTCGAACCACTGCTAATTCTCGTCGCGTCACGTGACGAGAGTATTCGGAGTTAGCGGAGAGAGCTGCTAACCACTCGGCCAATGCCCCTCGCCATTAAGCGGAACCACTCTGACGTCTGATATGCTTGTAATTGATGTTCGCAAGTTAAAGACGAGAAGTCAGAAGTTTAGTCCAACTTCCCCTTATAGGGGTTTAACCAGATAACTCAGCATCAGCACACCGGAAGTTTAAGGGCGCATTATCCACTCAGCCAGGCTGACCTCTATCTGAATGAAATGATCAGAATGCTGTATAACGCACCCAAAGGCTGACCAACTTGTTGATTGGAAATAATGATATCTGCTTTGCTTATCTGTGACTTTTGTGCATTTATGTAATAGATCAACAGTGCATGGAGGCTTTCAAGGGAAACGGAAATGGATGGACACACAAAGACTGTAATCTGAAAAATCTCTTTATCTGTGAGAAAGGTTAGTACTAGAATAATATCGCAACATTTAGAACCACAATAAAGAAAGTAAAAATATATGTAATCCCCTGTTAACCACCCACACATGATACGGGTGGATTAGTCAAGGAGTGATTGTAGACGAAACTACAAAGTATTGTGGGCAGTCAAGGTAATCTAACTATCAAAATAGGTCAGCAGGACTAAATAGATACGAGCTCTTGTTCTTAAACACTTATTATTCTGAGGCTGAGTTAGCGGGTTCAACACCGGTTTAGTTAGACTAAAATGTTAACTTGTCGTCCTTTACATCGGGACGTAAATTACAAGCGCCTCAGAAATCGCAGGGGGTTTGCCTGATGGAGATAGACACTGGTAACAGAGAAAGGCAAAAATCAGTCCAGTGTACTAGAAGTATTAGCACGCGTATGGACTACACTTGAATACAACTCTAAACATGTCAACATCCTGATGAGTGACCTGAATACCAAAATAGGATCTGATAATACGGTCTTTGAGGAGAGCATAGGAAAACATTGTCGTCAACCGTAATGGCAATTCTATTATAATAGAATACAATCCCTACCCAAGCGTTAGCCAACAGTCTCTGGAAATTATGGCTTGTAATAATGTCTCAAGGGATGGTCCTGATAGAAGAGGCTGGGATTTACTTGAGAGACAAAGAGAGAGGTGAAGAACACGCGTTTATTTAGACAGACCTAAAACGATTGTCTTGTTTATCTGGCCGGTGGTTTCTGTCAGTCAATTCTGTCATTTCACTCTGTCATCCAAAGCTGAGAAGGCAGGTTAGACGAGACCGAATTTGTATTTTTTTTTTTTTTTTAAATTGGAAATTGGTCATTCAATGTTTTTTCACCCCAGTTAAATACTACACTTTCACGCACTCACTCGCACAACTTGCGTTCAAAGAATCAAGAGTGCATTGCGTGGGTGCAAGTATAAAACGATTATATAGTCTTTTACACTTTACTAAGTATACTCCTTGAGTCTGTGATAAAGACAATGTGTATTGTTGTGGTCTACACTAACCAAAGGAATGCCGCTGTAACTGCTTCAACATCCATTCTCATGCTGGAGGTCGTAGCCTTATATGCCAGACTCTCCTTTGTTAAGATGTTTAGTTTAGTTTAGTCGACGGAACAGCATGACTGCACACGGAGCTAATCCATAAGTGCTCCGTTCTACTCCTAAGTCAAGCATGGGTCAGGAGAATCTCAGCTCAGTGCACAAACTCCGTAGTACCGGCAAGGATCCTGAAATAATTTGGGTAGATTTTTAACTTAATTTTTTTTTTTTAAGAATCGTCCATTAGCCTTCGCATGTATACTATGAATGACTGTGAGGATATGAATGAGATAGATGAACCAATGACAGCAGTGACAGAACCTGAACCCTCATTAGATGAAATTACATGGGCAATAAAGAACCTGAAGAATGGTAAATCACCAGGATGTGATGCGATAGCAGCTGAACTAATTAAAGCGGGAGGAGAAGAAGCATACATATCTATCACACATTATGTAAAAACATATGAATGAACGTATATAGCCAAAAAGATTGGAAGAGAACTATCATCATTCCCATACCAGAAAAGGGCAACCTGAAATTATGCACCAACTATTGACACTACTATCCACTTAGAGGGACTGAGTGGTCTCGAGGTATGGTGTCCGCCTCGAGTGCTGGAGGCCCTGGGTTCAGGCCCCGGTGAGGACCGGGATTTATTAAAAAAATCCACGTGGACTTCCAGTAATAAAATTTCCCCTGGTGTCTGGGTAGTGAGATCGGACACCCGTGTGTATTGTTGCGCACGTAAAAACTCCCTTGGCAGTTGGAAATCGAAAAAGAGTAGCCTAACGGCGCTTTTTTTTCGCATATCCTTTACAGGACATCGCTGTCAACAGCAGCATCTTTCAGCTGTCTGTTGATTTCTTGGCAAGATTACGCTCAGTAGTTTGCGATTGCTTTCTGAGCGGCCGGCTCAGTTATCCCGCAAGTCACCAGCGGGGATCGAAACGCTTCCAGCTCTCGCCCGCTACGAGACTCTGCGTGATAAACGGAATTATGGAGAAAGTGTTGTAACCCCTCGGCCAGAGAGACCGGCCTAACGGCGCTGCCCGGACAAAATTTCGAGTTAAAAATCTACCCAAGTATTTCAGGATCCTCTCGGATGCTACGGAGTTCGTGCATTGAGCTGAATTTCTCCAGACTCAGGTTTGGGTTAGGAGGAAAACGGAGCACTTATGGGTTAAAACCCGTGTGCAGTGATGTTGATCCAACGACTAAACTAAACTAAACTAAACCGACTATTGAACTGTTGCCCTAATCAGTCATGCAAGTAAAATTCTACTAAAAATCATAATGGGAAGACTTCGTAAGAAAATGGGAGAAGAGATTAACGTGTTTCAAATTGCATTTGGACAAGGAAGAGGAACAAGTCATCACATACTCACCATGGATTTAATAATAGAGAAATGTAGATAATCTAATGTAAACCTATTCTCATATTATGTAGATTATTCAAAGTCATTTGACTGTGTACAAGATCAGAAACTTTGGAAAATCATTATGAAAATCGGCTTTCGATCACATGTAGTACACCTCATAAAAATGCTCAATCTAGACCAAATAGCAGAAGTTAGAATAGTTGGCGAGACATCAGATTGGTTTGACATCAAGCAAGGAACCCATCATGGCTGTATGCTGTCCCCTTATATTCTTAACCTTTACGTTGAAAATATAATGAACATGTCAGAGATGATATAACCAAGGAGCAATATGAGGCCCTAAATATCGGTGGTCATAAAACACCAGATATTCGATATACTGGTGATACAGTATAACTATCGACATCACAGAATGGTGTATAAAAACTAATAACTTCAACCAACAAGAAAAGTGAAAATCACAACTAATATCTTAACATAGCAGAAAGCTAAGGTAATGCACACAGCTAAAACTAATATGGAGAAAGAAATATATGTTAATGAGGAAAATTAAAGGTGGCGGAAAATTTTGAATATCTTGGGTCATTAATTAACAACAATTGTCACACACTGAAAGAAATTAAAAGACGAATAGCTATTCCTCTTCGACAACTAAAACAACGGAATAAATTGCGGAGGGGGACAGATAGAACTACAAAAATTAAATTTTAAACAGCATGCATCTTTCTTATTGCAACATACGCCTGTGAGCCCTGTACACTTACTAAACAAGCTGAACAGGGCATACATACCTATGAATATATATGTTATAGACGGGTTTTAAGAGGTATTTTTTGATAAAGACTAGAACAAATGAATCCATATGACAAAATCTGAATATTGAAGAAGGTTGGCTACTAAAGGCCATAAAATAAAGAACATAAAAATATATTATTCTTCTTCTTTGCGTTCATACGGAGTGTTTTTTCAGATGTGATTGCGGTGTGTCTCGTTGGGCACCCTTGGGTCGAACCCTTAGACCAACACATCCGACTTTTAGCGTGCATTTTTGACCAGGTTAGCATTCCTGGGGGACTCTCACTTTTGTGGTACCGTCCACCTCCCAGCTGGTCGAGTTGGAACAGTCGAAGACTGCACGGTCATCTCTCAAATGAAGGCAGGGACAGTCCATAGCCATGCTGGGTGACTTCCATAATTGCAGAGCCGACACATAACGCTCTGGTGCTGGGCTCACCGAGGGAATCGTCACGTCCTGCTCTTGGCTGCTTTAATTCCTCACTTCAATATATTGGGCATTTCGTTCGCCCCTGGCCGTTCCTGCACAAACCAGACAGGTCTGCAGATGGTATCCACTCAGCGAGTTTTCGGACATGTGCTTGTCCTTGTGCCGTCAGAGCTGTTCCAGGCAAGGCGGACATTCGGAGAACTACCTAGTCAGAGCTGTTCCGAACAAGAGCGGCATTCGGAAACTAGGTAGTCAGAGTTGTTCCTAGCACGAGAGACATTCAGACGAGACATTTCAATCGGACGTAAATGCGTAGTGCCAACTTTTAGTTTGACACCCTTAGGACGGCCCTTCCGACTTCAGCGGGCATTTTTTTAATGAGGTTAGCCTTCCTCGGGTTTCGAGGCACGTTAGACTTATTGTTGTGATGTCGCCCACATCTCAGCTGGTCAAGATAGAACGATCAACGACATCACGGTCAGCCCTCAAGGGAAGGCAGGGGCAGACCATGGGCATTCCCCCGCTATCCAAGGAGGCTTCCATATTTGCAGAGCCGGCACATATTGCTCTGAGACTGGGCTCACCCAAGGAGTTGCCACGTCCTGCTCATGGCTGCTTTAGTTCCTCACTTCCATGTGTTGGGCATCTCGCTTGCCACTGATCATTCAAGCACACACCAGGAACGGTCAGACTGCTGGCGACATCCACTCGGTAAGCTTTTGCTTTTGACTTTTGTCCACGCAATGGGTTCGCTAGCCGTGCGTTCCATTTCTTGTTATTGAGACGTTTTTTCACTTTTATCTACACTCTCTATGAGTTAGATGCAGACAGTTTTCGTAACCAATTTCATTCGACTGGGGCACTTTCTGCATTTTAGTAATAGCTCACGAGGTAGGCTACATGAGCTGCCGGCTCAGCATCTTACCTCCGTGCAGCAGTGAACGAGAAACGGCCGGGAATCCCTCATATTCCCCAGCTGAGAGCCTTCGAACAAGTATCAGAACTGGGCATGTAGCGTGATCAGTATCTCACCTCTATTTTTCGGTAGGTGGGTATCGGCCCGGCTCTCACATCCGAGGGTTTGTGACTTAGAGGCGTTCAGCCTAAATCCTCGACAGAGAGCCTTAGGGTATTGTCCGGACCAAGAATTTCTGCCTTCGTAGGCCTGATTTAAACTTTTGACTGCTATCCTCAGTCTACCTGCAGAGCAGCAGGTTGTGTCTCTCTTAGTCTGGTCCCTATCCCATAAGCTGTCCGATATGTAGTTTTCATCCATCGGAAAGCAGATGGGGTCAATGGGACACGCAAGTTCCCCCACCGCGGCAAGATGAAGACACATCGGGGGAGATAAAAATATCTTATTCACTTGAAACGTCATGAAAGTTTGGAGAGAACAATCATGGAGGGGTATATGCGCGGGAAGAGAAGAAGAGGAAGACCACAGAGAAGATGGGTGCAGGGTGTGGCAGACGATCTCCAGATGGGTGTATCGGACGAGGGACATCCTGCTTATGACTGAGACGTTTTTCGGACGGTTGTTATGGAAGCGAGGTTCTGCAAAGCTACTTCAATGGGTGAATGAACCGTCCTTGACTTGAGGACGTTTATTACAAGTACCTCAGAAGTTCAGATGAAGGCGAGGTAGAGTTTTAACTGGAAAGCTAATGCACACGCAAAATTCAGTCCAGCTACCACTAGAAGAAGTGTGTTTGGACTGTGCTTGACTTGAGTTCAAAGCGAGCGAGCACACACACACACACACACACACACACACACACACACACATATATATATATATATATATATATATATATATATATATATATATATATATATATATATATATATATATATACATATACATATATTCCATCGCGTCCTTACATCCTTCGCATATATTATTGTTGTACATTTCTCATGCAATGTACTATATATATGTCTAGCTTTTCCATACATTCCCCTCAAATAAAGTTTTTGTTTTTCATTTATCCCTGAATCTATACCAGCCATGCCGTTGTATTAATGTTGAGGTGAATATGGCGTTGTCAATCAGCATCAGTAACAGAAAGACGAGATGACACACTAAGCAAGTTTTACGCCCGATCTAACAGAAGCCACTTTATAATAAAACAGTACACTCCCACTAGTTCATCTATTCTTTATTTGAATGCATGTGTGAGAGCATAAACCAACTAAAGTACATGAAGCTGATCTACACAATTTAATTATAATTCATATATTGCATGCTATTATCATTTTGCTGGCACCTTGCAACTTGACAGATTATAGATTGTCACATTGTGGAGCTTCGATCCTAGACCAGTTGCCAACCAAGACTTAGTGCCTGGACTGCTTTGTCATAGACATTTAGTCTTAGATTGCATTTCCTCCCACCTGGACGAGGCTTGTGCCCTCCCAATTTCGCCCTTTCGCCCGAAGCCATTGGCAGAATTGGCGGGGGGGGGGGGGGGGTCGGATCCTCTCCCAACATTCGGAGCTAACAGGAATCAGTTAGTACTACCTACTGGTAATAGCTCAGTCAAACCAGCCCGCCAACGCTTCTGTCCATTGTGGAATCGTTACATACAGGCATGAAGGGTATAATCAGGTATGATGGTGCAACTTGAGTCGCAAAGTAACATCTGAGGGACATAAAGTGACATCTGTGAGATACAATAATATGTGTGGGACACGAAGTAACGTGTGTAGGACACAAAGAAACATCTATGGGACACAAAGTAACATCTGTGGAGCACAAAGTAACATCTGTGGAGCACAAAGCAACATCGGTGGGACGCAAATTATCATATGTGGGACACAAAGCAACATCTGTGGGGCATAAAGTAAGATATTTGGGACACAAAATAGCATGTGTTTTTCACAAAGTAACATGTGTAGGTCACATAGCAACATCTGTAGATACAAAACAACATTTGTGGACACAAACAACATCTGTGGGACATAAAGTAACATCTGTGGGACACACAGTAACATGTTTGGGACACTAAGTGATACATTTTGGACACTACGTAACACCTGAGACACAAAGTAACATGTGAAGGACACAAAGCAAAATTTGTGGGACGCAAAGCAACATCTGTGGGACACAAAATAACATGTGTGGGACACAAATTAACGTGTGTGGAGCATAAATGAACATGTGCGGGACGCAACGCAAAATGTGTAGGACACAATAAAACATCTGTAGGACTAACGGCAAAATCAGTGGGACACAAAGTAACATCTGGGTGACAAAAAGTAACATCTGAGGGACGCATAGCAACGTCTTGAGGACATAAAGCAACATCTGTAAGACACAAATTAGCATATGTGGGACACATCAGCATCTATAGGACATAAAGCAACATATATTAGACACAATGTTACATCTGAAGTACACAAAGCAACATCTGTGGGACACAAAGTAACATCTGTTGGACACACAGTAACATCTTCAGAACACAAAGTAACATCTGTTGAGCACAGAGCAACATCTGTAGGACACAAATTAACATCTGCTGGACACAAAGTGATACATTTGGGACACAAAGAAATATCTGTGGGACACACAAGTAACATGTGTAGGTCACATAATTACATTTGTGGAACACAAAGGAACATCTGTAGGACACAAAGCAACATCTGTGGAACACACAGTAACATTTATGAAACACAAAATAAAATGTTTGGGGCACAAAGAAACATATCTGGGACACAAAGCAACATCTGTGGGACACAAATTAACATATGGGGGACACAAAGCAACATATGTGGGACACACATAAACATCTGTGGGACACAAAACAATATCTATTGAACCCAAATCAATATCTTCGCGCAACACAACAAACAGCTCTGGGGGTACAATTCAATATATATATTGGTTACACACATGTATATGTGCGATTGAAGTACAACTACTTTTATAGTTTCTTTACTTATTCAGTCATCAGTCATTGGAGGTTTGTTCGCAATAGACGAGCAATATCTCCGGCGGGCCTATTCTCGCTGGTCGCGGGATCCGCATAGTGGCAGGACGGGAGGTTTGCTCGCAGCATACGAGCATATCTCCGGCGGGCCTATTCCCGTTGGTCACGGATTCCGCACGAGTCAGACGGGGAGTCTGACGGTAGTACACGCTTACACAGGTCCAGACACTTGCGACTGACAGGTGTACGTGACCAGTGGTCCGGGCGCGCATAGACCCTTACCTGCGGGATTTGGCTGAACGCCTCTAAGTCAAGTCCTAAAGGTTTAGGGTCTGGCAACCGCTCGCCTCCTGCTCGTGGGGGTAAGGTCTCGGAGGTTTGATGCTGAGCCGCCAGCGTCTGCAGCGTACCTTGTTCCAGAGACAGGAAACATGTCGTTTGGGCACCACATGTTCTCTGAAGCTCTGCCAAGGCATTGTGAGTTGGAATTGTGGCCATATTCCAATCCACATACTTTGGTCTGTCAAGACTGCACTCACTCACATGTATATGTGAGCCACAACACCATGGACGGGGTAGAGGTGGTGGTACGCCTGTGAGACCGGGTGGAAAGGGAGGGGGAACGGATCGAGAGCTCGTGTATGGAGAGGATGGGATTGCGGGGGATTGGCGAGGGTTCTGGTAGCACATACGGTAATGTCCTGAGTGCAGTGATGTCGATTCTTAGCTCAACACATCACAACTCAACATAGCGGATTATTCCCTGTACTAAAAATAAAACAGAAACCCCTTCGCAAGAGTTAGCGACTGTATCTTTAAATTGTGGCTGGTTATAGCAGAAGTGTCTGAAGGGATGGTCCCCACAGAAGAGACTGTGATTCACTTGGGTGACAAAAAAAAAATAAGGTTAAAAAGGAAGGCCTAGCACGAATGTCTAGTTTATCTGGCCAGGTGCTCTTGTCGGATTTAATATGCCTCTGTTAAGTACTACACTTGCACGCACTCACACATTTAATAGGATCAAGAGTTATGCACGTTGGTGCCGTAACAATACAAATGTATCTTCTATTAGGAGCGTTCATTAGAAATCCTTTCGTGACACACCTCGCGTAATTGCGTACCTTGAACATGATCATGTCATAGTCATGTGATAAGTATTGACCAATGAATAAAAGAGCACATGCTTATCGTCCCATGATGCAGAGGTTCTGTTACTGACCGTTGAGAAAATGGCCGGGTTGATCCAAAATACCTCCAAAGAAGCTCCAACAGCGGTAATTAAGATTCTTTTAATTGAAGGATGTCGACCAGTGGACATTCATCAAATAATGCACGCAACGTACGGTAACAAATGTGTGTCGAAGACAACAGTGACAGACTGGGCACGAATGTTTCGGAAAGGACGTCAGTTCACGACAGATCTTCGACTACCGGATCAAGCACATATTGTTGCAACAGAAAATACTATCGCCAAAATTGATGTAGCAGTACAGATGAACCGTTGTCGAAGCATATGTTCGCTAGCGAAAGAATTTGATGTGTCAATTGGGATAATTCAAAAGGTCGTTCGTAGGAAACTGCAATATCGGAAGGTGTGTTCACAGTGGGTACCACGGATGTTGACCGACCAAAAAAAAACAAGAACGCATGGGATGTTGTTTGAACCACTTGCTGCGTTACAGAGTGGAGGGTGATGCATTTCTCTTCAGCATAGTGGCAGGCGATGAATCATGGTGTCACCACTTTAAGCCGAGCAGCAAAAGAGACAGCAATCAATGAAATCATGCTGGATTATCAAAGGCCAAAAAAATTCAAGTTATAGGTTTCCGCTGGTATGGTTATTCGGAGCGCATATATTTCACCATAAAGGGCTATTTTTGGCCGACTTTAAAGAACCTGGCGTCAACATCAACTCTACCCACTACTTGCAAACACTAGACACGCTGCAAAAAGCCATCAAGAATAAACGACCAGGCATGCTTTCTCGAGGTTTAATTTTGTTGCACGATAATGCTCGTCCGCATGTTGCAAGATTGTCCAGGAAGCATTAGCTTGGAAGAAGTGGGAAATTCTGCAACACCCAGCCTATAGTCCTGATGTGTCACCTTGTGATTTCCATTTGTTGGGACCCGTAAAAAAAAAAGCTCTCAAGGTTTAACGATTTCACACAGATGCAGACGTAATGAACGCAGTAAACACTTTGGTTCAGTGAGCAACCACAATCCTTTTTTTCGGACGGCATTGGTCGCTACCTAAGCAATGACACAAATAAACACACATAGTATCATTTGGCTCTCACATAACGAGAAGAAGGAAACAGAGACTAGAAGACGCACCAGACAACATAAAATGTGAAACCTATAGTTACCGACCGGGATCGAACCTGTCGCTTCCAAATGACGACAGCGCCTCGCTGCAAGAACAAGTGTACTTCGACGCACGACCAACTAGACACTCCAAAAAAGTGTCTTCATTGGTCATGTCTGTCATACTCATGAACCTAGCAACTATGGAATAAGGACAGTATTCGTATCAAACCATTGAGATAGCACCATAGGTCTCATAATTTATATTAAACGATTTCAGTCACTGACACCTTGACGTCTAGACAAACGATAGTTTGTGCTTCAAAAAGGCATAATAACTTTTACCCATGGTGGTAGCGAATGTGACTGATAAGGCCAATTCGCGCTGTAAAAGTTCGTTCACAGTAGGTGCATGTGAACACGTGGTCATTTCCACCATAATGCACCATCTTACGTCTCACACGCTCGGTGTGTGATATATCTGCAATAATTTTCCCCTGTGTCTTTATTCCATTTCTGATGTTTGCCCTCCATGCAACACGTTCAGCGGCGACTTGCTCCCAATGTGCATTATCAATGTCTGTATCAATCATGTCCCGCTTACTAACATCTTTGTATAGTAGTAGAGGCCGACCCTGAGATCTCTTACCCACCTGTAATTCACCAAAACAGATGTCCTTTGGTATTCTACCATCATCCATCCTCCTAAGATATCCTATCCATCTACGTCTACGAAGACTGAGCATGGAATAAACCGTCACACAATCTGATCTTTCCAATACTTCAGTATTATATATATATATATATATATATATATATATATATATATATATATATATACACACACACACACACACACACACACACACACACACATATATATATATATATATATATATATATATATATATATATATATAAAATACAATGTATGTCTGTATGTACGTTATTTATGCTTTCGCGAACGGTCTATCCAATTGAGATGAAATTTCCTACACGTGTTTTTCTCATTCCCGTGCTGGCAACTGGCATAATTTGTTAGTTTACAAACAGTTATTTACGTAATAAAAGTTAATTTTGTAATTACATTATAATTTATATATAGCGAGGGGATTTAACTTAAGAAAAGTTATATCAAGGGACATAACTTTTAATAGCGTTGCTAAATATGTAATTACAATAATTGTTGCATATTTCTCAAATAGGTGGACCTTTTTTCTAAAATTATCTACAGGCATATGCGTTATAATATATAATGATAACATCTTTAAGGCATATTCAAAGTTTTCAGAAAAATAATGCATCTATTTTAAATACGTGAAAATGTGCTAACTCATCTTTTTATTTCTCTTCCACATCTATGCAGTCATCCCAGCATGTATTGTGTTTCGTGATATCTTGGTAAGTTTACGTTCAGTAGTTTAAGATTGCCCTATTTAGTTATTGTGATGAAGATTGTTCTCTTCCAATCTGTTCACCATGTTTCCGGGAACGGGAGCTTATATGACTACTAATATGAATTAAATTAGAAGCTCCCCACCAGGAACTGGGCGAAGCCGGGCCGGGTCGTCTTTTTATGGGAACGGTAGCAGTGGCCGAATATGAATTAAATGAGACGCACCCTGCCAGGGACTCGGCGAAGCCGGGGCGGGCTTCTTTTTTTAGGAACGGAAACGGGAGTAGAGGCCGAATACGAATTAAATTAGACGCTCCCCGCCAGAGGCTGGGCGAAGACGGGCATGGTTGTCTTTTTGGGGAACGGGAACGGGGGCAAGGGCCGAATATGAATTAAATGAGACGCTCCCCGCCATGGGGAGCGAGTCTATAACCCATGGCATTTAGGCTGACATTGGACCAGCAAAGAGTTAGTCGTTGCTATCTAGTTCAGTGTAGGAACTTATATGACTGAGAGGCATCCATTGGTAGTACTTGTGACTATGTCCATCATTGATCTATACATACATGTATCCGAAGATGAATAATTCCAGTACACAAACAGAGTCGTAAACAGTCCAATGATGTTTCTGCTGCGTGGGTATACATATTTACTCCACTAACTTCATTCGGTGTCTTTGGGTTGGTATTCAGGTGTAGGACCTGGGTTGAACTTGTGGTTATGGTATATTTCAGTTGGTAGTCAGTTGGCATTTATTTGGTATCTTGGTTGTACTGGCTTATGTTGTTTCAGTGTCTCTTTCCATTTGTTTGTATCTGAAACATGGTGTTGAGTCTGCTGCTGTATGACTGATTGAAGGATTATTCAATCCTGAACAGGAAACGTGGAATGTCCCATGGTTTCGTTGACCTCGCGGATTGTTGGCGTCCCAGGCGGTATCTCGCAGACGTAAAAGTAGACGATACTCTGTTGTCGGTGTATTTTGAATATCCATTTATCTTGATGGAAAATGAAATACAGAGATCCATCCTGGATATCCTGACAGAAGTAGGACTATCAATCGCTGAGTGTCTCTCTTTAACAGATATTTCGCTGGCTAGGCAGCGGATAAGCGTAGCAGTCAACATTGATGTTTTTCTAGACCAGACTATGGTTAGGACATTTAGTCCTGGATCATCTTTATCCGGCTTTTGACCCGGGGTCCTGATAGGTGATATAACCTGCAAACCACCACTCACTACTGTCTATAGAAAGGATGACAAAGAATACAACACTGGGATTAACCTACTGTGGTATGGTACAATGTTTTCAACACATTTACAAACAAAAATACAAACAACAAAAGGGGAAAGGAGTGGGTGTCCACGTTCCACTGTCCCTCGTTGCTTGGTGTAGAGCCATTCTGACTCTAAATGTGAGTAATGTATCTTTTCACTCTATATGATATTCTATGTTGTTACTGGGACTATTAGATGAGTGAAGCCATTTTTTCCATCCAAACATGTTGATATTGCCTCTCTCGTACTTAAAGAGAATAACCTATACATAATCTCTGTTGTTTATAATGCCTCGTCTTCTTTCCGTCGCTATATTTAGCATTAGGCCAAGGCTATTCAACATTGTCTTCTTTTGTACTGACATGCACAAAGATACTTACATCAACATCATCATTTCCCAGGGGTCACATTAAAATGTATATTCCCACAGTAAAGAGTAACAATCAGGACAGAATATAACAGAGAAAAACAAACATGTACATTTCTCTGATATTAAGTACATGATAATCATACATAATAATTAATCATAATGATAGTGCAAGGAGCCTATGTTTTTGGATTTCCTTATTGGTTAATCCATAAAACTGAAACATAAATTGTTTTCCCCACTGCTTACAGCAGCATGAGGTTAGTAACGCTATGATGTAATTTGCCAATTACTGCTAGTATTCGGAGTGTTATGTATCAGACTAACTTATGCCGCATGGTCCAGTCTTCTGAATATTGCAAGCAATTTATGAACATCAATAGTCGCTCTGTTCCTACCACAGTGAGGTGATGCGGATTGAAGCCACATCCTATACAAACATTCATTTATATCATGCGTTTTCTTTCTTTTTTCTTGAAATTATATTCCCAAACATGGCATTTCCCTAGCATTATTTTATGAAATGATTACATGTCTATCACCCATATTGAGTGGTTACTAATATGTTAACAAGAAGATTGTAACGAAATTTGGCACGATAGCTCGAGTTACAGATCAGTAATTAGGAACAAATTTATCCAAAATGAACTGGGTCCATGATATGCGTGATCCATAGTATGTTTCCGCATGGATAATAAGTTTCCTGAAATGTCCTTAACAGTGAATTTACACTACATAGGATATTTACAGATCAAAAGCGTTGATAGTGAGACATAGTTTCACAATGCCTAGAAGAGGTTTTAACATAGGAATTAGAAATTGTATGTATGGAAATTTTACAGCGTGGCACACACATGGCGCTCAGTAGTGAAAATCAATCAGACTCGAGTTTACAAGAATTGTTGATTTATCATTTTAACCAATTCTTAATTAAACACAATGATATATGTACCTTATAAAAATACATAAATACGTATTAATAATGTAGATTTAACATACCAATTGCTGCAGAGAATAATGTTTTTAGGGCTAAAATCGCCCACCCCGAAGGGAAAGGCTTACCGTGTTTGACTCCTTTCTCTACACTGACCAAAATTGGCTAGTAAAACCTCTTTGTTTCAAAATTAGCCCCGGTCTTGGCCAGGTACGTGAACCAAACTAAGGCCAAAATTTGAACTAATGCCAAATAAATTTGGCTGTGCCACGGCCAGTCTATCGCTGTTTTTATTCTCCCAAAATAAGGTATTTAAACAGCAATCTCTAGGGCTAGTGATATTTTTAAGGGCGTCAATGTTAGGAAAGGGTAAGGACGTTTTATTATACTATAATTACCGACCGGAATCACACCCCTCGCCTTGAAATGACGACGGCGCCTCGCTGCAGGAACAAATGTACTTCGACACACGGCCAACTAGACACTCCAAAAAAGTGTCTTCATTTCTCATGTCTATCTTACACTAAGTTTATATATGTAATTGTCTTGGGGGCCTTAACGGTTCTCCCCATTGATTTCTTGATTTTACCTAAGCAATGGGATGCTTGCCTGAATGCCTACTGCGACTTCTTCTGACCAACCCATGGTACATAATTCATTCAAAATGCATGCTTTGTTTAATTCTACCACACCTGTTAATGTTTCTTTCATGCTTTTGTAATAAAGCCATTGGAACGGGTTTCAAATGAACGACCATTATATTAATGAAAGAGTCACCTTGGGTGTTTTGATTCCGTCTAGGGTTAGATAGTTAGTTAGTTAGTTAGTAAGTTAGTTAGTTAGTTAGTTAGTTAGTTACTTACTTACTTACTTAGTTAGCTAGTCGACAGATCATCCTCATTGCACATCGAACCATTCAGTCCATAAGTGCTTGGGTCCTCTTCTGCAGCACATTTCGCAGCGTGTAGCGGCTCACGACGCCATTTCTGAGTTGGTATCTTCTTCTTCTTCTTTGCGTTCATCCGGAGTGATTTTTTTCAGATGTGATTGCGGTGTGTCTGGTTAGGCACCCTCGGGTCGAAACCCTCAGGCCAACACATCCGACTTTTAGCGTGCATTTTTGACCAGGTTAGCAATCCTGGGAGACTCTCACTTTTGTGGTACCGTCCACATCTCAGCTGGTCTAGTTGGAACAGTCGAAGACTAGACGGTCATCCCTCAAGTGAAGGCAGGGACAGTCCATAGCATTTTCCGCCATCCTGGGTGGCTTCCATAATTGCAGAGCCGTCACATAACGCTCTGGTGCTGGGTTTACCGAGGGAATCGTCACGTCCTGCTCATGGCTGTTTTAATTCCTCACTTCAATATATTGGGCATTTCGCTCGCCCTGGGCCGTTCCTGCACAAACCAGTCAGCTCTGCGGTTGGTTTCCACTAAGCGAGTTTTCGGACATGTGCTTGTCCCTGTACCCATCAGAGCTGTTCCAGGCACGGCGGACATTCGGAAAACTACCTAGTCAGAGCTGTTCCGAACAAGAGCGGCATTCGGAAACTAGGTAGTCAGAGCTGTTCCTAGCACGGGAGACATTCGGACGAGACATTTCACTCGGACGTAAATGCGTAGTGTCAATTTTTAGTTTGCCACCCGTAGGACGACACTTCCGACTTCCGGCGGGCATTTTTTAGTGAGGTTAGCCTTCCTCTGGTTTCGAGACACGTTAGACTGTTGTAATGTCACCCACATCTCAGCTGGTCAAGATAGAACGATCAACGATATCGTGGTCTGCCCTCAAGGGAAGGCAGGGGCAGACCATGGGCATTTTCTCGCTATCCAAGGAGGCTTCCATAATTGCAGAGCCGGCACATATTGCTCTGAGACTGGGCTCACCCAAGGAGTTTCCACGTCCTGCTCATGGCTGCTTTAGTTCCTCACTTCCATGTGTTGGGCATCCCACTTGCCACTTTTCGCTCAATCACACACCAGGAGCGGTCAGACTGCGAGTGACATCCACTCGGTAAGCTTTTGCTTGTGACTTCAGACCACGCAATAGGTTCGCTCGCCGTGCGTTCCATCTTGCGTTGATGAGACATTATTCCACTTTTGTCTACACTCTCTATGAGTTAGATACAGACAGTTTCCGTAACCCTTCGACTGGGGCACTTTTCTGACTTTTTTGTACTCGCTCACGAGGTAGGCTACATGTGCTGCCGGCTCAGCACCTTACCTTCGTGCAGCAGTGAACGGGAAACGGCCAGGCCCCTTCATCCGGGAAACTCTCATATCCCCCAGCTGGGAGCCTTCGTACATGTATCAGACCTGAGCATGTAGCTTGCTCAGTATCATGTTTCTATTTTCCGGTAGACGGGTATCAGCCTGGCTCTAAGATCCGAGGGTTTGTGGTTTAGAGGCGTTCAGCCACAGCCCTCGACAGGGAGCCTTAAGAGTTTTGTCCGGACCAAGAAATTCTGCCTTTGTGCACCTCATTTAAATTTTGACTGCTATCCTCAGTCTATGCCTGCAGAGCAGCAGGTTGTGTCTCGCTTAGTCTGGTCCCTATCCCATAAGCTGTCCGATATGTAATTTTTCACCCATCGGCAAGCAAATGGGGTCTATGGGACACGCAAGCTCCCCCACCACGTCAAGGTGGAGACACATCGGGGGAGCTGAGTTGGTATATTAATCTTCTTTGGTTTCTTGCGTAATGTTCTTGTTTGGCCACATCTTTTTTTAACTTGCTGTTCTAGCAGTCTGACCATGGTTGTAGATTCACAGATGTCGCTTGGTTTTCGCAAAAGTCTCACTTCTGGTAGAGCATTCAGAATGTCAGCCTGCTCCATGGCTCGTCCGCCTTCCACAGTAGCCTTACCTGCAAGCTTGTCAGCCCGATCATTTCCTCGTACACCTGCATGCCCTGGCACGAAAATGAAGCTAATCTTTGCCAGCTGAAATCTTTCCAGAGACAGCAGCCACTCTCTTCGGATCCACCACTTCTCTATCTTTTTGGGCATCTTATTGGGTCACTAAGGAAACATGCCCTAGTGAATGTCTGTGTCTCGAGCCATGTTATTGCTTTACTTATTGCCATTACTTCCATAGCCTGGCTACTTGTGATCAAAGCAAACGCACCAAAATCTTCCTTCACAATTCTCCCTCCGGCCTGAGCCGTAAAAGCCAATGAACTTCTCACTCGTCGAACGGCCGACCCATCTGTGTAAGTGACAGATCACCCTCCAAAGAATTCTCGAAGAAGAAAGCCTGTGCTTCCGCCTCCACAGATGCCGGATTTTTTGGTCTGCATTTTCTGTCTAGTTAGATGCAAACTGAAAAGTACGTACAAAAATATGTTGGCATTCGTACCCACTCCTCGCTAGGTTGTAAGTCCTTAAGTGAACACACCTGTTGAAGAATGTCTTCGGCTTGACCCATCCACGAATTTCCTCTTTTTAACCTGCTGCAATTTACCTTCTTAATTTCGCTATGCAGTGGATGTTGCCTGTTTGCGTTGACTTTGAGGTAGGCACGTGCTCGGCAAATTTGTATTATGTACCTCATGGTTGGAAAATCAAGTAGGTAGCGCCCTGCATGCTGTATCTTGTACATCCAAGAATAATACGCATAGTTTCGGTATGTATCATTCCATCCATTCCATTTGCTTATGGCTGAGAGTCAGGATTGCCATCGCATACTCCAAAACAGAAAGGACAAGACCCTCATAATGAAGACCTAGATGGCGCTGCTCACAGTTTGCCACCGCCATCACCCGCATCGCAGCCAAATCCCGATTGACCTTTGTTATCACCTGGTCTACGTGCTCAGTATAAGTTAGGCTTCTATCAAATCGTATCCCCAGGTAATTCATTGCCTGCGTTATTTCCACAGTCTCTGAACCCAGATTTGCAATTGGCGTTGGGGTGTTGACAATACGGTTATTCAAAGAGAACCACTGTTGCCTATGTTGGGTTGACCATTCTCCAGCTGCAACACACAAAGTGCTTATGCGATTAAGTTCGGTTTGTAATTCCATAGAAACCTGATCTCTATCCTTACCCTGACGATACACGAAAACATCGTCTGCATACGACAATGTCTTCCCCAGTCCTATGATTTGCTTGCTGGTGATTCTCACAGTGTAGGTGTTGAACAGCACCGAAGATAATGGTGATCCCTGTGGAAGGCCAGGATATATTGTTGTTGGTTCCGAAGTCCAGCTGCCACATCTAAAAACTACTTTCCGTTGGAAGAGGGCTGCAGCGATCCAACTAAGGAGGAAAGGGTTTATGTTGAGTTCAAGAAGCTGAAGCATTAATCGATCCAATGGTACTCTGTTGTACGCGTCCTCAAGAGCAATCGCTGCAGCAAAAGTTTCAATGCCTGAGTGGAAACCTTCATAGACATCATGCGCAAAGACTGCTGCATTGGATCAGGTTTCTCTTTGTGGACGGTAAACTCCCAGGAAATGTGGGAAAATACCTTGCCTCTCCAGCTGGCTTGATATTTTTCTGGCAATTAACTTCTCCAGCAGCTTGCCTATTGTATGTATTCTGCATGGTTATTACCCGATATTAGTGAATATTCTGTGGTCTTTGTCAGGCTTCAACAAGGGAATCAGATAGCTGTGTAACCGTTCATCCTTGATGCTAGCACTCCCTATACTGTTCATGTACATGTGTTCTAGTTCCTCTAGCTCGTTGTCTGTACACATATTGATGTCGTCATACCTTATGCCATCTGGCCCTGGAGCGCTGTTGTTTGATCGTCGAAGCACAGCCGTGATATCTAACTGTCACAATGTCTTCCTCCGAAATGTTCTGTGTCTTACAACTAACTATCTGAGGTAACCTCCTTGGCAAGATTTCGGCCACCCATGTCTGTCTGGTTGCTCTCAGCCCTTGTTCTCGACAGTGCGCTGCTAGACGAGGTCAGCACCTTGGGAGTCAGAAACACTAATATTATTGACTACCACAGTCATGCTTTTATGTAGTCGCCAGAACAATTTCAGTGACTTGTCTGTGCTTCCTCTTCGACTTAATTCTGCCCATTTTTCACTTTTAACCAGTTGTTTTTATTTGAAGTAGCTTACTATTGTGTGCATCTCTCTTTCTAAGTGCAGCTGAGGACTAGGATGGGCAACTCTGTTATTCTTAGCGATTTGCCATTTCCAAACGCACTACACGTATTTCACCTCAAAATTCTACCAAGGTGGCTGCTCCCAGCTTGTTTTTCTGCCATGAAGGTGGCTGCTCCCAAATTGTTTTCCTGCCATGAAGCTTTCTGCGCTTGTCGCGCCTTATTTTACTCACCACATCTTGCCCTGTACTGTCATACTGGAAAGTCTTGACCGTTGACTTGCGCTGCCTGGTTCTACCTTCTCCATCAATATACTGCAAGGGTGGTGGTCCCTGCCGTGGTACCCTATGACACCCCATCTACTCACTGTAGTGAGTGAAGGAGAGACCAGGGCCAGGTCAATAACACTGTCTTCATCACCTGGAAGACTTGCGATCCTGGTGACACAGCCGCTGTTGATACAAACCAGATTAATGGTTTCAAGTGCAGCCTCTCTCTCTCTCTCTCTCTCTCTCTCTCTCTCTCTCTCTCTCTCTCTCTCTCTCTCTCTCTCTCTCTCTCTCTCTCCCCCACCCCTCCCTGTGTGTTGGAGGAAATGTTTCCCCATGATCTGCCTTTAGCGCTTAAATCGCCACAGAAAATAGCATTTCTCTTGTGAACTAATATGTCACTTAAGCACTGCCACTTCTGGGAATTTAACACTCGCGTGACAGGCATAATCATTAACCAACACGAATGGTAGACCAGATTGAACTCTAACCTTCTGTATTTGTATGTCGTCACTGTCTCGACATGTCTAGCTCTGAAACCACTATACTGTCGCGAACGAAAATTGCCATTCCCAGGTGTCGCCTGTTGTAGAAATATTGGAAGCCGGCAACATGGAGTGAACTAACACCCATTCTCGTCTCCTGAAGTTCTACAATGTCGTTCCTGTATACGAGGTTTTCCAGAATAGCCCCCCCCCCCCCATCCCCCCCCCCCCCCAAAAAAAAATAAAATAAAATAAAGTAAAAATAAATACATTTTTATTTAATAATTCTTGCAAAAATAAATCATTTTATTCACCCGAGAAATATATGTTTTTCATAAAATGATCCGTATTAAATTTTAAATGCCGATAAATATTTATCTATATTAAAATCGATAAATTCGCATGTTAGCACTACATTACGAAGATCAAGGACTGTTTACCACAATAGACAATTAGAAAGAAATTTTATCAATAATGTTAAAACAATCAAATTTAGACATGTATGTTGTGATGTAGTTATGACACAAGTTATGATGTAGTCACGTAAGATCTCCATGACTATATGTTGTGTTTTGTGGATGTGTTTATTTGCTGATGAAGGCTAATCGCCGCAACGTCCTGCATGTGTCGTAATTCTGTTATGTAAAACTGCACTACTTTGTGTCATTTTATATTGTTTACATTTTCACAGCTTTACCGCAGTTCCACCCAATTTTAGTAATATAAATTGCTACTACTTCATTCAACACGTTATCTAAAATGTTAGTATTGAGAACAGCACGTTATCTAAAATGTTACTATTTCTAACAACACGTGATCTAATATGTTATTATTCCGAACAACACGTTATCTAACATCTTAGAATTACACGTCATCATTATTAGGGCTGACGTGGCGATAATAGACTGTGGTATGTATACATTTAACCTTCTGCGCATACAGTACAATATCGACAACATTAGACTCGGCCACGACTTATTGTCCTTGAACATACACTGAAAGTAGACGGACAGGAATGATGAGGGTATATGTGATGCATACTTTTATATTAAATTATTCTTGATTTATTAAAGTACAAAGATTGTCTTAGCTATTTTATTCGTTTGTCTATAAATTATCTTATTAATTTTGTTTCCGAATTTTATTTCCAATTTGTAATTCTGTGGACACTTTTCTCATTAATATTCTCTGAAAAGCGTGTTTTGTCTGATTCACAGCATGTTCTATTTGTTTTCAATGACAAAATCAATTTCTGTCTGTCTGTCTGTCTGTCTGTCTGTCTGTCTGTCTGTCTGTCTGTCTGTCTGTGTTTGTGTGTGTGTGTGTGTGTGAGTGTGTGTGTGTGCTTGCATGCAAGCTTGTATGCATGCGAGGTAGGTAGGTCTGTCTGTCTGTCTGTATGTCTGTCTGTCTGTGTTTGTGTGTGTGTGTGTGTGTGTGAGTGTGTGTGTGCTTGCATGCATGCATGCATGCATGCATGCATGCATGCATGCAAGCACACACACACACACTCACACACACAAACACAGACAGACAGACAGACAGACAGACAGACAGACAGACAGACAGACAGGCAGGCAGGCAGGTAGGTAGGTAGGTAGGTAGGTGGGTGGGTAGGTAGGTAGGTAGGTAGGTAGGTATGTATGTATGTATATAGGTAGGTATGTATGTATGTATGTATGTATGTATGTATGTATGTATGTATGTATGTATGTATGTATGTATGTATGTATGTATGTATGTACGTATGTATGTACATTTATTTGTTACAAAAGAAGCCACGGAAGGCAGGTGGTGGATGAAACTTTGAAGGCAGCCGACAGATATTTGTTGGTTATGGTCTCAAGTTTCGCGACGGCAGGCAGAGGATCTCTTTCGAGTGACAATGGTTGCGGTCACCTGACCAGTACGGTCACTGCCATAGAGGAAAGCAATGGCACAATACCTCATTAAAAGTGCCTAGTACATTATGATTCACCTAAAGACTGATCATCGCAAGACAAGGACAGAGACATTAATATTAGCAACACGTAATGTTAGGACTTTAAAACACGACGGCAAATTTGAGAACATAAAACAAGGACTGGAATGAGAAAAAAATTAATATTTTAGGGATGTGCGAAACGAGATGGACAGGAGCAGGCACCAAGATAGATGGAGATTTTAAGATTATTTATTCTGGAAGTGAAGAACGACAAAGGGGAGTATCAATTATTTTGTACCGGAAAACATCAATATCTGTTCAAGGATATTGGATCATGAACTTACTAAAAAAAGAACAAGTATATCAACAGGCAGTCTAAAAACTAAAGATGACAAAATCATAATAGAAAAAGATCAGATTATACATGAATGGACAGATCATGTGAAAAACCTTTATGAGGATAACAGAGAGGAACTGTATGATATTAGATTTAATAATGAAGGACCGCCAATTTTGAAGATGGAGGTTCAAACTGTTCTTATGATCATGAAATCTGGCAAGGCCCCCGGTGAATATATCATCACAACAGAAATGATTAAAGCTTTAGAAGAATATGGACTAGATCAAATCACCAGACAGACTGTTTTTTCAACATGGCGGAACAACGTGTGTTCTTCGAGCGGTCCGCAGTCAACATACCGAAGCGGCGTGGTAGCCACGCAGGGAGAAAGAAGCAAGGTAAGCGTGGTGGTTTGAGGCGTATTAGACTCAAGTGTCACCGTCTAAGACTCTGGAATATCCGCATTCTATATTGGAACTGTGCCAGTGTAAAACAACGGGGCTCTATTTTAGAAACCCTAGTTTACAGGAACGACATTGTAGCACTCCAGGAGACGAGACTGGGCGATCAGCTACTCCAAATTGCCGGCTTCAAATGTTTCTACAACAGACGACATCTGGGAATGGCGATTCTCGTTCGCGACAGCATGGTGGCGTCAGAGCTAGACACGTCCAGTTGGGACAGTGACGATATACAAATACAGGCGTTGAGAGTTCATTCCAGTATACCATTCGTGTTGGTTAATGTTTATGCCCGCAATGCCAGTGTGGACGCCCAGAAGTGGCAGTGCTTAAGTGGCATACTAGGCCACGAGAGAAATGTTATTTTCTGTGGTGACTTCAACGCTAAAGGCAGATCATGGGGAAACACTTCCTCCAATACACAGGGGGAGGAGCTCGAGACTGCACTGGAAACCATCGACCTGGTTTGTATAAACAGTGGCTGTGTCACAAGGACAGCAAGCCGTCCGGGCGATGAGGACAGTGCTATTGATCTGGCGCTAGTTTCACCTTCACTCACTACAGTGTGTAGATGGGGTGTCCTAGGACACCATGGCAGCGACCACCACCCTTGCAGCATACTGGTGGAGAAAGGCAGAACCAGGCAGCACAAGCTAAAGGTAAAGACGTTCCAGTATGACAGTACAGGGCAAGATGTGGTGAGTAAAATAAGACGTGACAAGCGCAGAACGTTTCAGGGCAGGAAATAAAGCTGGGAGCAGCCACCGTGGTGGAGTTTCGAGGTGGAGAAGGCTTGGGTGGATAAGCGTAGTGCTGTAAGGAGATGGCAAAATGCCAAGAAGAACAGAGCTGGTCATCCTAGTCCCTGCTTGCAATTAGAAAGAGAGATGCACACAAAAGTAAGCTATTTCAAAATACTGGTCAAGGTTGTTAAAAGTGAAAAATGGGCAGAGGTGTGTCAAAGAGTAAGCACAGACAAGTCACTGAAATTGTTCTGGCGACTACATAAAAGCATGAGTGGTGTAGTCAAGAATAAGAGCATTTCTGACTTCCAAGGTGCTGACCTCATCTGGCAGAGGACTGACGAGGACAAGGGCAAAGCCCTCTTTGAACGCTACCTTGAGCAGAGCAACCAGACAGACATGGGAGGCCGAAATCTGGCCAAGGAGGTCACCTCAGACAGATGCAAGGCCCAGAACACTTCGGATGAAGACACAGTGACAGTGAAAGAAATCAAGGCTGTGCTTCGACGATCAAAAAACAGTGCTCCAGGTCCTGATGGCATAAGATACGACGACATAAATAGGTGTACCGACAATGAGCTAGAGAAACTAGCAGACATGTACAACAACAGTATAGTGAGTGCTAGCATCAAGGAGGAATGGTTACACAGCTATCTGATTCCCTTGCCGAAGCCTGACAAAGACCACAAAAAAATTCAGGGATATCGAATTATAACCATGCAGAATACAATAGGCAAGCTGCTGGAGAAGGTAATTGCCAGGAAAATATCAAGCCAACTAGAGAGGCAAGGTGTTTTCCCACCTATCCTGGGTGGGTACCGTCCAAAAAGAGAAACCTGGACCAATGCAGCAGTCTTTGCCCAGGATGTCTATGAAGGTTTCCACTCATGCACTGAAATCGTTGCTGCAGCGATTGATCTTGAGGACGCATACAACAGAGTAGCACTGGATTTTTTAATGTTTCAGCTTCTCGAACTAACCGTAAGTCCATTCTCGTTGAATAATCACATTGTCAACACTCCAACACCAACTGTAATGCTGTGTTCAGAGACGGTGGAAAGAACGCAGGCAATGAATTACCTGGGGATACGGTTTGATCGAAGCCTTGCTTATAATGTGCACATAGACCAGGTGATAACAACGGTCATGCGGGGTTTGGCTGCGATGCGGGTGATGGCGGCAGCAAACTGTGAGCAGCGCCATATATGTCTTCTGTACGAGGGGCTGGTCATGTCTGTTTTGGAGTATGCAATGGCAATCCTGACTCTCAGCCATAAGCAGATAGAAAGGATGGAAAGGATACGGAATGAAGCTATGCGCATTATTCTTGGATGTACAAGAGATACAGCATGCAGGGTTATGCGCTACCTTCTTGATTTTCCAACCATTGAAGAGAGAATACAAGGTTGCAGGGCACGCACCTACCTCAGAATTAACGCAAACACACAACATCCACTGCATAGTGAAATTAGGAAGGTGAAGGGCAGCAGGTTAAAAAGAGGACGGTAGTGGATGGGTCAAGCCCAAGACATTCTTCAACAGGTGTGTTCACTTGAGGACTTAGAACCTGGCGAGTTTTCTTTTCAGTTTGCATCCAACTAGATAGGAAATGCAGACAAGAAAATCCGGCTGCTGTTGAGGCTGAAGTACAAGCGTTGATTTTCGAGAATTCGCTAGACGATGACGCGGTCATCTACACAGATGGGTCGGTCGTCCGACATGTGAGAAGCTCATGGGCCTTTACAGCTCGGGCCGGAGGGAGAATTGTGAAGGAGGACTCTGGTGCTTTCACTGAAACCACAAGTAGCCTGACCATGGAAGTCATGGCAGTAAGTAAAGCAATAACATGGCTCGAGACACAGACATTCACTAGGGCTTGTTTCCTTAGCGACTCAATGAACATGATCAAGAGGATAGAGGGGGGGGGGGGGGGTCGATCCGAAGAGAATGGTTGCTGCCTCTAGAGCGGTCTCGGCTGGCAAAGATTAGTTTCATCTTCGTGCCAGGGCATACGGGAGTACAAGGAAATGAGCGGGCTGACAAGCTCGCAGGTGAGGCTACTGTGGAGGGCGGACGCGCCATGGACCAGGCCGACATTCTGAATGCTCTACGAGAAGTAAGACTTTTGCGAGAACCAAATGATGACTGTGAATCTACAACAATGGCCAGACTGCGAGAGCAGCAAATTAAAAGAGGGGTGGCCAAACAAGAACACTACGCAGCAAGCCAAAGAAGATTGATAAACCAACACAGAACTGGCGTCGTTAGCCGTTACACGTAGCGGGATTTGCTGAGGAGGGGATCCGAGCACTTATGGACTGAATGGTTCGATGTGCAATGAGGATGATCTGTCGACTAACTAACTAACTAACCAGACTGCTGAACACATTATATGGGGTGGGACAAAATTATCTGACACATTTGTAAATTTAATATAACTAAATTACTTTAATATAACTAAATTAGAATAAATGAACAAAAAAGTATTTTTATTTATCAAATGTACACATGATGCAATTTTGTTTTATGTTGTTTGGGGAGATGTTACCCGGTCATTTAATTTCATTCCGAGGTGACCTCGGTTGGCCTGCCCGATCACCTGACTTGAACCTGTGTGATTTTTTTTCTCTGGGGATACCTAAAATCAAAGGTATACATTCATCGCCCCCGATCTATTGAACAATTGAAAGATGGAATTCATCAAGAAATTGAGTCTATTCCACATGAAATGATCCGCCGAGTTATGGACAACTTTCGCGAACGTCTTCAACAGTGTGTGGACAATAACGGCGAACATTTGACTGATGTAATTTTTAAAAGAAAATGAAATAAAATGCCATCATATGTACATTTAGGAAATAAAAATACTTTTTTTTTCATTTATTCTAATTTAGTTTTATTAAAGTTACAAATGTGTCAGATAATTTTGCCCCACCCTGTATGATACTGAATTATGTAACTCTGTATTTATTGCAATCCCAAAGAAATCAGGAGCCTTGGAATGTGATCAACATAGAACAATTAGTATAATGAGTCACATCGCAAAGATTTTGCTACGAATTATCATGCAAAGAGTGAGGAAGAAATTACAACCTGAAATAGGGGAAGAACAATGTGGGTTTGTAGAAAGAAAGGGTACAGTAAATGATGTGCATATGCTGCGAACAGTTAAAACGTGCTATAGAAGTAAACAAGGATATACATCTTTGCTTTATTGACTACACAAAGGGTTTTGATAGAGTTAGACATGTCAACATGGTGGATAAGCTTTCAGGTCTGCAAATTGATGGGAAAGACATTAGACTTATTAAAAAACAACATATATTGGAAACAACAAGCTGCCATAAGGATTAATAATGAAGTGGGACAATATCAGCCTATTAAGAGAGGCGTTAAGCAGAGATGTGTAATGTCTCCAGATCTTTTTTCCCTGTACAGTGAAAATATTTTCAGAAATGTAGACGATGTAAATGGAATCAGCATTGGAGGACGAATCATCAATAACATTAGATATGCAGATGATACAGTATTGATTGCAGACAATGCGCAGGATCTGCAACAATTAGTAGATGCGGTTGTTGTACACAGCGAGAAACTGGGGTTATAATTAAATTGTAAAAAGACACAGGTTATGGTCGTCACTAGGAAGAACGAAGTACCACAATGTAATATACAAGTAAATAGGAATATTCTTCATCAAGTGAATCGATACAATTATCTCGGAACAGACATAACATCTGATGGGAGATGCCTTGAAGAGATTAGAACAAGAATCGCCATGGCGAAAGTAGCCTTTAGAAGATGACAAACATTCTGACCAATAAAAAGATGCCAGTTGAAACGAGAAAAAAGTGTTGAGGGGATACATAGAGCCTGTTCTTTTGTATGGATGTGAAACTTGGACAATGTGCAGTCAAGCTGAAAAACATCTGATGGCTGCAGAAATGTGGTTTCTAAGGAAAATGCAAATACCATGGACAGATAGAAAAACCAATGACCAAGTACTACAGGAGACAAATGAAAATCGTAAATTGATTAGAGAAATTAGACGTAGACAGTCAATATTTGTTGGACATGTTATGAGAAGAAATGGATTGAAGAACTTAGTGACAACTGGCAAGATCGAAGGGAACAGACCAAGAGGAAGACCGAGAGGAAAATACCTGGATGGCTTGGCCACATGGCACGGACGAGACAGGAACACTGTGTTGATCCACGACTCTGGTGATCGAGTGAAATGGCGAGTCATGACCGCCCACGCTTTCCGGAATGTCTCATGATTGATTGATTGATTGTTTCTGAACGACCCACGCTCATATCTTTGTTAAAAGTCAACTAAAATAAGTACGCTTCTAATTTTTGTGCTGCTGAATTTACACGCGGTATGCGGGTTTGCAATCGCGTTCGCAACACCTTCGTCGAAGACGCCGGCAGACAGTTTGTAACTTGTTAGGAAAAATAAAACTGACTTGTAACCCTTAAGTCAAATGCCTGCCCCAATATATAGTTTGAACTAAGTGCATTTATTTGTAACAGAAACAGCTTTCTAAAACCCATTTCACAATTTGTGAAAGTACTCTCACAGTGTATACTAAACATTCTTGTGTTTAACTTCACAGGTATCACATGTCCTATTCGTAGTCTTGCTTCTAACTGACGTCACTTCGCAAAGTGGTATGTACAACAATTGTCAGCATTTGGAAAATTAATTATTTCCATTGGTCCCTCGTAAATACGCATACCTTGTGCAGTAATTTCCAAAGGTGATGTGTTAGTCTGATCAGATTGGGCTAGTGATCTGTGATGTTTGTTCAGCTTGAGCTTGGGATCAGTGTCTGCAGATTCACTAAACCACATGTTTGAAGCTGTCGTTGAAGAATTCCGACATTTAGGTGGCGTGTTCGTTAACGTTTTCTCCGTCTTGTCTTCGTGTGTATTTTCATGGCGCTTGGATACATAACAGTTCCGTAGGTTAGACTCCATTTACTAATATATGCGGCTCCAACAGGCAGGGAGTACACACAAGTTCGCCGCCTTTCGGTAAAGCGTGCTTGGCGACTTACAACGCGCTAGTCACGCATGGCATAGGGTATGTATGTGTCCCTTGGTGTGCGTGTGTGTCGGTAGGTGGGGGTGTGTATGTGTCCCTTTGGTGCGCGTGTGTGTGGGTAGGTGGGAGTGTTGTGTGGGTGGGGTGATGTATGGATAGGTGGGAGATGGGCTTCATAACATGGTAATTAGCCTTGTTTATGTTTACAACATTCATTTCACAATGTTTATTTTTCTTCCTATGTAAATGTATAATGCTCTTGATGAACGAAAGACGAGTGATTGGAAGGGCCGAATGTAAGACGGGCCTGCGCGCCCAATTTGTGACCCTAATAAAGTTGATTTGATTTGATTTGATTTGATTTGGCTAAATCACACTTTGTCGTTAATCGATAATTGGTAGATTTCAAAATTGAATGCTCTTACCGCCCATTTCACAAAGAAATCCTAATTTCACTAAATAAACAGTCACATAAACTTAACATGTTAATTAATATTAGATCCAGTTTTAGAACAAACACAATGATTTACACAGCATCTCGATTGAATTAGGCAAAACTTTGATAAATTATATAAAAATCGGGAGAGCTTGACAGGCAACAGGAGCACACAAATACCAGACCAGCCACAAGAACAGATGACAACAGGAGCACACAAAAACAAGACCAGCCACAAGAACAGATGATGAAAACCTAAGACAGGCAATATAAAGGCTACAGGAAGCAGAAGAAAAGATGGCACAGGCCACAAAACATATCGAGGAAACGGCAGCGAGGATGGAGGAAACCATCAGCAAGAAGATGGAAGAACAGGAAATCAAGCTAATTAAAGTGGCAGAAGAGCAAGCACAAATATGGACGACGATCGTCTCTGATGAGAGAAAGAAACAACCGACACGGATGGACTGCAGGAAACTGAGAGAAATAGACAGGAAAATAGAAAAACTCCAGACAGAATTGAATGGGATGAAAAATACTGAGATAGCTAGACGACGCGGAATTATCAAGGAAAGCGCAGTGACTTATTGTCAAAATGAATGACTACTAACAGTAGAGGAAGAAACCAGCGATTACTACAATGAGACCAGCACAGACTCTGAAAGATAAGGACTGAAGGACAACTAGAAACATGGACAGACAGCAATAACAGTAGAATTAGAATGGATACTAGAAACTTCAAAAGAATACAGTGGAACTGCAGAGGCATCAAATTCCACCTCCCAGACATCATGAAACAACTGGGGAGCCATAACTGGAAATATGCCCTGCAGGAAACCCACCTGAAACCAAATCAACAGTATAGGTGCCGTGCGTTCACGGTAATTAGAAAGGACAGGGCAGAAGCGAAAGGGGGCGGGGTTGCACTGTTAGTACACGAACAGTTCCAGATTGTGATACAGGAAACATACCTCACCAAGAACTTGGAGTGTGTCAGTGAAACTATCACAGGGAATCCAAAAACCTAACAATAATTAATGTATACTGTCCTAGAGGGATAACTGAGGATGAAGACACCCAAGCCCTCCAAGGCAGACTTATATACGAAACCCTAATAGTGGGAGACTTCAACTGCACCACACCACATGGGGTTCTACACAGAGCGACAGGGGTGGCACACAAATCACGGAGTTCATCGAGGACAATCCGCTGGAAGTACTCAACGATAGGACTATAACTAGGATAGACCCCAGGCCAAACAGCCAGGACATAGCTATTGACCTGACAATAGCGACTGTAGGGCTGGCAAACTGCCAGTGGAAGGTGACAGAGGACACGAACACAGACTACCTACCTATAGTAATTAACACAAGAATAATGCTCCAGCTGGGTTCCAACAAAAACACGCCAATTTTCAATTTCAACAAAGCAAAGTGTGACCAGTTTAGAGAAGAGATGAACAACACAGAAGGGAACGACACCAGCAGGAAGACACTGAGAAATATACTAACAGACTGACTGAAAACATACTGCGGGTAGCAATCAAACACATCTTCTTCTCTTCTTCTTCAGCTTTCCGAGCCATTGAGGTTCTTTGCTGCAAACACAATCCGTCTCCATTCGTCTCTCTGGTGGACCTTCTCTTGCCAGTCGTTGATTCCAAGTGCTTGTAGGTCTGTACATGTATTATCTCTCCACCGTCTTCTTGGTCTACCTCGGGGTCTACGGTCATTTATTTCCTGAGTGTAAGCGAGATTTGTTTCCCTATAATCTTCCATTCTTTCTATATGCCCCAGCCATTGTAGTCTATTAGCCTTCATGATACCAGTGATTAGCGGGGACTTAAACAGATCATAAATGTCTTTGTTACTTTTTCTTTTCCACTCTCCACTTTGTGTATCTCTAATGGGTCCAAAGATGCGTCTTAAAATTTTGTTCTCAAAGGTTTGTAACAAGGCGTCGTCTCCTTTCGTTGTACTCCAGGTTTCAGAGCCATACACCACAACTGGTCTGATCAGTGTTTTGTATATTGTGATTTTGGTGTTACGAGATAGCGCCTTTGATTTTAGTAGATGTTGTAGTGCATAGTATATCTTATTTCCAGAGTTGATTCTAGTTTGTATTTCTTCCCTTATGATGTTGGAGCAGTTGAAGATTGTACCCAGGTATTTGTATGTTTCCGTTCTTTTAATAGTCATATTATCTATTTGTATGTGGCCAGAGTTTTTAGCCATTCCGTCTCTTGAAATTACTATATATTCTGTCTTATCTTGATTGATAACCAGCCCCATCTGTTGGGCTTTTTCCTTTAAGTGAGTCAATATTTCCAATGTCTTTTGTTCACTTTGCCCTATAATATCTATATCATTTGCATAACCAAGCAGCATGGATGTTCCTCCAATATCACATTCCTCCTTTACCTTCCTTACAACTTTCTCTAGAGCCAGATTGAAGAGTAGCGGCGATAGTGCATCAACCTGTTTCAAGCCAGATGTTATTTGGAAGGGGTCTGATGTCCTGCCTTTATATGTTACTATATTATAAGAGCTACCGTATGACAGTAGACGGTACTACCTGCTTTCTGTCAGCGCCGAATGTTGGGCGGCGCTTACCAAACCCGATACCCCACATTGTGCCAACGGCTTCGGGCGGAAGAGCGCAATTGGGAGGGTACTAGCCTTATCCTGGTGCGAGGAAATGCAACCCAAAGACAAAATAAGTCATGGCAGGGCAGACCAGGCCCTAAGCCTTGGTTGGCAGCTGGTCTAGGATCGAAGCTCCGACAGGCGGACAGTTAGAGCATTGCTTTGCTGATCCGGCAGCTTCTGCAGCTTGTCTTGTTCCAGATTATAGGTGTAAACTTTCATCTGGAGTGAACTAGACAGGCCGAGAGAGGGATCATGCTGCATGGGCAACACATGGTTTCTTTATTTTAGCCCAGGCTATGTGCTATGGAGAGGCAATAACTCCATCCCTGGTCTTAACCGGTCTCGGTATCAAAGCGAGAGGCAACTGTTACGGGTTATAAGTCCTTGTCAGTTGGCGTAGACATGGGGCGCCACGCGTTGCCTCTGACGGTGGGTGACACCTACAGGTGTCACTGATCAGCTACCGCCCGCCTCAAGCTGGGCAGCCCCCAGCCAATTGGGTGCTGATCCGCCACAGCCTGCCTGCTTCAATGGGTGCTTTGGGCTAGGACAAAATCTGAATCGCAGGCTGTAAAACCAATGTACCAGGTACTAATAAAAAGAATAGAAACCTCAAGCTACGGCTTGCAACCTAGAACGTGAGAACCATGTGTCCAGGATTTTCCACTGACTTGACAAATATTGACGATGTGAGAAAAACGGCTGTGATTGATGCTGAACTCAAACGTCTCAACATTGATATTGCTGGCCTGCAGGAGACTCGCCTCGCTGAGGAAGGGTCACTCAGGGAAAACAATTACACCTTTTTTTGGAAGGGAAGAGGACAGGCAGAAAAAGGGAAACATGGTGTGGGCTTTGCAGTGAAAAAGTCGCTACTGGGAATGATTGATATCCCAGCTGGAGGTAATGAAAGATTATTATCACTGCGCTTGGCAACCTCTTGTGGATTTGCCACCATATTCACTGCATATGCACCGACACACGATTCCTCTGATGATGTGAAGGATACGTTCTATGAGCAGCTAGACTCTGCGATCAAGGCAGTTGCAAAATCCGACTACATTTATATGCTCGGTGATTTCAATGCTCGTGTGGGCAAGGACTCGAGTTCATGGCCAGTGTGCCTTGGAAAATACAACATCGGTCGCATGAATGATAATGGGCAAAGGCTGCTGGAGCATTGCACTAGAAATGACCTATGTATTACAAACTCCTTTTTTAAAACAAAAGAGATGCATAAGGTCACATGGAAACATCCAAGATCCAGCCATTGGCATCAGCTGGACTTCATTATCACACGGAGACAACATCTGAACCATACATCATTAACTCGAAGTTACCACAGTGCTGACTGTGATACAGATCATTCTTTGGTTGTTGCAAGGGTTAGACTGAGACCAAAGAGAATCTACACAGCTAAACACAAGTCTAACCCCAGGATTAATATTACTAACACTCATGATCCTGGAAAGTGCTTTGAATTTCAACAACAAGTTGAAGACGCTTTCAATGATACATCAGAAAATTGTATAGTAAATGATAAATGGAGTAGTAGACACCTTGCAGTCTTGACAGACCAAAGTATGTGAGTGGAATGTGGCCAATATTCCATCACAATGTCTGGCCAGAGCTTCAGAGATCATGTGATGCCCAAACGACATGATCTCTCTCTCGGCCTAGTCTTGTGTATTCCAGAGGAATGGGTAACCAATACGTCTGGCACAAGGTAGGCTGCAGACGCTGGCGGCTCAGCGTAAATCCACCGAGACCTCACCACCACGAGCCGGTGGCGAGTTATGGCCAGACCCTGACACCCAAGGGACCCGGCTTAGAGATAAATGGAGTAAACTTAAGGAAACTATTTATAAAACAGCGGTAGGGGTTTACGGCACTGTGGATCATAAGAGGCAGGACTGGTTTGCGGCAAACAGCCAGATACTGCAGCCCTTGATTGATAAACAGAAGATAGCTCTCTTAAGAAACAAGAAAAGACCAACGCGTAACAATCTGAGTGAGCTGAAGCAAGCGAGGAAGGATGTGCAAAAGGCTGCCAGGCAGTGTGCGAATGACTATTGGATCAAGTTATGTGAGTCCATTCAAATCGCAAGTGATAAGGGAAACATCAGAAGCATGTATTAAGGGATAAAGAAAGCCTGTGGTCCAATGATCAAAAGAAGTGCACCGCTGAAAACTTTGACTGGAGAAATCATCACTGATAAGAAACAGCAGATGGATAGATGGGTCGAGCACTATTTAGAGCTTTATTCAAGTGAGACCAAGCTAGCGGATGATGCCCTCAACGCCATAGAGGCCCTGTTAACTCTTGACCACCTGGACACACTTCCCACTATAACAGAAGTTAAGTGTTCTGTAAATGAGCTTGCATCTGGCAAGGCTCCAGGTAAGGATGGAATTCCAATAGAGGTAATCAGGAGTGGACAAGACACACTTGCTCTACAGATCCACCAGCTAATAGAGCTATGCTGGCGAGAAGGACAAGTCCCACAGGATTTCAAAGATTCAAACATCATAACGCTGTACAAGAACAAGGGAGATCGGAGCGACTGTAACAACTATAGGGGTATTTCACTTCTGTGTATTGTTGGGAAAGTATTTGCTAGAATTGTCCTGCACAGACTTCAAGTACTGGGAGATCAAGTCTACCCCGAATCACAGTTCGGCTTCCGTCATAACCGCTCTACCATTGATATGATATTCTCATTGCGACAGATGCAAGAAAAATGCCGGGAACAAAATCAGCGACTGTTTATTGCCTTCATTGACCTCACAAAGGCATTCGATTTGGTCAGTCGTGAGGGTCTGTTCAAAGCACTAAAGAAGATTGGCTGCCCACCAACTCTTCTGTCCATTGTGGAATCGTTCCACACAGGCATGAAAGGTATAATCAAGTTTGATGGCTCAACTTCAGAAGAGTTTGAAATCAAGAGTGGAGTTAAGCAAGGTTGTGTACTATCCCCCACCCTATTTGGGATATACTTTTCACTTCTACTGAAATATGCCTGTCGTGATCAGGATGACGGTATATACATTCACTCACGCTCAGATGGTGGCTTCTATAATGCTCAGAGATTGAAGGTCAAGACCAAAATTAGCAGGGTACTAATCAGAGAGTTGCTTTTTGCGGATGATGCTACGATTACGACCCACTCTGAGGAAGAATTACAACATCTACTATCTGCATTCTCCAATGCTTGTTCTGAATTTGGTTTAACAATTAACAAAAAGAAGACACAGATTATGTCACAAGGTGCACATGGTGTACCATCAATCTTTATTGACGACGCCGAACTGGAGATAGTAGACCATTTTACATATCTAGGATCAGAGGTAAATAGCAAATTATCCCTCGATCAGGAAATCAACATCACGATTGGCAAGGCAGCAACAACAATGAACATGTTAGCAAAAAGAGTCTGGGAGAACAGGAAGCTTACTGCCAAAACAAAAGTCCTCGTCTACCAAGCCTGTGTCCTTAGTACTCTTCTTTATGGCAGTGAAACCTGGACAACTTTCTCACGCCAAGAGAAACGTTTAAACAGCTTTCATATGCGGTGTCTGCGAAGAATACTTGGTATTAAGTGGCAAGACAAAATCACAAATACTGAAGTATTGGAAAGATCAGGTTGTGTGACGGTGTATTCCATGCTCAGTCTTCGTAGACTTAGATGGATAGGACACGTTAGGAGGATGGATGATGGTAGAATACCAAAGGACATCTTTTTTGGTGAATTACAGACGGGTAGGAGATCTCAGGGTCGGCCTCTACTACGATACAAAGATGTGTGTAAGCGGGACATGATTGATACAGGCATTGATAATGCACATTGGGAGCACATCGCCGCTGAACGTGTTGCATGGAGGGCAACTATCAGAAATGGAATAAAGACAAAGGAGAAAATGATTGCAGATAAAGCACACACAGAGCGTGAGAGACGTAAGATGGTGCAAAATGGTGGAAGTGACCATGTTTTCACATGCACCTACTGTGGGCAAAAATGTGCAGCAAGAATTGGCCTTACCAGCCACACTCGCCACCTCCATGGATCGTAGTTATTAAGCCTTTTTGAAGCACAATGTACCAAACTATCGTCTGTCAAGACAGAAAGGTGCCAATGAATATTATAAGTATCTTCCATGCATAGTCTGGTCATGTTGATTAACTTCCTTGGTATTCCAAATTCCTGCATAGCATTCCATAGACTATTCCTATGGACACTATCATAAGCCTTTTTAAAATCCACAAAAATGTTATGGAGATCTCTTTTATATTCCCAATGTTTCTCGGCTATTTGTCGTAAGATAAATGGCTGATCGATTGTTGATCTGTTTTGTCTGAAACCCGCCTGGTAGTCACCTAATATGTCTTCTGAATATAGTTTTTGTCTATTTAGTAATACTGCGGATAGTATCTTATAGCTTGTGGACAGTAGTGATATTCCTCTATAATTTCCACATTGGAACTTGTCTCCTTTCTTAAAGATAGGTATCAATAATGACTCTTTCCAGTCATGGGGTAATTCTTCTGTCCTCCAGATTTTTATTATTAGTTCGTATAGCTTTAGATGTAATGCATGGCCACCTGCCTTTATAAATTCAGCAGCAATTCCATCAGTCCCAGTTGCCTTATTGTTTTTAAGTCGTGTGATTACATATAGGATTTCTTCAAATGTAGGTTCTTCAATTTGTGGTTCGCATGTTAGAACCTCTTCCTGTGGGAAAATGTTACTTGGAGCTTCACAATTTAGTAATTCAATAAAATATTATTTCCTTGTGTTGCACATTTCCTCATTGGTATTTATCATATTCCCATGTTTGTCTTTTAACCATATGTGTTTTGTTGGTGCCCTCGTTTCATTGACTTCAGTTCTTTAAAAAAATTTCTGGATTCATTTTTCTGGTGATTAGTTTCCATATCTTTGATTATATTACTCATATATTCTCGCTACTGCTGTCTGACTATTTTTGTAGCCTCTTTACATTCATTTCTATAATGCTCTTCCTTTTGGATATTATTGATGTCATTTAACCGTACATGTCTGGCATTCTTCTTCCTAATGACTGCTTCTTCACATTTTTGATTGATCCATCTGTTCTTTCTATGCGTGGTTAACACACCGAGACATTCTTCTGCGGTAGATTGAATTGTATTCTTGATGTTCAACCAAGTTTGGTCAACGCTTTCCTCCGAAGGGTTTTGCAGAGTTTCAAGTTTACATTTTATTTCATCTGTAAATTTCTCTTTGACTGTAATGTCTTGGAGTTTTTCTCTGTTATATGTTGGGTGTAATCTTTGTAATTTAGTATAGAAAGCTCTCTTAAGTTTTATTTTAAATTTTGCTCCAACGAGGAAGTGGTCACTGTGGCACTCAGCTCCTCTATAACTTCTAACTTGCTGTATGTTTGATGCATTTCTGTTGTTAATTAAAATGTGATCTATTTGATTATAGGTTCTCTTGTCACATGATTTCCAAGTTTGTTTGTGTATATCCTTTCTTTGTAGTCCGGTACTGCTAATAAGCAGTCCTTTGGCTTCTGCCAGGTTGATGACTCTCCATCCATTATCATTTGAAGTTGTATGTAGGCTTTCCATACCGGCCACGTTTTTATGAGTTTGCTCTTTACCTATTTTTGCATTGAAATCTCCCAGCACAATCAGGATGTCCTGTTTGGGGGTTTCTTCTATGACATCTTCCAGATCATTATAAAAGTCTTCTTTAATATCATCTTCTTTCTCTTCAGTAGGTGCATGTACATTAATCATCGTTACATTTTTCTATTTACCATTTATTCGTAATTTACTAATCCTGTCATTAAAAGCTTTAAAGTTTAAAACGTTCCCCCATAACTCTTTTTTGATGACAAATCCTGTTCCTAATTCATGTTTATTTTGGGTGTTTCCTCCATATATTATAATCATTCCATTTTGCTCTAAAGTACCCTCTCCTGGCCACCTTATTTCTTGAATTGCTGTTATATCCATTTGATATTCAACCAGCTCCCGGGTTAGTTCTTCGGCCGCTCCAGCTCGATATAGTGTCTGTACATTCCATGTTCCAAATCTCAAAAGTCCTTTAACGTTCCAAGGTCGTTGTCCAGATAAGTCAGTCCGATATCGAGGCTCATGTATTTGTTTCGTAACAAAGAAAGGTTTTTTCAAAGGTGGGGATGTTAACCCCACGCTTCAACCCCCAACCTGGAGGACCAGGGTGTTTCTCTTTGTCTGTTCTCTACCCTTTGACCTGTCCGGCTTGGGAGGCCCTGCTGGTAGCTACGCTACCGCCGGCATAGCTCTCAGGGTCATTGAGAAACTCAAGCTCCCCCACCACGACAAGGTGGAAACACCATCGGGGGAGAATCAAACACATCCCTAGCAAAAATATGCCAGATAACTTAAGAACGGATAAACAAACGTCTCTGTCTTCCCAAAAACTATGTCCAGTGGCCTGGTGGAATGGCAAGTGTACAGAGACACAACAAAACAGGAAAAGAGCCTGCAGAAATACAGAAGGGCAAGGACAGAAGAGAACTTTGAAGAGCACAAGAAATGCATAAATGAAGCAAACAGATAGTTAGTTAGTCAGTTAGTCGAGGTTCCATCTTCACGGCAACGGGCCATCCCCATTATGCTCCATTCCTGTGCCAGTGAATATTGCACAAAATGCTCCTCACTGTCCAATGAGAAAAATGGAATAGACAGGAGTCTCGGCAATCCAACAGCCCGCACAGATACACTTTGCACAATGCCGCCACCAGAATGCCAACACAAAATTCAACCACGAAAACCACAGTTCATAGTCGATGGACTCGGCAGTGACCATAAATACCTTATTGACCCGGGTTTTCTCACATGGCTCGGTCTTTTACCGCAGGGTGACCTGCCGAAAGCGTCGCACAAAGCACGATTTCCGCAGCTTCAACGCCGACTCCCAGGAGTCTCCTGAAAAATGCACTTGTGAACCGAGAAGGCACATCAGTCAATTCAGCAGCAGCCGGTAGCCATTGTTCCGAACATGCAGGTCACTGTACAGGACAGATGTAAAAGCATTCCACGCGAATTTCACATCTCACAGTGTCGCCCACACACGCACTCAGTAGCAAGGCGACCGAACCATGTAATACGAGTCCAACATGAGGAAAATGCGATTGCAAACCGTAGCTACAAGCATAAACACGCCACAACGGTCCAATGCCTAACCGCCATGTTGGCGACCGGAAGTGATTGAAAATCGAAGCAAGCAGAGCAGTTAAGCACGCGAAAGAAATAGAGTGGAGAAGGTACTGCCAGAAACTCAACCCAAACACACCGACCATCATGGTGTGGAAACAAATAAATGTAATACAAGGGAATAACAAGATAAGCAAAACCCCCACCATCAAAAATCCAATACTAGCAGTAACAACGCTAATGTGTTCGGAGAGTACTTTCATGAAGTCTGCTCCAACAACAGACTAGGAAATACAGAAAGGCAACAAAGGGAGGAGATGATACGAGAGATAAAGGGCACGACACACGAAGACATAGAACAGCACTATATGGATGCAGACATTACGACAGACGAGGTGATGACAGCGTTAAAAGAAAAATCTGAAACCGCCGCCGGAGCCGATATACTAAATTACACAATCCTTAAAAAGCTCCCAAAGAAAACCATAGAAACTATCACTAAACTCTATAATGATATATGGCAGACTGGGAATATTCCTAGACAATGGAAAACAGCCACCGTGATACCAATGAGGAAACAAGCCAAAGATCCATCGAGGGCGGACTCATACCGACCCATCTCCCTGACATCTCACATGGGTAAAATCATGAAGACTGAAAAACAAAAGAGTAAACTTCCACCTAGAGAAGAATGGGCTTTACTGCCACACACAATCAGGGCTTAGATCCAACAGGTACACGATGAACTAAATCATCAAACTAGAAAACCAGGTCAAGAAAGGATTCAAAAAAGGGGAAAAGACGTTGGCTGTATTCCTGGATATAGCACAGGCGTTCGGTCAATGCTGGAGAGAAGCCGCACTAATTAAACTAAAGAGAGTGGGCATAGTAGGAAGAACCTACAAGTACGTAGAAAATGTCCTCACAGATAGAAGCTTCTCAGTGATAACATGAAACGAAGTGTCCAAGACATATGCGCTAGAGAACGGCATCCCCCAGGGGTCGGTCATCTCACCAATAATCTTCTCAATACTGGTCAATGACCTAGCAGAGGAGATCCAGAACCAAAGAACTGGGATATCACAGTTTGCTGACGACTGCGCCATATGGAGAAATAGACTAACCAACTGAATGGACAAATGGGGCATATAAATAAACACCAATAAAACAATCAGCAAGCTATTCAGTAGCAAAAATCAAGGAAAGTTTAACAAGGAGTATAACATATAAATAAAAGATAAAACAATTAATAGAACATGCAGCACGGTTTTCCTAGGCATGACTTTAGACTACTGCAACACACGTTGTATTCATTACGGATTCAAAGAGTATGCTTAGCAAGGTGGAGAAAGGAATGTTTCATGTGGAATGGCTCTCGTCGCTTCAGAGGTCACAGATCGTGAGAATTGTATGGATAATTTGCTCTGGCCATGCGTGTGTACGGGGGAATGAACAGGCTGATAGGCGATCAGGGAAGGCACCTCTTGGTGGAATTTTGCCTATGGACAAGGGGGAGGTGTCGTGCGCTTATGGGGCCAGGTGGAGAAGGAGGGGGAACAAATTGAGAACCCATATGTGATAAGAATGAGATTGCGGGGGATCGGCAGGGGTTCTGGAAGAATCTCAAATCTGAGAGGGAAGACCAGAAGAACTTTTAATCAGATAGCGGTGGGAACGGTTAGTAGTATGACTCTTCGCTGGCTGTTGAACGAGGGGACGGCGCACGTATGGGAATGTCCTGAGAGCAGTGATGTTGGTTCTTAACTCAGCTCAACTCAACTCAACTTGACTTTAGACGAGCAAATGAACTGCACAAAGCACATACAGCAGGCAATGGAAAAATGCACGAAAACCCACAATTTACTACGAGTGATAAAGGGAAACGGATTGGGAGCCCACACCACAATGATGCTGATGTTCTATAAAGCAGTCATCAAAGGCAAGATAGAATATGGCAGAATCGTATACGAATCAGCATCGGAAGCCAGCAAGAAGCGGCTGGACACTATACAGACTCAGGCCTTAAACACCATCCTTGGAACAGGCAAATGGACATCCAAAGGAGCCATGTAGGTAGCACTGGGAGTAATGCCACTGAGTCTGAGGCGTAAACAGCTGACTTACAACTACAGGGTAAAGGTAGCACAAGACGTAGACCATCCGGCCCACCAAACATTCAGAGACAACCGCAGCAAATGGGGAGGTATACCGATAGTAAAAATGCAAAGACCGGCAGGATGGGAAGCAGCAGAGAAGATGAACGAAGAAGATGAACTGCCAGAAATCCTAAAACAGACAAGACTGTATAAGCCAACAATCCCACCATGGGAATTGTCAGTACCGTTCACAGATACCAGTCTAGCAATGACGATTACCAACAAAAAGAGAACACAGACGCTAGATACGCGGCCGTGTCGCACATAGAAGAAATCAGCAAAGACAACCTCATAATCTACAGAGACGAGTCCATGGACGACAGGGAGAGCTAGGAGCAGCGGTAGTGGTCCCATACTGGACACTGAAAAGGGAGTTCAAGCTAACAGACCAGACAGCAGTGCGCACGGCCGAACTGGTAGCCTTACTGAAAGGACTGGAGATTGCATCAGAGAACCCACCGATGAAACTCTGCATATTGACAGACTCTTGTCTTCAGTGCAAACACTCGGTAACTTCACTAGAGGAAACAGACCCGACATAAAAGAGGCAATATTAGCGACAGCCACCAACCTCAGGTACATGGGATGTCAAGTCAACATCGGATGGAGACTAGCCCACAGAAGTGTCCCGGGAAACGAAAAAGCAGACAGAGTGGCGAAACGAGGACTAACCAGCAGAAATAAAATCAACACAGGCCTAGGGAAAAAAAAGGAAAAAGTGTCATCAAAAACCACATACTCCAAGAATATAGGACACATTGGAGAGACATCTCTAGACGTCGACACGCATATCAGACGCTGGGTGAACCCAAGTACAAGTCGCAAGTCAGTAACAACTGGAACGCACCAGCAAACAGAAAGATGTGGAAAATCAGACTGAGAAACTGCAAAGATGCAAGAGAAAACCCATTCAGCATAGCATGTTCAGAAGACAACACCGTTGAACATTATTTACTATATATATGTATATATATATATATATATATATATATATATATATATATATATATATATATATATATATATATATATATATATATATATATATATCGCAGTCAGGTCTTAGTCAGATATGACTGAGCTACCGTATAACAGTAGACGGTACTACCTGGTTTCTGTTAGCGCCGAACGTTGGGCGGCGCTTACCAAACCCGACACCCCACATTGTGCCAACGGCTTCGGGCGGAAGAGCGCAATTGGGAGGGTACAAGCCTTACCCTGGTGCGAGGAAATGCAAGCTAAAGACAAAATTGTCATGGCAGGGCAGACCAGGCCCTAAGCCTTGGTTGGCGACTGGTCTAGGATCGAAGCTCCGACAGGCGGACAGTTAGAGCATTGCTTTGCTGATCCGGCAGCTTCTGCAGCTTGTCTTGTTCCAGATGTAGGGGTGTTACCTTTCCTCTGGAGTGAACTAGGCAGGCCGAGAGAGGGATCATGCTGCATGGGCAACACATGATCTCTATATTTTAGCCCAGGCTTTGTGCTATGGAGAGGCAATAACTCCATCCCTGGTCTTAACTGGTCTCGGAATCAAAGCGAGAGGCAACTGTTACGGGTTATAAGTCCTTGTCAGTTGGCGTAGACATAGGGCGCCACGCGTTGCCTCTGACGGTGGGAGACACCTATAGGTGTCACTGATCAGCTACCGCCCGCCTCAAGCTGGGCAGCCCCCAGCCAATTGGGTGCTGATCCGCCACAGCCTGCCTGCTTCAATGGGTGCTTGGGGCTAGGACAAAATCTGAATCGCAGGCTGTAAAACCAATGCACCAGGTACAAACAAAAATATAAATAGAAACCTCAAGCTACGGCTTGCAACCTGGAACGTGAGAACCATGTGTCCAGGATTTTCCACTGACTTGACCAATATTGACGATGTGAGAAAAACGGCTGTGATTGATGCCGAACTCAATCGTCTTAACATTGATATTGCTGGCCTGCAGGAGACTCGCCTCGCTGAGGAAGGGTCACTCAGGGAAAACAACTACACCTTTTTCTGGAAGGGTAAAGGGCAGGCAGAAAAAAGGCAACACGGTGTGGGCTTTGCAGTAAAGAATTCGCTACTGGGAATGATTGAAATTCCAGCAGGAGGAAATGAAAGACTATTATCCCTGCGCTTGGCAACCTCTTGTGGGTTTGCCACCATTATTACTGCATATGCACCGACACTCGATTCCTCTGATGATGTGAAGGATTTGTTCTATGAGGAGTTAGACTCTGTGATCAAGGCAGTTCCAAAATCCGACTACATTTATATGCTCGGTGATTTCAATGCTCGTGTGGGCAAGGACTCGAGTTCATGGCCAGTGTGCCTTGGAAAATACAACATCGGTCGCATGAATGAAAATGGGCAAAGGCTGCTGGAGCATTGCACCAGTAATGACCTATGTATTACAAACTCTTTTTTTAAAACAAAAGAGATGCATAAGGTCACATGGTAACATCCAAGATCCGGCCATTGGCACCAGCTGGACTTCATCATCACACGGAGACAACATCTGAACCATATATCATTGACTCGTAGTTACCACAGTGCTGACTGTGATACGGATCATTCTTTGGTTGTTGCAAGGGTTAGACTGAGACCAAAGAGAATCTACACAGCTAAACACAAATCTAGCCCCAGGATTAATATTATTAACACTCATGATCCTGAAAAGTGCTTTCAGTTTCAACAGCAACTTGAAGACGCTTTCACTGATACACCAGAAAATTGTACAGTAAATGATAAATGGAATAAACTTAAGGAAACTCTTCGTAAAACTGCCGTAAAGGTTTACGGCACTGTGGATCATAAGAGGCAGGACTGGTTTGCGGCCAACAGCGAGACTCTGCAGCCCTTGATTGATAAGAAGAAGAAAGCTCTCTTAAGAAACAAGGAAAGACCAACGCGTAACACTCTGAGTGAGCTAAGGCAAGCTAGGAAGGATGTGCAAAAGGCTGCCAGGCAGTGTGCAAATGATTATTGGATCAAGTTATGTGAGTCCATTCAAATCGCAAGTGATAAGGGAGACATAAGAAGCATGTATGAAGGAATAAAGAAAGACTGTGGTCCAGTGATCAAAAGAAGTGCACCATTGAAAACCTTGACTGGAGAAGTCATCACTGATAAGAAACAGCAGATGGATAGATGGGTAGAGCACTATTTGGAGCTTTACTCAAGTGAGACCAAACTAGCGGATAATGCCCTCAACGCCATAGAGGCTCTACCAACTCTTGACCACCTGGACACACTTCCCACCATAACAGAAGTTAAGTGTGCTATAAATGAACTTGCATCTGGCAAGGCTCCAGGTAAGGATGGGATTCCAATAGAGGTTATCAGGAGTGGGCAAGACACACTCACTATACAGATCCACCAGCTAATAGAGCTATGCTGGCGTGAAGGACAAGTCCCACAGGATTTCAAAGATTCAAGCATCATAACACTGTACAAGAACAAGGGCGATCGGAGCGACTGCAACAACTATAGGGGTATCTCACTTCTGTGTATTGTTGGAAAAGTATTTGCCAGAATTGTTCTGCGCAGACTTCAAGTCCTAGGAGATCAAGTCTACCCCGAATCACAGTGTGGCTTTCGACAGAACCGGTCTACCACTGATATGATATTCTCATTGCGACAAATGCAAGAAAAATGCCGTGAACAGAATCAACCACTGTTTATTGCCTTCATCGACCTCACAAAGGCATTTGATTTGGTCAGTCGTGAGGGTCTGTTCAAGGCACTAAAGAAGATTGGCTGCCCACCAACTCTTCTGTCTATTGTGGAATCGTTCCACACAGGCATGAAGGGTATAATCAAGTTTGATGGTGCAACTTCTGAAGAATTTGAAATCAAGAGTGGAGTTAAGCAAGGTTGTGTACTAGCTCCCACCCTCTTTGGAATATACTTTTCACTTCTACTGAAATATGCATTTCGTGATCAGGATGGTGGTATATACATTCACTCACGCTCAGATGGCGGCCTCTACAATGCTCAGAGATTGAAGGCTAAGACCAAAATTAGGAGGGTACTGATCAGAGAGTTGCTTTTTGCAGATGATGCTGCAGTTACGACCCACTCTGAGGAAGAATTGCAATGTCTACTATCTGCATTCTCCAATGCTTGTTCTGAATTTGGTTTAACAATTAGCAAAAAGAAGACACAGATTATGTCACAAGGTGCACATGGGGTACCATCAATCTTTATTGACGACGCCGAACTAGAGATAGTAGATCATTTTACATATCTAGGATCGGTGGTAAATAGCAAATTATCCCTAGATCAGGAAATCAACATCCGGATTGGTAAGGCAGCAACAACAATGAACAGGTTAAGAAAAAGAGTCTGGGAGAACAGGAAGCTTACTGCCAAAACAAAAGTCCTTGTCTATCAAGCCTGTGTCCTTAGTACTCTTCTCTATGGCAGTGAAACCTGGACAACTTACTCACACCAAGAGAACAATTTAAACAGCTTTCATATGCGGTGTCTGCGAAGAATTCTTGGTATTAAGTGGCAAGACAAAATCACAAATACTGAAGTATTGGAAAGATCAGGTTGTGTGACAGTTTATTCCATGCTCAGTCTTCGTAGACTTAGATGGATAGGACATCTTAGGCGGATGGATGATGGTAGAATACCAAAGGATATCTTTTTTGGTGAATTACAGATGGGTAAGAGATCTCAGGGTCGGCCTCTACTACGATACAAAGATGTGTGTAAGCGGGACATGATTGATACAGGCATTGATAATGCACATTGGGAGCAAGTCGCCACTGAACGTGTTGCATGGAGGGCAAATATCAGAAATGGAATAAAGTCAAAGGAGAAAATTATTGCAGAAAAGTCACACACCAAGCGTTTGAGACGTAAGATGGTGCATGATGGTGGAAATGACCACGTGTTCACATGCACCCACTGTGAACGGACATTTACAGCGCAAATTGGCCTTATCAGTCACACTCGCTACCGCCATAGTTAAAAGTTATTATGCCTTTTTAAAGCACAAACTATCGTCTGTCAAGACGGCAAGGTGCCAATGTAAAAAAAAAAAATATATATATATATATAAATATATATATACATCCTTAAAAATAATGTTTTAAAAAAACATTTAAAAAATTAAAAACAAAAAACAAAAACAAAAAACAGTTCGCACCTTCTCGTCTCTGTTCTGTTTCATAAAATTCCCTTGTTTTTTCTTGGACATCCATCTATTTGGCTTGCGATGGATGTCCTGATTGTCCTGAGAAGGACAGTAGGCTACGGCCGGGTGAGTGGCACCGGGTGGTTTGTCTCTTCCTGGAAGGTCCCTGGACAAGGCTGGTGGGTGGATCGGGTCGTCTTGTTGTTGCACAGACACATACACCGATGTTGATAACTGCGAACGTAGGAGAATAAGCTGCTGCCCGGGAGGACAATTTGAGACTGCATTTGAGTTTTCGGCCTACGCCTACATCGAGTCCTTATGAGGACTAGCCTTGATCGGGACCAGCCCCGGTAAGGACCCACAAGGAATAACCATTCCTTGAGAGGATCACACAGAATATGACATGCCCTGGTAAGGACTACAAGAATTATTACCTACTTCAGTGAGGACCATAAAAACGAATCAGGGCTAACAGTCCACAAAAACCACGGACCTCAACTATCACCAGAGGCTAAAAGAAGCAGATTGAACGAGGCCAAATTTGGAATATTTGTATTTGAATCAAGCAAGCAAGCATTCTCATTAGATCAATCTATTGGGAGAATCAGGTAAACAGCAACGATCTTATATGTATAAATACCACTTATTGATACGTCCTGATTGTGATGCTGTGTAAGATTTGTTATGTTATTGTCTAGTAAATATTCAACTAAAAACGAAACAGACTTTACATGCGAGACTTTCATTTTGTCTGTCCGATGTATGCCACTTCAACGAGAACTATCATTGTTGCACTTTGTTGATTTTATGTAATGTATTACTATATCTCTGTTATTCTCACCACACAAGTGGCTACATTCATTACGTCTGATCAATGTATGTCGCTTCAATAAGAACTATTGTTTTCTCATTTGGTTGTATATAGTAGTATTACTATTTCATTCTTACCACACAGGTAGGGATATAATTATATGTAAATTGTTAATTATCTTTCTATGCATAATTGTTATTATATTCGTTATATACTGAATGCATATGATATTTATTCTAACTACACAGGTGGGAATATCATATTATGCTAGGTCTAATTGGGGGGTACGGGGTGTCAGGCATTGGTAGCACCTTTGGTAAGGATGACTCTCATGTCCTCTTCAGGACCCATCCCCCACTGGTCCAAGCCTGACATCCAGCTCACGCCTGTGGCTCCTAGTAGCTGGCCGCCACCCCCCCCCCCCGGGAAACAGCTGTGAGAGGCTGGCTAAACCTGGCGTGGGGAGGCCATTTGGTGTCAAACCAAGCAGTGAACTAGGGTCTGCTTACCCAGCATGTGAAGACAGGATTCGGCAGACTGCGCGGAAGAAATCATTCATGATTCAACGGGCAAGACGGCGTTTACCTGCAAAGCGTTGTGGAACGTAATGAGCACGGCAAGGCACGTAGAGCGCCCTGGTCATCCACTGCACCTGTATTCGTATCCAGTCGTCTTGACTTGTCTTGCCACTGGACTCCAATGGACTCAGGCGAGAGAGTGATGTCGACGAATTGCGCAACCCTTCCTCACTTTAATCAAATTCATCGCGCAAGTCATTCTTCATCCAACTTTATATATCACCTACAAGCCCTGTGGCGATGGAGGAGCGGTGAAGCGGCAGGCGTGGGTACGCTGACAGTCGTAGTCGCAGACCTGCACACAGGCGGCTCAGGCCATATGGTCGTCTTCTACTGACAGGAGCAGCAGTGGGATTCGGCAGCTCCCTGAGTGGCTGAGCAGCCCTCTATAGGACAGCACTGCTCACCTCCATAGCATGAGGAAGTGGCTTTGAAGGTGCCCTAAACATTGCCTATTCCATCATTACCTAACCAGCTTGCCGCGGTTGGTGGGTACCCTATACAGCGGCCGACATACAAACAAAGTAAAAACAAATAAAGCTAAAAGAGCTAACCATATTCCCTTGACAATAGGAACTTGGAATGTATGCTCCCAACTTGACAGAGACGGCGCGTCGAGTCCAGAGACATGAACAGCACTGATTGGAAGAGAGCTAGGCAGGTACAACATCGATATTGCAGCCTTGAGCGAGACACGACTTGCAGAAGAAGGCCAAATCTGTGAAATTGGTGCCGGCTACACATTTTTCTGGAGCGGAAGGAAAAGCCAGAAAAATCGCCAAACCGGTGTGGGATTTGCCATTAAGTCGGCCCTGGTTGGCAAACTAGCTGACTTTCCAAAGGCTATAAATGACAGGCTTATGACTATTACGTTACCCCTGCTGAAAGGAAAGAAGCATGCAACTATGGTGAGTGTCTATGCACGAACAATGACAAATGAACTTGACGCCAAAAACAAGTTCTATGAAGACCTGCACAACGTATTAACATCTGTTCCCAAAGGAGACAAACTTATATTCCTTGGAGACTTCAATGCCAGAGTAGGCAAGGACACCGCCTCATGGAGTGGCATCATTGGAAAGTACGGAGTCGGAAAGTGTAACAGCAATGGGCTCCTCCTCCTTCAAAAATAAAGTTCGTTCGTTCGTTCAGACCTGGCTGAACACGATCTCCTGATCACCATCACAATTCTCCGTCTTCCCACGAGAAATAGGACATCATGGATGCACCCTCGCTAGAAACACTGGCACCTCATTGACTATGCCATCGTCAGGAGGAGTGACAGACAAGACGTTCGGGTGACAAAATTAATGTGTGGAGCCGAATGTTGGACAGACCATCGTCTCATTATCTCGAACGAAAATAAACATAAACATAAAACCACCACTGTCGTCCTCAAAGGGTAAAGATGCAAAAAAAAAAAAAAAAAAAAACAACAACAACAACGAAATGTCATCCGCCTATACATCAAAAATAAAAAAATGCAGCTGTCGTTTGAAAACATGCTGGAAGATCGCCTCAAGCCAACTGCTTCAGCTAAACAGGTTGCGGAAACAGAGTGGAGAGCCCTAAAGGCCATGAATTACAACACTGCTATGGAAATCCTGGGTCCAGCATCCTGAAAGCATAAAGACTGGTTTGATGAAAATTCTGAAGACGTCAACCAATTGCCGGCCGAGAAACATCTTCTCCTCAAGGCTCATTTGAATGACCCGAAGTCAACATAAAAAAAAGATGCCTTCAAGAACATTCAGAGAGTAGTGCAGCAGAATCTTCGGAACATGCGGGACTCCTGGCTGAGCAGCAAAGCTGATGAAATTCAAGGCTTTGCTGACAGACATGATATAAAAAAACTTCTATGACTCACTGAAAGCGGTCTATGGTCCTACATCACCAGGCACAGCTCCACTCCTCAGTGCAGACGGGGTAACATTGGTCACCGACAAGAAAGACATCCTTCAGCTCTGGGCAGAAAATTTCAGCAACATCTTAAATGCAATCTCCTTCTTCGATGATGAAACCATCAACTGCCTTCCTCAAGTTCCCATCAATGATACACTTGATGACCTGCCAACCATAGTGGAACTAAACAAAGCCATCCAGCAACTTTCCAGTGGAAAAACGCCTGGTCCTGACTCCATCCCAGCAGAGATATACAAGGCAGGTGGGCCGGTCCTAATAGAGCAGCTTCACCAATTCTTTACAAACATATGGGTGAACGAGACCATGCCACAAGATTTCAAGGACGTGTTGATAGTCCACCTCTACAAACGTAAAGAAAACCGCCAATCATGTGACAACCACCGAGGCATCTCCTTGCTCTCAATCGCACGGAAGATAATCGCCAGAATTCTTCTTAATCCCTCACGGCCCATCTCGATCAAGGTCTTCTTTCTGAGAGTCAATGTGGCTTCAGAAAAGAACGAGGAACTGTTGACATGATATTCGCTGCAAGGCAGCTGCAAGAGAAATGTCAGGAACAGAACTCTGAAATGTTCTCCACTTTCATTGACTTTACCAAGGCTTTTGTTTCAATCAGCAGAGAAGGACTGTGGAAGATTATGGCGAAATATGGCTGTCCACAAAAGTCTGTCTAAATAGTGCGGCTATTTCATGATGGTATGCAGGCAAGAGTGCAGGAAAATGGTGAACTGTCTGAGCCCTTTCCTGTCACCAATGGAGTGAAGCAATGATGTGTCCTGGTACCAACACTCTTCAGCCTCATGTTTCCAGCTATGCTGACGAATGCCTTCGAGACCAATGACATTGGAATAGACATCAACTACCGCATGGATGGAATGTTGTTCAGTCTCAGAAGGCTGAAGGCTAAACCCAAAACTAACAGCGACACGTCATAGAGCTGCTGTTTGCTGATGTTTACGTGCTATATGCCAACTCAGAGGCAGACATGCAACACACTGTTTCAGCTTTCCCATATGCCTGTGTCAACTTTGGGCTCATTATCAACTTGGAGAAGACTGTAGCTATGTACCAGCCAGCTCCAGGGAATAATCACAACATGCCGAATATCAAGGAAAACAATCATAGACTAATTGTTGTGGACAAATTCACCTATTTTGACAGCACTGTGTCACAAACTGCCAAATTTGTTGACGAAGTGAATGCAAGAATCTCCACGGTTCTTGCGGCCTTTGGCAGACTATACAAGAATGTATGGGTGTCAAAGACTTAGGAGACAGCTCTGAGCTAAGGAGAGCTAAAATAGAGCGTAGGGAGAGGGCAAGTGACGTAATAGGACAGGAGACCAGACAGAAGAGACACTAACCCTATAAATAGCTATAACGGGACACACTTGTGTCAACAAGGAGGGCAACCAGTGCAGATGAGAGGGGTGTTACCCAAAGAGACTGGGAAACCCAGTTCACGAGGTAAGGACCAAGTAACTCTGGTCAACACAGCCCAGTGCCCAGCACGTAAACCAACAAACGCACGCTGAGCTAAACTGCTCGTGGCTGAACACGCCACGCTCAGCGGGCCAAGACAGAGACCGGGATTCAGACATGTATCCGCTAGGGATACTTTGTAGTTGTGAAGGACAGTATAATAGTTATAATAGTCTAGCTTAGCTTCAGTAGTTATAATATTTATATCATCTCCTCATTCCATCTTATCGTCATCACATTCTAAGATGTTTAATACCGTTGTGGTATTCCGCTCGTGGAGCTATTGTATGATCTGCTCCGAATAAAAATGTATCCTTTTGCAAACCTTACGAGTTATCACTTTCGTGTAGTGCAAAAGAAGGGAATCCTTGTGTGCCTGTCGCAAGTGGGTTGCTGACAATGGGACAGAACTGGAATAAGCCTGCAAGCAAAGCTGAAAGTCTATAAAACAGTTGTATTATCCACACTGCTATATGCTTGTGAAACATGGACTGTTTTTCAGCTACATGCTGGGAAATTAAACCACTTCCACATAGTTTGCCTTAGGAAACTATTGAAGATTACAAGGCACGACAAGATCCAAGACACTGAAGTACTAGCAACAGCATGCATGCCCAGGCTCCACACTCTACTAATGAAAACTCAAAGAGTCGGTAAGATTCACTTAACGTGTATGCCAGAACACAGGCTCCATAAACAATTGTTTTTTTTTTTTTTGTTTACGGTGAGCTGCGTTGTGGTAAAAGCTCCCAAGGCGGCAAGGCAAGAGGAAACGTTTCAAAGACACTCTTAAAGTCTCACTGAAAGCTTTTGGAAATCATCCTGACACCTGGGAGACTACTGCTAAAGACCGTAATTCATGGCGTACATCATTACATAAGGGTACAGTCACTTGTGAAGCAACCAGGACTGCAAGAGCTGTGAAGTAAAGGCTGGACAGAAAAACCATTGCAGGAGATCCTCCTCCTGGAACTTCAAGCATTCTTTGCCCACATTGTCAAAGAACATTTCGAGCCACAATTGGCCTTATCAGCTATCTTAGAATTCAGGGCTCCATACTTTTAACCCCACTGAATGAAATGAATGGTCATCATAATTCTTGATGGACAAACAACATGCCTAATTATATGCATATTTTTGTTATAATCTTGAAATACGAAGGGTATATGGTGGTAACACACCAAAGAGAATATTTGTTGTGGGCGGAGTTCTTGATGCATATTGTATATGGTTTTCGTATGATTCAAATACAAGTTACCCAATTCTGAATGTTATTACAGTATGATGTTATACAATATTATTTTGGTTGTGTTTGAAGTAGAGGTGGTGTAATGCATACAGTACCCAAACTAGGTAACGGGTATATAGTGTACGTGGCTATTACAAATGCAAGATTAACGTGCGTTTATCATAACTCACATGAGACTGACGCAGAGACTAATCACCGGTAAATAAACCCGAAGATCAGACACTCTTGTATTCACACCACGGAACATTTAATATGCTAAACTAACTTTGGAGTGGGAGCGGCTGCAAAGAAACATTGTGTGTTGCCAATGTGCTGGTAGGGGTATGCCGTCGCTACACTGGCAAACTACTCTTGAACACTTACCAGAATACACTGAACCACTACGGCTTTCCATGTGTGAAAACATGCCGAATACATAGCTTTATTTCTTCACAAGCGGTTCATGCGGTTATACATTTTAGTAATTAACCTACTTATAACTTGCAGGAAAGGGTCACTACCGACCCGCTCAGCTACACCGCTAGCCTCCCTCCGTGCAGTCGTATGTTCAACGGCATGGCGGGTGTACTAACCATCTCGCCTTCTGTGCAACTGGTCTCAGTAACTATGTCGCTCTTTCTCCCTGGTGTTCAATCGTTGGTTTGTCGACATAGTCGAATTTCTGTCCACATCTTCATATTGGAACGCTGGTTTGGTACGTTCTATGAGGTGTACATGGTTGTGTTTCCCGGCAGACTCAATTCTCCGTTGTTTTTTTATCTGTCTGTAAAGGCGTCCTACCTTTGACTGCCTCTCTTTGTTCCTGGGTCCTTCTGGACCCTTCTGATCATGTGGCCTCAGCCTCGGTCTTTCAATGGTTACTATCTTCAGCTGTCTACCGGTGTATCCTTTTCCTCTGTTTCCCCGTAATTAATCATCACTCTTACTGTCTAATTTATCTATGTTACTGATAACCTGCTATTATGTCCACTCGACTCAGGGCATATGCCTCCCCCAATTTCAATGTATCAATACTCCACCAAGTTCTGCAGAGCCAGCCAATCTGTCCGTCTGTTCATTTCCCAGCACACCGGCATGCCCCGGAGAAAAGATTCAGGCGATGCTTGTCACCCGTGACCTCCGAAGCGAAGCAAGCCACTCCGCACGAAGTCTGCCCGTCCTCACCCTCGTCAGCATGCTTTCTGAGTCAGTTGCAATCACGATGTGTGTATGTCGTATTCTCCATCCAGTGGAGAGCCGCAGTGACTGCCTCCACTTCCATTCTTAAGCTGGATGTTGTGGTATCATATGCCAGGCTCTCCTGCCCCAAACATCGACCATTATCTTTGGCTATGAACCCCCAGCCACTTCTCTCACCTCTTGACACCGAACCATCTGTGTAGATAATCACATCACTCGAGTGAGCATTGTCCTGAATTAGTTGCTGGAATACCACTTCTGTGGCCCCTGCTGGCCACTCCCTGCACTCCCTGCTTAATGTGATTATAACTCTGCACAAGTCTGACTGCTCCGCTGGCACTCTGACCTACTCCTCTCCACGCCTAATGTTCTCCAAGGGGCACACCTGTCTGATCGTATCCTCCGCCTGAGCCATCCATGATTTTCCTCTTATCAGTCGCTGACCCTTAACTGCGTCGAGCGCCTCGTGCAGTGGGTGGTCTGTGTCTGCAGCTACTCTGAGACATGTCTTCGCCTGCATCACCTTGAGCCTACCAGCAACAGTCGGCAGACCAAGGATGTAACGCATACACACTACTGGGGTATCTCTAGTGTATCCCAGAATGACCCGCATAGCTTTGTTCTGTATGCGCTCTAACTTCACCAGCTGACTTTCTGAGACAGTGAGCAGACCTAATCCATAATCAATTACTGAGAGGATCAAGTGCTGGTATAGTGTGAAAAGCATTCTCTGCTCTATGTCAATTGCAGCCATAGTTTTAAGTGGATTGAGTCCCTTTTGAGATCTTGTCACGACCGTCTCCACATGGTCCTTGAAGGATAGACTCCTGTCAAATGTGATCCCCAGATACTTCAGTTTGTTCTCTCTGCTGACATTTCTACCATCTATCGCGAGGCTTGGGACATCAGCTCTTACAATCCTGTTGTCCAGAGAGCACCACAAAACAGACGCCTTTTCCGGGTGGATGACAGCACTCATTTCTGTGCACCAGTCAATCACTTTATCTACTGTCGCCTGTAACTCCTGGGCTGTTTGCTCCCTGTCTCTCCCCTGCCTATATGCAATAATATCATCTGCAAATGTTATTATTCTTCCAACCCCTGGTGCTTCTAGGTTTGCAATCTTGCTCGTATACACATTAAAGAGCACCGGTGAGACTGCAGATCCCTGTGGCAGTCCCGGGGTTAACATATGTGGCTCTGAGGTCTATTCGCCCAGACGGAGAGCAACCCGACGAGAGTGCAGGACGGCTGCTATCCAGTTCACCAACCAGGGATTGACCCCCTTCTCCATCAGTGCGGTCATCAAAATATCATATCGAATTCTAATGTACGCATCCTCGAGATCAAGCGCTACCGCCATCGTTGCCTGTCTACTCTGGAACTCCTCATAAACATCAAAGGCAAAAGTGGCTGCATTTGACAAGGTATCTTTTCCTGGCCTGTAGCTCCCCAGGCCTCTTGGAAGAAGCTTCCCCCTTTCCAAGAAATCCTGCAGCTTAACAGCGACTATCTTCTCTAAAACCTTCCCAAATGTATTTTGAAGGGTGATGATCCTAAAGCCGCTAAGCTTTGACTGATCCTTGAATGGTTTTGGGAGAGGGATAAGATAGCTGTGCACCAAATCCTGCGGTACTTATGCTGTCCTAATGCTCTGGTTAAAGCAGTCGGTCATCTCCTCCAGGTCTGCTTCGCTCAACCCCTTTATGTGGCCATACCTGACCCCATCGGGCCCTGGTGCCGTGTCTTTTGCCTTCTTCAAAATGTGTTTAACATCTTCCACCCGTATGATGTCTTCATACTGCATATTCTTCGTGGTGCCATATAGCTCCTCTCTAACTGCATCCCTGGTGTCCGCTTCATTATGATTGGTCTGCTATAAAAATCTCTGGAGAAACGCCTCCCCTTTCTCTTTGTCTGTTGTCACGCGCACACCATCATCTCTATATATTGTTCCCACTGTCATCGGCAGATCTTTTCTCTGCATTTGACTGTGCAGTTTCCAGAATATTTACAGTGTTTTATCACCTCCAATCTCCTTCATGAAACATTCCCATTTTGCCTTTTTGGCCTCTGCAGCACAGCGCTTGAAAACCTCCACCTTGTCTTTCTTGACATTTTCCGCTGTGTCCACTTCCTCTCGTGAGCTTCGAAGTGTCTGTCGCACTTTCTTTAGCTGCTTCACTGCAGCTCTCTTTGCTTTCCAAGCATGGTCTACTTCTGGGTTCCACCATGGGGGCTGCAAAAAGGGAGTTTTAACAGTCCTGTTGCATGCCCCTTGTATGAGGCGTCCAAGAAGGCAATCGGTCCACTCATACCGGAAGGTCTTGCGCGCTCTCCCAGCTTTAGATTTCCTGGGTTTAGAGATCAGGACTGAGCATGGCATGTGATCACTCCCATGGTCATTCAAAACATTTCACTTTACATCAAGGACTGATGACTCGGAGACAAGTGCCAAGTCAATAGCTGTGTCTGCATCGCCAGGCCTCATTGTCATTCTTGTCGGCCTACCATCATTTATGCAGACCACATCGGAGTCCACCATGGCATCTGCAATGGCAATTCCCTGTCTGTTTTCTCCCACTACTGTCCCAATCTCTGTTCCTTGCATTGAAGTCTCCACATATGAGTAGCCTATCACCTGGTAATTCCTCCAGTTCCTTAAGCCAGTCTCAATGTTCCTTTCTGACAAAACAGTCCACTGTGGCATATACATTTATGATGTTCCAACTTAAGCCACCAATCTCCATTTGTATACCCTGGACCTCTCTTGCACTGTGATTCCACTGGCTCAAGTCGAGTACCACATGCTTCACTCCTTCCTTCACCAGCAGACCTTGTCCTTGTCTCTTCTGCCCAGTAGGGTTTATATAACTGGGCGTACCCAGGGCAATAGTATTTGTCTGTATTTAGCTCTTGGAGCATGAGGACGTCAAAATCATATATTGGACTCTCCAATACAGGACCGCACTGTCTGGCACTGCGACAATTCCAGTATCCCACCCTCACATAGTTGAAACCTAGTCTCTCCACTTTTCGTCATGTTCTCCTAGCGCCTGCCCTCCTATTTCTATGCCGTCGTCTCACACCATTTCCTCGTCTTCTCCTCCTCACTCTCTCTTCGCTAGCCTCTGAGGGATGTGTCAAGCGCAGAGCACGTGCTCCGTAGCTCCGGCGACGATTCCCATGTTTAAATAAATCCATAGGCAAAGTTTGGATATTGCAGGAAATAAACGGTCACCCTAGCATTGCCTGCTTGCTAGGGAAGAGGCAGGGGATGTCCCGCAGGAGTCCATACGCCTGGTGCTGCCCCGAACGCCTGTCAGACGTCCAACGTTCACGACCAGTTAACCCATGGTCATCCAGTTCCTCAGCACGCTGGTCCACCTTGAACTTGGGGATTAATATTTGGAGTTTTCCGTCTCCTAGATGGATTGCTGTCCAAATCTAACGGGTTCCACCTACCCGGGAGCGTAACCCTGATCGGGGGGCTAAACGGGTACTCCACCTTGCCCAAGGGTGTTCCGTAGGCTAGCGGAGGGAAGGAGGCGCCTTACTTCTCCTTTGATAGGGGATACCCCTACTCCGCTACCCTATCATGTTGGTGTATTACAACTCTCGTTTTCTCTTTCGATCCGTTGTATCTCTTTTGTTCCCTGCTGGTTCGTGTATTGGCTAGTTTCTTCTTCTTTCTCTCTTAGCCTATGAGTGCCATATCTCTGACGTATAGTGGTTTTCGACCCACTGTGTCCTTCTTTTATTTAGCTGATGTATCTTCTTGTTGTTCTTTCTATGAACTCTCTCATTTCTCTTTACCCTCACTTCATTATATTTATTCTGTGGGGAATGCATGATGGTCTTCTCTACAGGTAATCTTATTACAATAGGGTACAAGGTGTACTCAATAATGGTACAATTTTCGGCATGATAATGTGACTGATGTTCATATGATAAAGCAATGTTGTTTATGTTTGTACCTATATGACAATAAAATGATGTTTCCATCTATATGTATGTTTTATGAGTTTACTTTATGTAATGTTGATGAATGATGTTAATTATTACTTCCTTAATTGGCTGTGGCTGGTATCTGTCTTCACTGACAGTTGCCTCTCTTATTCTGGTACCGCAAGTGTATCTTCTATGCTTGAGGCTGTCATTCTTCCATAGAGTTCGGTTATCTCGGCCCCATTCGTCAACTGGTACAGGTACATCACCTTAGGTGCGTGTGACATTCTTTCTTTCGCTCCATCCCTTTCATGCTGAAATTAGCAACAACCTCGGATGTACACATATCTATACATATTATATCACACCAATGACATATGTTAAGCTGTTTCTGTTGACTTGTTGTTATCCCGGTCAGTGTTCCATAGTGATAATCTATTTAGGCACCTTGTATGAGACCTGTCTTTTCAGTTGACAGTATGACATGGTGTATTGCCATCATGCAATTCATATTCAGAACAAATTATTTTATTATCATTTAATTGCTTTTTGCCATGCCTGGTGAAATGAGCAGGTGTGACATTTTATAGCTCATGTCCTGGCTAGCACCAACCGTTCTAATTTTACTGTTTACCAACTATAGCTGTAGTCATTGTTACTTTTATTTTTAAGCCTCTGATGACTTTACCACACTAGTATGTCAATTCAAACAACATTATAATTATCCAGGCATTCATTCTGCTAAAACAGACAATGCCAATGCCTGCAGAACCCAGTAAGTATATGCTGTCACAATTATATGATGTGATTTGCCTGGTGGTGTAATGTACCCAGTGAGCGTTAAGCTTTCTGTGCATCTTGGAGTGTAATATTGTTTTCTAAATATATGATTCTTTGTTGTGATCACTTTTCCCAACATCTGATGAATTGTTTGATTTCCAATAAAAATAGAAGTTATCAACAGGCTGAATGTTACTAACCTAAGTCTGATGAACTATGCAAATGTATGAAGAGACTGCCATTGTAATAAGCAATATGGTGTTGGTGTGACTGTTAGCTGTTTGTGTGTCAGTGGTATATCTGTCTCTTTGTCAGTACCCTGTTCTATGTGGTGAGTTTCTGATTTATTGTCACTTTTTTGACAGTGTTTCTCAAGAGTGTTTTCTCCCTGTTGCTTGTTGCATTTCTCTGTCTGTATGTCTGGGACCGATACGTTTGTCCGTTGGCAAAGTTTACATGATCGGACATGGCTTCTGAGGTCCTTACCAAAGCCCGGCCATTAGAAGACAGATAATAATGTCTGTCTAGCCTTGGCCCTCGCCACATGGCCTGCACCCTGGAAGTTGTGCGCTAATTCCAGCATGTTGCTGCGCCGTCTTACTGGCAGCACAATTTGTGAGATACGTGTTGCTTCTTTCGTGTATTCTCTCGTGAGGATGTCATTCTTTATTACGAAGGACCACTTGCCTAGCTTAGATTATTTAGGTGGTTTGTTTACTCGCTGAAAATACGTTCGCAGCGTCTCGTCGTCTCTTTGTTGTTTTGCCAAGTCGTCGGTCTGTCTGTCTGATACCTGTCTAGTGCCCGTCTGATTACCTTGCGATGTGACCCCTTTATCTTCTTCCTTGTCTTTCTTAATATACTGTCTGGAGTCTGTACTCCCCTATGTCATCTTATCATCCCATGTCTGGGCTTCATCTTCTGTACACTCTGCTGCTCCAGGTATGTCACCTATTATTAGTCCTACACGTGGACTAGGTAATACTGCTACTCGTATTCTCCCTTCATAGTATGAGGAGGATATATGAGCCCATGCTATAGCGTACTTCTCAAGTGTACCGCCAAAGATACGCATGGCACAATATCTTCAGTGTAGTCAACATTCCTTACCAGACTCTGATCCACACCAACTATCGATGCCCCTGTATCCTTAATGCAGGTGGTCAACTTTCCGTTCACGAGTGCTTTGTGGAACTTCAAAGTCCCGTTGTGAATGTTGCTCGCATTCGCCTTTCGTGTAGACATTGTATGACTTCACGCAGGATTACCAATCTCTTGTCTGTTATGTGTGTCTGTCGTTATGTGTACTACGTTTGTCTTTCGGTAATGTTCTTCTTCCCTACTAGACATAGCATGTGTCCTTTTGGTATCTTTAGTCAATTGTCAAAGTCGACACGTCCTGGTCCCGTGGCCCCAGCTATTACAGACCCAGCATGTTAGATTGTTTCCGTAGTCTTTCACTGTTAATTGTAATGCCAGTTTCTCTTTCTCGAGATTCAGCCTCTCTTTTTCAAAAGCTAGTGGTGCCTCTTGTACGGCTAATTTTTGTAACTCTAGTTCTTTCAGTTCTCTTGCTGCTGCCTCTTGTGTGGCTAATTTCTGTAGCTCAAACCCTCTAGCTTCTGCTCTATCTTCTCTTTCTTGTTTCTGAACTTCACTCACTTTATTCTCAGCCCATACCATAAGTACTTTCCCTGTAATACCAGACCTCTCGCCAAGAGGTATGAAATCTGCCAATGTAGACATTGTTCTATGATGTGACTACTCAGTATTATATATACTAATATATGTACATACAGATCACTCAAGTATTAATGCTAGTCTTTTTATGATAACGCAGACCATGTTTTGATTCTGTTGTAATACTGTTCAAATTAATAATAACACTTCTGAGCAACCAACAGTACTATTAATAGTTTAACTAAATGAAGTAACACGTGTGGAGAGCAATCGTAATGATGAGGGTGCATACATTGAGTAATTACATGGTGCCTAATGACTTCGGACCACTAAGCAGAATATACACAGAAATCAACATGAAACAACTTGACCTGTGTATCTCCAGCGCCGGTGTCCCTGGTGACTTGGTCCAACTGCTTGGCTCCAGTTCCGCTTACTTCATGACTCGGTAAGGATCAGCCTGGCTCCAACTCGGTTCAACTGACTTGGACTTGATCAACTGGGTCGTCAGGTGAAACGGTGCGTCATCAACAGTGGTGTAGATACCACCTACGGTACTACTGCCAAATCATGTGAAACAAATCTGGAACGAATACTCAATGTTGATACCGCGATTAGTTCATGAAGGCACTATAGTGCATGCAGCACATGTAGACGGTCTTGTAATGTTATTTATGTGGCTACTTGCCATTACTTTGAATTGTTGGAAAACTTGAAATATTGTGCTTTATAGGCACCCTGCACACTTAGCCACAAACATTGCTGTTGGTAATGTACGTTGGTTCCATTGCTGTGGTTGATAGCCACTAATCATGTTTGCATTTACAGTTCACTTTTAATCTATTTCTCGCTTGCGCCCATTGTCTTTTTATTTCCGGTTTCTAGTTTCAGATTCAGTTCTGTAGATTGTCTTGACTGTCTACAGGCCTATACCTAGTCCTCCTTTTCTTATCAACCTTTGAAGAATCGGCAGCTGACTGCCACATTTATATCATGTTGCGTTATATGATGACAACTCACTTTCGCACCATCCCCTGAATCAAGCGGGGCGCACATCATTGCTTTTACTTTTCCATGTCAACTTTCAATGTTCTTTGATACTAGTAACCACCTTACTGAGCTGTTGATTATCGCTCACTGCGAATTCATTTATTGTTTTTATGGCGTTAACATTGCTGGGTTCATAATTCATACGCTTCTATTAGCTGTGTTCTAATGTTTGTTCTTACTTAGATGTATACTTAGAACTATTCAAGCTGATTACTTCTTTTCTTTTTGAATATCGATCACCGTTCCACGGTCCTCCTTTGCCCGGTTCAGTTACCGGCTTGACCCCCACAGTTGCCAATGTGCTGGTAGGGGTATGCTGTCGCTATACTGGCAAACTACTCTTGAACACGTACCAGAATACACTGAACCACTACGGCTTTCCATGTGTGAAAACATGCCGAAAACATAGCTTTATTTCTTCACAAGCGGTTCATGCGGTTATACATTTTAGTAATTAACCTACTTATAACTTGCAGGAAAGGGTCACTACCGACCCGCTCAGCTACACCGCTAGCCTCCCTCCGTGCAGTCGTATGTTCAACGGCATGGCGGGTGTACTAACCATCTCGCCTTCTGTGCAACTGGTCTCAGTAACTATGTCGCTCTTTCTCCCTGGTGTTCAATCGTTGGTTTGTCGACATAGTCGAATTTCTGTCCACATCTTCATATTGGAACGCTGGTTTGGTACGTTCTATGTGTACATGGCTGTGTTTCCCGGCAGACTCAATTCTCCGTTTTTGGATGTGTCTATGATGGCGTCCTACCTTTGACTGCCTCTCTTTGTTCCTGGGTCCTTCTGGACGCTTCTGATCACGTGGCCTCATCTTCGGCCTTTCATTGGTTACTGTCTTCAGCCGTCTATCGGTGTATCCTTTTCCTGTGTCTCCCCGTAATTAATCATCCCTCTTACTGTCTAATTTATCTATGTCACTGATAACCTGCTAATATGTCTACTCGACTCATGGCATGTCTGAAAGAATGACATGGGCTTGGGACATTACATTCCTCATGACGTGATCGATAAGAGGAAGACAATTGTAACGACGGGACCTGTTCGACTACGGGACAACCCTTCAGACTCGACAGAGTAAGGGATGAAAGAGAGAGATAGAGAGATAGACAGAGAGAGAGAGAGAGAGAGAGAGAGAGAGAGAGAGAGAGAGGGGGGGAGAGAGAGAGAGAGAGAGACTTGGAGTGATGAGAGTAAAAGCAGTACATCTGGAAGAGATACATTGCCTAACAATGTGTATGTAGGTACACATTGTATGTAGAGATCAGATTGCATATGTGTAGATCTTAGAAACTACACATTATTGATGATCTATTTCAAGCTCTCCAACAGAGCATCGGGTTAAATGAATGACCTTTTTCAGTGATAACGAGGAACTACCTGATGGAATAAAGACTGACACTCGCACAGAACACTGACTCAGCTGATTCAAGGCAACATCTCATCCTGTAATCCCGTATTCCTGATGACATATCTTCGTCAATCGATCCCTCAGATATGTGCACGTATTGTACTAAACATGATATAAATGCCATTTGACCATATGTCAGTCTCTCAGCGCATAACACCAGCATGAACTAAACTAATAATCATCATCGTTATGAATAGTTAATATACACAGTGGTAATTTGTTTCACTCATAGTTCTATCTTAATTTGTTCCAAATGTACTTAATTCTGTATGTGTACATTGGTGGGGTGAATTATTAAACAGGCAGGGGACACTGTCGGAGTGGAAACCTGCGATGCCGTGTAGTAAAGTAATAGAAGTAAACCTAGGCATATAAACTCCTCCTTTCCACTCCTTGGGAATATCAGTACCAGCTACTTGTACCTATTTTACGAGCCATTTTCAGCTGTGTGCTTCTGTATCCAGGGGCTTGTTCTTTAATCAGCCTATAAAAGACAGTTGTTCCGAGTTTTATCACTGGTATCTGGAGTGTAAAGAGCTGAACCTGCACCCAGAACTAAACACCGGTTTGAGAAACATTGACACCTGGCAAGCGTGAGAAATTTATTGACTGTCTTTTGTCATGGCCGGTAGGAAGTTAACGCACACATTGATACATGTCGTCGGAGCTCGCGATTTTTGGAAAAGCATGATAGCCCTAGCCCTAGCAAGGCACTTAAAAATGGTTAGGTGCTTTAATCTCCCAAACACATTAGGTCACATGATGAACGTTTCTAACGTCAAGGAATGAAGGTGTATCTGCCCAAATAGGCGTCCATAATGTGCAGTATAATGGAGACAAAACCACAGAGCTAATCCGCGACCCTGGTGATCGTATGAGATGGCGAAACATGACCACACACGCCCTTCAGCATAGTGATGATGAATAAGCAGTAATTAGTAAAGTTAAGGTAGTCCCATAGAAGATACAACCGCTGGGTGACGGCCATAACATATTCTTAGCAACGAATCGGTTGCTAGAACCTTAGTAAGGTAATCGGTTCCTTACCTCGTCGCTTTGGCTTCCGTTTTGGAATTTCCCAGATTATTCTTCAAGGGAAAGCAGCGAAGTAAATATCTGGATGGCTTGACCAAATGGCTTTGTCGGGACAAGAGCACCGAGCTGATCCACGAATCTGGTGTTCGTGTAAGATGAGGAAACATGACCGACCACGCTTAATATCACGGCACATGATGATGATGGGAAATTTGAAAAATGTTACGAGGTTGGTCGATTCCACTGCAACACGCGTCTAAAACCCAAACAATATCATATTTCCGAAAGATAAAAAAGAGATTAACCCCTGACCGCTGCCTTAGCAGGTAAACATACTAGTCATTATGTCAACGTGGCTTCTTAGTTATCGCTAGATACCCGGGAATCTCCGAGGCGAAGTGGTCAAACCGTCTGACTCTGTCTCTTTAGGTTGTGGGTTCGATTCCGGGCCGCGTGCTTCCGTTCACGAGTGCATTTTTTCGAGATTCCTGGGGTCGTCGCTGGAGGTACGGAGTTCGTGCTGTATGCGACGCTTTCCCAGCTGTGGAAAGAGACTGACTCATCTGGGATAAAAACACGGTGCAATGGAGTCAACCCTGTCGACTTGTAAGTGACTTCTTTTTGCTAGATACAGGTTGTTGGTCACCATAATAGTTATTGGACGACTCGTTGCAGATAAAAGGAGGAGGCAAGCTAACCCATGCGGATCTAGATGGATTCATAATGGTACCTTGCGATTATGTTATGTAGTTGGGCGTGTGCCTCTGGCCTGGCTAGACGCTGCGGTAAGATATCTCATTTATTATGTTAGTTAAGATAGTTGCAAGTCGCGGCTCTAACTTGACAGCAATAGGTCACCCCATGACGCTCCGTTCCTGTGGCTGTGAATATTACAGTTCTCCTCACTGTCCAAAGTGAAAAGTGGAATTTAGAGTAGTCATGACAAACCAACATCACGCACCATCCATCCATCCATCATGTGCCATGCCGGTAAGCGTGGGCGGTCATGTTCTGCCATCTCACTCGATCAACAGAGTCGTGGATCAGTTCCGTGTTTTTGTCTCGACCATGCCACAAGGCCAAGCCATCCAGATACTTGTTTCTAGGTCTTCCCCTTGGTCTGTTCCCCTCGATCTTACCAGTTGTCACCAAGTTCTCCAAATCATTTCTTCTCATAACATGCCCAAAAAATTGTGACTGTCTACGTCTAATGTCTCTGATCAGTTTACGATCTTCATTTGTTTCTTGAAGGACTTGTTCATTGGTCTTTCTGGCTGTCCATGGTATTCTTTGCATTTTCCTCAGAAACCACATTTCTACAGCCATCAGATATTTTTCAGCCTGGCTGCTCATTGTCCAAGCTTCACATCCATATAAAAGTACAGGTTCTATGTAGCATCTCAACACTCTTTTTCTCGTTTCAATTGACATCTTTTTATTGGTCAGTATGTTTTTCATCTTGCTAAAGGCTACTTTTGCCATGGCGATTCTTGTTCTAATCTCTTCAAGGCATCTCCCATCAGATGTTATTACTGTTCCGAGGTAATTGTACCTATTCACTTGTTGAAGAGTATTCCCATTTACTTGTATATTACACTGTGGTATTTCGTTCTTCTTAGTGACGACCATAATCTGTGTCTTTTTACAATTTAATTCTAACCCTTGTTGTTCACTATGTGTAACAACCGCATCTACTAAATTTTGCAGGTCCTGTTCATTGTCTGCAATCAAGACTGTATCATCTGCATATCTAATGTTATTGATGCATCGTCCCCCAATGTTGATTCCTTCCATATTTTCAATATTTCTGAAAATATTTTCACTGTACAGGGAAAACAGATCTGGAGACATTACACATCCCTGTCTCACACCTCTCTTAATAGGCTGATATTGGCTTACTTCATTATCAACTCTTATGGCAGCTTGTTGTCACGCACAGGCATGCATAAATACCACCGCTCTCAAAATGCCAACACATCAGTCACCCACGAAATGTACAATTCATCGTCGACGGAAGATGCTTTCAATAGACATGCATAACGTCTGTCTACCTACCTACCTACCTACCTACCTACCTGCCTGCCTGCCTGCCTGCCTGCCTGCCTGCCTACCTACCAACCTACCTATCTACCTATTTATCTATATGTCTGTCTGTCTGTATGTATGTCTGTCTGTCTGTCTGTCTGTCTGTCCGTCCGTCCGTCCGTCCGTCCGTCCGCCCGCCCGTCCGTGCGTCTGTCTGTCTGTCTGTCTGTCTGTCTGTCTGTCTGTCTGTCTGTCTGTCTGTGACTGTTATGTCTGTTATGAGACAGAGATAGTGAGAGAGTATGCATGCGCGTGTTCCTGAGTGAGTGGAAAAGTGAGTGAGTGTGTGGGGACGTATGTGTGAGAGACTGAGTGAGAGAATGAGTGAATCTGAGAGAGTGGGTGTGTTGTGTGTCTTGCTTGTCTGTGTGATAGAGTGAGAAAGTGAGTGACTGAGTGTAAGTTAGAGAGTCAGCGAGTGAGTGAGTAAGGGAGCGTGAGTGAGTGAGAGAGAATTTGTGGGTATGCGTGTATGTGCGCGAGTGAGTGAGTGTGAGAGCGAGTGAGTCTGTAAGAGAGAGAGAGAGAGAGAGAGAGAGAGAGAGAAAGAGTGGGTGAGTGAGAGAGTGCATGCGAACGTTAATGAGTGAGAGTGAGTTGGTGTGCGTGCCTGTTTGCTTGTCTGTGTGTGCGAATAAAAGAGTGATTTAGTGTGGTTTAGAGGGTGAACGAGTGAGTGTGAGTGAGAGAGAGAGAGAGAGTAAGAGATTGAGTGTAAGTGGGAGAGTGAGTGAGATATTGAGTGAGAGTGAATATGTGACTATGTGTTTGTGTGTGTGTGTGTGTGTGTGTGTGTGTGTGTAAGTGAGCGCGAGTGTGAGAGTGAGAGCGTATAAGCATGAGAGAGAGAGAAATAGTGAGTGGGAGAGAGGGAAAGAATGAGACAATGAGAGAGTTAGTGTGCCAGTGTGCATGAAAGAAAAATAAATAGAGAGGGAAAGGAGAGAGAGAGAGAGAGAGAGAGAGAGAGAGAGAGAGAGAGAGAGAGAGAGAGAGAGAGAGAGAGAGAGAGAGAGAGAGAGAGAGAGAGAGAGATGAGCGCAAGCATATCATTATGCCATATTTTTTTTTTCTGTATCGTAGTCTTTCATATTAGCATTTTTACTGTCAATTGAATTTAACATGCCCTGCCTATTTCATCATTTTAATGTCAATTCCAGGAATTATCTTACTTGATTGGACCACTTTTTAATTTTTACGTTACAAAATGTATATATTTTCATCACCATTTTCCATGTTTTCCCATTGTTTCCCAATTTTGAATGTTCTTGTGAGGATGCTAAAGATAGTCGGCAGTGTGTACGTGTGAAAAGTGTGGGAGTTTATTCATATTAGTTTTAGTGATTACGTGAGGCAGCGTGTATGTGTGTGGATGGATGGGTGTGTCTATGTGTGTGTGTGTGTGTGTGTGTGTGTTTATATGTGTGGATGTATGTGTGTGTGTGTGCATGTCTGTATGTGTGTATGGGTGTGTACGTGTGTGTACATGTGTGTATCTGTGTGTGCCTCTGTGTGTATATATGTACGTCTGTTAAGGTGTGTGTTCATGTTTGTTTATATGTGTTTATACGTACGTGCGTGTCTGTATGTGTGTATGTATATGTGTATGTATGTGTGTGCTCGTGTATGTACGTGTATATGTTTGTGTATGTAAGTGTGCATGCATGCAGTGTATGCGAGGGAGTGTGTATTCGTGTGTTATGTGAGTACGTGTGCAAAAGTATGCGGATGTGTGTAGATGTGTGCATGTGCGTGGGTATATGTGTGTATTTGCGTGTGTATTTTGTGTGTGGGTGTGTGGGTGTGTGTACGTGTGTGTGAGATAGAAAAGAGAAAGAGAGAGAGAGTGAGTGAGTGTGTGTGAGAGAGAGAGAGAGAGAGAGAGAGAGAGAGTTGAGCGCACGCATGTCATCCATATTGTTTGTGTCTTCTTATTTTCATATTATTATTTTGAATGCCACTTGATTTTAACATGCACAAAATGAACCAATGTAAATTACTATAGAGTGAGTGAGACAAAAGAGAGAGAGAGAGAGAGAGAGAGAGAGAGTTGAATTGCATCACTAATTTTTACGCTTCACAATGTATATGTATAATTTTTCTCCATTTCTTACAATTTTTGCGAGAATGCTCACGACAATCGTCAATGTGTCAACTGTGTGTAAAGTGTGGGAGTTTGTTCTTATTAGTTTCAGTGATCATGTGAGGCATCATGTATGTGTCTAGATGTGAGGATGTGTGTGTGGGTGTGTATGTGAGGGATGTGTGTGCGTAGGGGTGTGGAGAATGTATGTGTGGAGGGTTTGTGTGTGGGGGATGTGTATGGATTGATGGGTGATGTGTGGATAGGTGAATGGATGTGTAGAAGGTGGGGGATGTATGTGTGTGTGAGGGATGTGTGTGTGTGTGTGTGTTGGGGGATATTTGGGAGGATGGTTGAAAGTATGTGGGTGTTGGTGGGTTTGGGAGGGTGGGGGTGGGTGGGTAGGGAGTGTGTATTTGGGGGGGGGGAGATGGGTGTGTAGGAGATTGTGTGGGTTGGGGAATGGATTAGTAATGGGTGTGGGGATGAGTGTTGGGGGTGTCTGTGAATGGGATATGATATGTCTATGTGGGTGGGAGTGTGTGAGTGTGGATAGGGTAAATGTGAGTGGGTGGAGGATGTATGTGTGAGTGGTAAGGATGTTTGTAGGTGGGGGATGTGTGGGTGGGTGGGGAGATGTGTATGTGGGTGAGAGATGTGTGGGCGGGGATGTGTGTGGGGAATGCATGTGGGGATGTGTGTGTGTGGGGGGAATGTGTTTATGGGTGGAGTTTTGTGTGGGAGGGGAGATGTGTGAGAGATGGGGGAGGTGTGAGATGTGCAGGTGGATGAAGGATATATGTGAGGATGGGGGATTTTTGATGGCTGGGAGGTTGGGGTGTGTGTGGATGGGAGGGTTGATGAGAGATGCATGTGTTGATGGGCGGGTTGGTGATGTGTGGGTGTGAGTGATTGATGAATGAGTACGTGAGTGGATGGATGTGTTTGAGAGATGAGTGTATGGGAGGGGATGCGTGTGTTTGTGGGAAGATGTGTGAGTGGTGGATGTGTGTGGTTGGGTATATGTGGTTGGTGGGGTGTGTGTGGGTGGTAGGTGTGTGTTTTTGGGTGTTTATGGGTGGGGGATATGTTTGGGCAGGTGGGGAGATGTGTTTGTGGGTGGGGATGTGTGTATAGGTAGTGGATGTGTAGTTGAGATGTGGCGGATATCGGGTGGATGAGTGGATGTAGGTTGGCTGATGTGTGTGTGGGTGGGTGGGGAAAATTGTGAGGGTGCGGGATGTGTGTGTGGAAAGTTGCGGGATGTGTGGGTTGGCGGGGTATGTGTGTGTAGTTTTGTGATGCATGTTTTAATGGGTGGTTGCGTGTGTATGGGTGGGTGGTGGAGAATATGTGGATGGGTGTGTGCGTGTCGGTAATGGGATGGGTTGGGAATGTGTGTGTGGGTGGGGAAATGTGTGGGGGTTGAGGATCAGTGGATGGGTGGCGGCATGTATGTTTGCCTGGGTCTGTGTGAGTGCGTTTAGGTATGTGTGGGTGTGTGGGGGAGGTGTGGTGGGTGGGGGATGTGTGGTGGGTGGGGATGTGTGGGTGGCTGCGGGATGTGAGAGTTAATGGGGGATGTGTCTCACAACATTGCAATATGCACTGTTTATGTTTACAACTTTCATTTGACAATGTTTTTTTTTTTTTTTCCCCATGTGAATGTATCATGCGTAATATGCATTATTTATGCTTACAAAATCCATTTGACAATGTATTTTTTTTCTATGTAAATGTAACATGAACATTTTATGAATGAAAGATGAGTGATTGAAAGGGCCGAATGTAAGACGGACCTGTGTGCCCAATTTATTACCCTTTTTAAATAAAGTCCGCTTGTTCGTTCGTTCGTTCGTTCTGTCTGTCTGTCGGTCGGTCGGTCTGTCTGTCTATCTCTGTCTGTCTGTGTATCTATTCGTTTATGCCTATATATGTCTGTCTCTCTGTCGGTGTTATCCGCTGTTTATTTCTGTCTATTCAACCTGTCTGTCTTTCTCTCTGTCTATCTGTCAGTCTGTGTGGGTTTCGTTCTTTCTGTCTCTCAGTCTGTCTGAAGTTGTGTCTGCCATGTGTCTGTCTATTTGTAATTATGTTTGTTTATATTTACATCACTACTTTCTCGATGTCTTTCAGACTTTGTGTCAAGCTATTGGTGGGAAACTCATGGAGATAGACGCCTACGATTTGAACAGGGCGTTATATCGGCGATATGTTAACGTAGGTAAGTACATATACTGATGATAGGTAAACAATGTTGAACACACATGGACCTGATCAATGTTATAGTTGTGTGTACAGTTGGTGGTGATGCTGTTGTTACTGGTGCGTGCCCTAATGTGTGTGTGTGTGTACTAATGTTTGGCGTGTGTACTAATTGTCAGCAACTCACTTGCGACAGCCATACAAGGATTCCCTTCTTTTGCACTACACGAAAGTGACAACTCGTATTGTTTGCAAAAGGATACATTTTTATTCGGAGCTGATCATACAATAGCTCCACGAGCGGAATACCACAACGGTATTAAACATCTTAGAATGTGATGACGATAAGATGGAATGAGGAGATGATACACATATTATAACTACTGAAGCTAAGCTAGACTATTATAACTATTATACTGTCCTTCACAACTACAAAGTATCCCTAGCGGATACACGTCTGATTCCTACGCCATCCGGGTCTCTGTCTGAGCCTGCTGAACGTGGCGTGTTCAGCCACAAGCAATTTAGCTCAGCGTGCGTTTGTTGGTTTACGTGCTGGGCACTGGGCTGTGTTGACCAGAGTTACTTGGTCCTTACCTCGTGAACTGGGTTTCCCAGTCTCTTGGGTAACACCAGCTCATCTGCACTGGTTGCCCTCCTTGTTGACACAAGTGTGTCCCGTTATAGCTATTTATAGCGTTTGTGTCTCTTCTGTCTGGTCTCCTGTCCTATTACGTCACTTGCCCTCTCACTAAGCTCTATTTTAGCTCTCCTTAGCTCAGAGCTTTCTCCTAAGTCTTTGACACTAATGTGTGGCATGTAAAAGACATGAGTTCATGTTAATTGTCTGAACAGATTGCCACTAACGATATGAACGAACGAACGAACGAACGAACGAACAAACTTTATGTTTATATATAATTTTTTTTTTTATTTAACTATATTTATGATTAAATACGAGCCAATCATTGTCACATTATTCGTATACGAGTCAAGAACAATTGTAATTGTTTGTGTATGGATGCGAAACGTGGACAACAATTAGAAAAAACATCTAATGGCAGCAGAAATGTGTATTCTGTGGAAAATGCAAACAATACCACGAACCGACAGAAACACCAATCAGCAAAGCCCAAAAGAAGCAAATGAACATCTTAAATTGATTAGAGAAAATAGACGTAGGCAGTCAACATTTTGGCACATTATGAGAAGAAATAAACTAAAGAACTTTGTGACAACTGGCAAGATTCAGGGGAACAGAACAAGTGGAAGACAGAGAAGTAAATATCTAGATGGCTTAGCCACGTGGCATGGTCGAGACAAGAACACTGGGCTGATCCATGGCTCTGGTGATCGTGTGAGATGGCGAAACATGAACGTTCACGTGTATTGGATTGACACATGATGATGGTGATATTAACACAGTAGTATTATTAAACTATATTTGATTTTTAAAATGCTGTCTATACTAGTAAGGAACAGATCTACTGGGTGTTTCGTTAACTGAAATCTTCTCTACTGTGCTTTGTGTGTTTTTTTTTTTTGTTCTCTCTCGCTTTGAACTCAAGCGTAGTCCATACACCTATTTATAGTTGTAATGGACTGAATTTTACGTTTGGATTAGCTTTCCCTATTAACTTCGTCCCTCGCCATTAGGCGAACCCACTCCGATTTCAGAGGTACTTGTAATTTACGTCCTTAATTCAAAGAGGATAGATCAACATTTTAGTCCAGCTGTTCGATGTAGGAGTTGAACGGCTTACCTAGACAGAAAGAAAGAAACTCACACAGACTGGCAGATAGATAGAGAGAAAGACAGACAGGATGAATAGACAGAAATAAACAGCGGATAAGACCACGCGTTCCTACCCATTCGGCCATGCGGACCCGCTGATTGGTGTTAATAAATAACACATTAATCTCAGTCATGGAGATAAAACTCGATATTAACTTGGGCTATAGCATAAAGCTGCTGAGCCTGGGGTGTATATGTATATATGGTGCTAGCTTCATATGTTATAGACTAATCGCCCTCAAGCAGTGATGTGGTCAACATTTATCTCCGGCAGCTGTGTTTCGAACGCCGTATGCGGGATTAGGAATTGCATTGAGTTGAGTTGAGCTTGCCGAGCTCCGTGGCGAAGAGTTTACCGACGCGGTTCGTAATCCGGTATACCCGGGTCTGAAATACAGCTGCGCTCGATTTGACAGCAGACCGCTTTGTGCTGGCTTTTTTACGAATTGATATAGCAGACTACTGAACATAAACGTGCCAAGACATCATGAATAACAAAAAATGCTGGTGTTGACTGCAAACGTCCTGTAAAGGATATACAGCTAACATTTTGTGTGTGTATGTTGAGCTGAGCATTACACTCAGGATATTTACATTCGCGCTCCGTCCGCTCATCCAACAGCCAGCGAGGAGCCATACTTGTAATCGTTTCCTTCGCTATCTGAGTGACAGTTCTCCTGGTTTTCCCTCTGTTTTGAGATTCTTCCAGAATCCATGCCGATCCCCTGCAATCTGATGTTTGCCACGTACTTATTCTCAGTCTACTCCCCTGTCTTCTCCACCTGGTCCCACAGGCGCACGACCACATCCCCCTTGTCCATAGGTAATCTACCACCAAGGTGTCCATTCCCTGCCAGCCTATCAGCATGTTCATTTCCCCCGTACCTCGCATGGGCAGGGCAAAGTGGCCATACAGTTCTAACAATCTGAGACATCTGAAGCGAGGATATCCTTAAAAAAAAAAGTATGAATACATTGTGTGTTGTAGTGGTCGCCTCTAACTAACGGAATGCCGCTGTTACTGCTTCTACATCCATTATCATGCTGGAGGTCGGAGTCTCATATGCCACACCCTCCATTTTCAAGACTCGTCCATTAGCCTTCGCTATGAAACCACAACTCCTACGTCTATTTCTCACCACCGACCCATCGGTGTAGATCACTATATCACCTTGATGTGTGTTACTATGGATCAGTTGTTGCACTTCAAACTCTGTGCAGCCAGCTGCCCATTCTCTGCACTCACGACCCAGTGTAACTATTACAGTGTACCAGTCCGGCATGTCTTCTGGTACGTTTATCCACTATTGTTCACGACTAATGGTCTCTAGATCACACACATAAACTGACTGCCTGAAATCAAAAGATGGAAAAATCATACTAAAAAACATGAGATTTTACTTACATGGTCAGATTATGTGAAAAACCGTTATGATGATACAAGAGAACAACATTACAATATTGTGAGTAATAATAAAGGACCATCAATTCTGAAATTGAAGTTCAGAATGCTCTTATACATATGAAATCTTGTAAGACCCTGACAACATCTCAACATCATAACTTATAACTGCCCTAGAAGAATATGGAATAGATCAAGTCACTAGACTGCTGAACACAATATATGATACTGGAGATATACCTCCTGAATTATGTAATTGTCTGTTTATCGCAATGCCGAAGACATCAGGAACCTTGGAATGTGGTCAATTAGTATAAGGAGCCACATCACGAAGATTTTGCTAAGAATTATCATGCAAAGAGTTAGGAAGAAATTACAACTCCAAATAGGAGAAGAACAGTGTTGGCTTGTAGAAGGCAATGTACAGTAAATGCTGTGTATATGCTGAGAACATGAATAGAACGTTCTGTAGAAGTAAACAAGACTTACATCTTTGTTTTATTGACTACACAAAGGCTTTCGATTAAGTAAGGCATGTCAACATGGTGGAGATGCTTGCAGATCTGCAAATTGATGGGAAAGACCTTAGACTCATAAAAAGCATATATTGAAATCAAAAATCTGCCATAAAGACTGATAATGCAGTAGGTTAATATCAGCCTATTAAAAGAAGTGTGAGACAGTGATATGTAATGTCATCAGATCATTTTTCCCTGTACAGTGGAAGTATTTTCAGAAATGTGGACGTCATAAAGGAATCATCATTTGGGGAAATAACATCAATAACATTAGATATGCGGAAGATACAGTATTGATGGCTGTCACAGCCTCACATTAGTCATATTATCTGGTAAACTAACATTAGTTAATAGAGATTAGCCTAGGGCTACAACTCCCGCCCAAAGGGAAAGAAGTAAGACCCTCGAAGGCCAGAGTATTCCAGAACCTTCTCGAAGGACTGGTCAGTGAGTCCACTGTCCCGTGGACACTGATGTGGCCCGCCTATTGCGGGGTCCACGAGGAACTCGAACAGAGTTACCACCCGTGTCGGATTGCGACACGTGTGGATCGGCAGAGAGAGACGGGACATCGAAGAGGCAACAGGGCCTGCCTTAGAGGGACTCAATAGTTTAGACTCTATAGTTTAGACCCATGTGGGGTTTATAGACTTAGGCTAGATAGTATGCTTAGAATGTTTGATGATGTTAAACTATGTGATGATGTTAAACCTCTGTGATATGCAATCCAGAGCGGGCTTGTTAAACCCACTGCGCCAACGCACTGTATATTGAAATACAATAAATGTTAGATATTATAGCTAACTGAGTTATTGTTGCCTGTGTGAGCCCGAGCTCAGATACCTAGACATACAACACGCTGACAGGCTTGTTGGGGGCTAAGCTCCGGTTTTGGCATAAGCTTTACATATAAACGGCTATTGATTGCCAAGTAAAATAGTAAATTAATCATATCAAATTGATGTTTGAAGAAGTTTAACAAATGTGCATCTATCTAGTGATCAACTAATATTAGTATGAGTCCCTCTCCAGTTAGTCTCTCAATGATGTTAATACTATAAACTATTTTGACATAACTGTAACATTTTTTTGACTGTTACTAATGTTTTCTCATTCTACGAGCAGATTGTTCCGCGAATTGTGATGCTTTTGTGTGGTGTGTAACCTATGTGAACTATCCAACAGTGGCGAAAGTACAAGACAACATTCACAAGTTCTGGGATCATAAGATAAGTTTCACATCATGCCCATTGCAACCCTAAGCGGTACTTATCACCATCCATCCATGTATCATTTTGCTTTGCATTGATTTGTATGTATATTCGTGACCTTGTAACCAACATAACTTTGCATTTGGATTTGCGCATTAATTATTAAGGGAGATAATTAAATTTTCTACTCCCCAACATTTTTCTAAGGGATTTAACTTCAGTAAATTTACCAACAAGTAAAAGACAAAATGTCTACCTTAGAAAACTGTATTGAGCAAGGTATTAAATTAGGTTATAAAGAAGAGAAACTGGCAGAATGGGCACAGAAGACGCACGCAGAGAACATTGCCCGTGAAGAAAGAGCGATAGAACGAGAAGAAAAGAAGATGCAAATGCAAATGGAAGCAGAAGAAAAGAAGAGGCAAAGTGAGGCAGAAGAAAAGAAGATGCAAATGGAGGCAGAAGAGAAGAAGATGCAGATGCAACTACAATCTGAAGAGAAAACAATGCAATTACAGGCTCAAGAGAAACAATTAGAGCTTGAGGCGGCGGCCAAACAAGCCCAACTGAATGCCGATACACAAATAAAACTAAAGCAGGTGGAGATTGATTTCAACGTAGAAATATATGTAAATAAACTAAGAAGCAAAGAGGAAGAACAGAAATATAATAAGTATAAAGGCCTCGTCAAGGCATTCTGCTCAGGAGATTCCATCAGTGCATACCTGGAAAATTTCGAGTGTCTAATGTCCTACCATAAGATCATAAAATCAGATTGGTCATTTATTTTAATGAGAAACTTAGCTCTAGAACCTTTGAAAGTAATAGAAACAGTGCCACAGGAAATGAGAAAAGATTATGACTACTTAAAACAACGCATTCTCCAACATTTCTCTTTAGATACTGCAGGTTACCAACAACAGTTGGCTAAATTATCCCCTCAACCAAATCAAACCTTCATAGATTACGTATCGACAGTTCAGGATGTGTGCACAAAGTGGATTAACTCGGCTAAGACTAACAACAGCCATGACAAACTAAAAGAACTCATTATTATTGATAAAATAATTAGTACAATCCCCACACCTGTTGCTAAGTTTTTGAAACAAATGGACTGTAGGAGTATTCAGGATGTAGAGACAAAGGGGAACGCATTTTTCACAGCGAACAGAGATATTTTCCAATTAAACCTAGGTCAGAACGAAACAGCAGCAGTGGTAAATACTAAATACTCGAAACCAGCTGAAGGCAAGTTTAAACCACGCTCAAATGTCAGGAAGCCAGTCAAGTGCCAATATTGCAGTTTGACTCACGAACAATACGCTATGTGCGATAAATCGCCTAACTATCCTCATCATCTGAAGATGATTGTAGAGAAGCAGAAGAACAAAAGAAATGCGTACCAGAGAGCGGTCAAATGCTATTTTTGCAGCAGCTTTGGGCACTTTAGTCGCTTTTGTGATGGCCGAAAATTACTAAAACAGGCCAATGCTGCACTAGTTGAAAGTTCCTCAGAGGAAGATATTGAGTTACTGAATGAGTGTGACAATCAAAGCGAAAGTTTGAGTGAGCTAGGAAATGCTGTGCACATTATTGACACCATTACAGACAGTAAGTGTAACACCTGTACGAAATTCCAACTTGACACAACATTACTATGTGGCCACACTATCCCTATTTCAAATGAAACAGCCAATGCTGCCTTATCTTCTACAGGCAAGCTTAATTTTTCAACAGGGTTTGTAAATAACAAAAAGTGCACATTAATTCGTGATTCCGGCGCAACGCTCTGTGGGATTAAGAAAACATTAATCAACGACAAGGACTATACACACAAACACGTAACTTGTCGCACATTCTCAGGCACTATAGAGAAATACCCCCTTGCTCTTGTCGAAATTCTAACACCGTTCATATCAGGACTAGTATTGTGCGCTGCCCTAGAAAATCCGGTCGCTGATATTATACTTGGGAACCTGCCCAACATACGACCTTGCTCTGAAAAGGAAATCAGAGATTGGGAGCGAAAAAACGGTATACAACATCCAAACAGCGATCCGAAAGAGAAACACCATTCATGCTTGTCTCAATCTGCCAAAAGGACAAGGGAGACAACCAATGAAGTAATTCAGAAAGAATTCACCGAGGTGTATGATGCAGGGGCGGTCGAATCTGTCAATGATACGACCAATTTAAAACCTCGAATTGAGGATGCCACCGATCTACCAAGTACCAAGCCTGTAGATGTGCAACAACACACACAACACACGAATGCAATAACACGACAGACAACTCACAAAACTCACACCGACCAACTGCAGGAGTCACTAGAAATTGCAGCACCAAACACTACCATCACTAATTTTGGAGATGAACAAAAATCAGATCCTACACTTTCACCATATTTTAGGTTAGTAGGACTTAAACCAAAATTATCTAACAACGCATCGTGGTCATTTACATTAAACAACAATGTGTTGACTAGATTATACACTAGAGATCAGTCCACAATACAGCAAGTAGTGTTACCACAAGACACATCGAGAGAAAGTACTAAAAATAGCCCATGATTCACCTTTTGGAGGTCATATGGGGTATGAAAAAACTAGAGCTAGGGTCCTGACCCAATTTTATTGGCCGAAATTTTGCCAAGACATAAAAACCTATTGTAGATCATGTGATATATGTCAGAAACTTGTGAAAAAGGGGAAAAACCCTACGGGAAAATCCAATCCACCACAACTGCCTCGAGGCCATTCCAAATCGTGGCAGTTGACCTAGTAGGTCCGTTGAATCACATCTCAAGTAAAGGGAATAGATATATTTTTACTCTTATCGATCTATGTACTAGATGGCCATAAATGCTTCCTTTAAAATCTATCTCCTCTAAGGATGTGACGGACATATTGTTAAATATATTCTCCCGTTTTGGCTTTCCGGAGAAAATAATCTCAGATAGGGGAACCCAGTTCATATCCAGTGCCACTCAATCGGTAACTAAGTTACTAGGCATAAAGCAATGTTTCACCAGTCCCTATCGACCGGCCGCAAATGGTATCTGCGAAAAACTAAATGGGGACCTGAAACATATGCTATCCAAAGTGACAGCTGAAAATCCAGCCGATTGGGATATACTTCTCCCACCGGTGCTGTTCGCATATAGAGAAGTCCCGCAGTCAAGCACAGGGTTCTCTCCCTTCGAATTGATGTATGGAGCGAACCCAAGAGGACCTTTCACTATTTACAAAGATATCATATCACAACCTGTAAATATCCAACTACCCATTTCTACCTATGATTTAGTCACTGACACCAGAGACAAAATCATACGTTCCTGTATACTGGCCAGAACATCACTACAGGAGAAAGGTTTTAGGTACAGGCAGTACGCCAACAAAGGTGCAAAAACAATTGTATTAAAACCAGGTCAGGATATTTTACTACTGCTACCTGACAAGAGAGATTTACTATCAACCTCTTGGCAGGGACCTTTTAAAACTGTTAGAAGAATTTCGGAAGTGGATTACGAAATTTCGTTGAATGGAAAGATGAAAATATTCCATGTAAATATGTAAAACCATACTATGCCAGACAGGACACTGACACGAGTGAGCAGACGCAGCTAACTGATGACAGAAACGAAACGACAGTGACCCAACTGAGTGACATCTCGACAAACGAAGCATCGTTAACGACGCACTCTTACGACAACAAAGACGACGAAGACATATGTACATTACCGACAATATGTGATAACGACAGCGACGACCAATTTGACGACATATTGACAACGATTAACCTCGACGACGACGACATTGACATTGAGGACAATTTACAAACAGTAGCATCTGTGATAAATCAGACAGACATAGACAATACTGAAATTCCAGTACCGATTATGAATGACGACGGTAGTATAAAGGACATACAAATCTCTGACACTCTGACACAACAGCAGCGACAAGACATTTTGACCCTCCTTAACGAGTATAAATCTATCTTCTCTAACAAACCTGGACGGACTGACAAAATAACACATTCAATTGTGTTGACAGATCTGACACCGGTCAAATGTAGACCATATTCTATTCCTCTGCATTATAGAGCAAATTTAGACAAGGAAATTTTGGATTTAGAGAAAAATAAAATAATTCAGAAGTCTATATCTCAATATTCTTCACCGATTGTCCTGGTGAAAAAGAAGGACCAAACAATTCGTTTGTGCATCGATTATCGAAGGTTAAATACAATAACCACCACGGATGCGGAGCCGATGAATAGCTGTGAAGACCTCATTTTGAACATGTCTCAATCATCCTTATTTTCAAAGGTTGATTTAGCGAAAGGTTATTGGCAAGTACCACTAGACCCTGCTTCTAGACATATAACAGCATTCGCCACACCTCTTGGTTTGTACGAATGGAGATATCTTCCATTTGGTCTGAAGAACGCTCCCGCCACATTTGTGAGGTTAACTAGATTGCTATTGCACGGAATTAAAGATGTCCAAGCTTATATTGATGATATTTGCATTCATTCTTCTAATATAACTTCTCACTTACTTACACTCAAACAAGTCTTCAACCAAATCTTTCTTTCCGGTCTTACTATCAAACCTTCCAAGGTTGAAATAGGCTATAAACAAATAGACTTCCTTGGTCATAGAATTTCTGAAGGCAAACTGCTGACAGACGAGAAAATTGTTTCGAAGATACTCACTCAATCTAGAAGTTCCTACCACAAAGAAGCAAATTAGACGTTTATTAGGTCTTATAAACTACTATTCTAAATTTATACCAAATTGGGCAGAACTTACATCAATGTTTTCGAATATGTTAACAAAAGACCATCCATCAAAAGTTTGTAAAAGTACCAGCTTAGAGGATGCAATATGCAGATTGAAACGCATTTTTTTCTAATCCACCAGTCTCACGTTTACCAAACATAGATTTACCCTTTATTTTGACCACAGATTCGAGTGCTATCGCAATTGGAGGATGTTTAATGCAAGAAGTGGATGGAGTGAGACACCCAATTCTCTACGTAAGCCGTAAGCTGAAGAAAGCAGAGACCCGTTACTCTACAGTGGAATTGGAGGCATTGAGTCTATTATTCTGTATCCTCAGATTGTCTAAGTTCCTCTTAGGTGCCCACTTCGTTGTACTCACCGACAGTTCGCCATTGTTGGTACTGAAGCAAGGTGTTCCCAAAAACCATCGTTTGCAAAAATGGTGTCTTCTTCTTCAAGATTTCGACTTCGAAATCCGCCATATCAGAGGCACTGATAACATTATAGCTGATATTTTATCGCGGCAGACGAATGCGCCAGCAGAATAACATTTGGCACATTTACCATTCGCCATACCAGAATATGTGATATTTTATTCCGTACCATATAACAGTGTAACTCTACACCTGCTAGAGAACTTTCAGTTAAAAGTAATAACACCTCAGTGAATAGGTAACTTAAAACACCCACAAACGTGAAATGTTGAGAACTATACGACCATCGATCAAAGCTCTAAGACCAATCCGAGCAAGAAACATTAACTATGAAATGATTTCATCTAGTGAACTGACATTGATCACGAAAACATGAAGAACACTTATACTGGACATTGAGAACGCTCCATACTTGCTGTGGCTAATAGACTTTGCTAACAGCCGAAATAGAACTACATCAACGACAACACTCAAGAGACAGCCATACCAACTATTAACATTCATGGCACGATAGGCTAACAACAGGAGGACAACGCGCACATCATCGTTGGATTTAGTTACTTAGTTAATTAATTAAGTTAGTATTGAATATGTATTATATTATTATGTATATAAAATGATTTCACCTGTAAGTTGTACATTTTCTACTATATTATTACAGGTACTTCCATTCATAGGTGAAATAACCTACCTATGCCATTTTCTCTATGTAAATTATAAACCATTTTTGAGTCATCGTACAAAAAGTACGTATTATCTTAAAGGGAAAATATCGGCTATTCCGTTTTTTCTAAGGGAAATAACACTTACCTCAACTTTACTTATATATTTTAACCAAATACTATTTTGAATGAAAGATGTGTGAATGGCTGTGTGAAATAATTAAATGAGAGAGCGATATACTGAGCGGACAAATTGTACGCAAAACGTATTTATTTTAATTTGTCTGCGTCTTTCATGTAAATTGTACTACGTGTCTAATTTATTGATACATGTTTAGCATTTAGTTTAGTACTCTTAGTTTAGGAGTTAGGATATTACATCTAAGCACCACTGCTTGGAATACCTGATCATGTATTGCACACAGTGGGTAATTCATGATTAAGGATATCCCAACTCGTGACGCTTGGAAATAAGCCACACATTCAGCACACATTTACACAAAACTTAAAAACTGAACACTATCAATTAAAATGCAGTCACTTTATTAGTAACATCAACTTATTAGTGAACACACTAACAAGCCAACAGGGACACATGTAGTCAGATGGGATAAAATAGCAACGTAACCACATATTTAGCATTATACAACATACGAGAGTAAAAGTGTATTGAAATGCACACACTGAACAAGATTTAAAGGTGTACTTAACTAGCCAAGACTTTTGTCTTGTTAATCCTCTTTAAAACAGAGGTTAATTATCTTGGTATCAGTGGGATACTATGAGAAGGACGGGTTGTAAACACAACTAGTAAACGTCACGTAACTTCGGTCGGGTAAGCATTGTTAAGGACACAGGAGAGAGAGAGAGAGATCTCTTCACCAAATCAGAGAAGTGGTGTATGGGAGAATACATGAGTGTTGATGCCAGTATGTAGGTTACCAAGTTACTGTCCACCAAACTACATACACCATCCTTATGTGATTCTGTGACAGAATTAGTGCAGAACTAATTACCCTATAACAACCCATCAAATCAGGGGAGAGGGGGGACTCCTGTCACAGCCTCACATTAGTCATATTATCTGGTAAACTAACATTAGTTAACAGAGATTAGCCAAGGGCTACAACTCCCGCCCAAAGGGAAAGAAGTAAGACCCTCGAAGGCCAGAGTATTCCAGAACCTTCTCGAAGGACTGGTCAGTGAGTCCACTGTCCCGTGGACACTGATGTGGCCCGCCTATTGCGGGGTCCACGAGGAACTCGAACAGAGTTACCACCCGTGTCGGATTGCGACACGTGTGGATCGGCAGAGAGAGACGGGACATCGAAGAGGCAACAGGGCCTGCCTTAGAGGGACTCAATAGTTTAGACTCTATAGTTTAGACCCATGTGGGGTTTATAGACTTAGGCTAGATAGTATGCTTAGAATGTTTGATGATGTTAAACTATGTGATGATGTTAAACCTCTGTGATATGCAATCCAGTGCGGGCTTGTTAAACCCACTGCGCCAACGCACTGTATATTGAAATACAATAAATGTTAGATATTATAGCTAACTGAGTTATTGTTGCCTGTGTGAGCCCGAGCTCAGATACCTAGACATACAACACGCTGACAATGGCAGACAATGAGCAGGTTCTGCAACATTTAGTAGATGCGATAGTTGATCAAAGTGAACAACTTGGTTTAGAATTAAATTGTAAGGAGACACAGATTGTGGTCGTCAGTATGAAAAAGGAAATACCACAATATACAAGTAAATGGGCATATTCTTAAACAAGTGAATCGGTACAATTATCTCGGAACAGTAATAACATCTGATGGGAGATGCCTTGAAGAGATTAGAACAAGAATTGCCATGACGGAGGCAGCTTTTTACAAGATGAAAACATACTGACCAATAAAAAGATGTCATTTGCATCATCATCATCATCATCATCATCATCATTATCATCTTCCACTTCTGCCGTCAAGCATCGTGGGGAGGAATAATTTGCGTTCCAGCGCCCGGTGGACGGCACTGGATAATGTCATTCCGTGTGGTTTAACAATGTCTCTGATGTCGTTAATCCATTTTCTTCTTGGACGTCTTCGTGGTCTCGTCGCAGATGATCTTTGATGTAAGGCCAGTGATGGTAGTTGCCGATGTTGCATTCTAACAACATGGCCAAACCACTTGATCTTCTGTCTTTCAATAAATGTGGCACAAGGTGTTGATCCCACTGTCTGTCTGATAGTAACATTTCTTACTCGGTCTCTGATTGTTAAGTTGGCAGCTCTCCTCAGGCATCTCATTTCGCAGGTGTTGATTTTGCGAAGGTGTAATTTGGATAAAGTCCAGGTTTGAGATTGGTAGCATAGGGTTGGTGTGAATATGCTGTTTATTATCTGTCGTTTTGCGGACATGGGTATGTTTGGATGTTTCAGTAAGGGTGACAGTTGATATGTAAGTGCACTAGCTTTTTGACATCTGATTTCAATTTCTCTGTCTAATCTGCCATCTTCTGTGATCATACTTCCAAGGTATTTGAATTCTTTAACTTGTTTCAGAGGTATGTTATTTATCTGTATACTTAGTGGGCCTGGCGATCTGCTAACTTGCATTACTTCGGTTTTGACGAAAGATGAGTGATTGGAAGGGCCGAATGTAAGACAGGCCTGCGTGCCCAATTTGTGATCCTTTTAAGATAAGTTGATTTGATTTGATTTGATTTGATTTTTTGATTTGTCAGCAGCCCAAAACCATACTCAATGACATAAATTATTAACTACTGAAAGAGCTTGTAAAACATCCACTGCTCAACCCAGTCGCTCCCATCGCCCTCAATGCATTAAGTCCGTTATCAGCCTTCACATTTCGTTCATTCATTCACAACCCAAGCCTCCGCATGATCCTTATAAGACTACACCTGTCAAAAGTGATTTACAAGTACTTCAGTTTACTCTCTCTGCTAAGAAGACATCCGTTCAATATAACATATGGGACATCTGCCTTCACGATCCAATTATCCATGTAGTAGCACACAACCTCCACCTTGTCTGGGTTTATAACGGCCCTTGCGTCCCTGCACCACTTGGTCACCATGTTTACTGCCATCTGTAAGTCTTCAGCGAAGTATTCCCTTTCTCTCACATGTCTGTACACCAGCACATCATCTGCACGTGTCAAGAATTGCGTTCGTTGCTCCATCACCACGCTGCCCGCAATATTACCTGCAGCAGTCAGTTTTGGGTCAGTATGGCCTTTCCTCGGGTCTCGTGAGCCGGCCAGATTCTCTGGTCACTCCCTGTAGCACCATTCTCCCCAGGACGCTACGATCCATCTGCTTCTCTGCAAGGGACCCTGATCACGTATGCCCCACCAAACACCAACACCCCACCGAGCATCGCGGACCCAGCCAAATGACATAGCCTAATATTATTTTGTGTGCCAAATTTTTAATACTAATCATCACGTTTTGTAGTTACTGTCATGCCCCGCCTTAATATCTAAAAAAGTGACTTCTGCGTGTTATTTGTATTAGCTCCCTGGCTCTGGATCGGAGCCTCCGACAGTCTGCAGCAAAGCAGATGGCGATGGAATACTGACAACAGAATCGTTAACACAACAGATCCTTGGATACAAGGAATTGCTCCTATCAACACTGTAGGAAGTAAGACACTAAAAACATTAATTAATTAATTAATTAATTATATGTATATATGTATATATGTATAAATCATTATCATGTGTCCTGTCAGCTGGTGTAGGCGTTCATCCATCCATCAATTATCCATCATGTGCCATGCCTATAAGCGTGGGCGGTCATGTTTTGCCGTCTCACTCGAACACCAGAGTCGTGGATCAGCTCCGTATTTCTGTCTCAACCATGCCACGTGTTCAAACAATCCAGGTATTTACTTCTCGGTCTTCCCCTTGGTCTCTTCCCTTCGACCTTGCCAATTGTTACCAAGTTCCCAAATTCATATCTTCTCATAACATGCCCCAAGATTGTGACTCTCTACGTCTAATGTCTCTAATCAATTTACGATCTTCATTTGGGACGCAGAGGTGTTTCCAAGGCACCAGGGCCGGGTTATATACTGGCCAAGACCTATTGACGCGTCCTCGTCGAGCGTCCTGGGCAACAGGTCCCTTCGGGGTCCAGGCTAAAGTCAGTAGGATCGCCGATTCCTCCGAAGTCGGAGAGTGTCTGCCTGTACGGCGAGGAACCACCAGTCTGCACACCAATAAGCCAGACATGGGACAACGGATACTCACGCAAAACTCAGGTCCGGTATGACATCACACTGATGTTGGACAACAGGATGCCTTCATCCAACATACAGGACTTCGCGTTGGAGCTCAAGCCAACGAACACAAGCAAGCAAGCAAGCAACGATCTTCATTTGTTTTTTGAAGTTCTTATTCACAGGTTTTTCTCTCTGTCCATGGTATGTTTTGCATTTTTCTAAGAAACCACATTTCCACAGGCATCAGATGTTTTTCAACTTGTCTGCTCTTTATCCAAGCTTCACATGCATACAAAGTACGGGTTCTATGAAGCACTTCAACACTCTTTTTCTCGTTTCAGTTGATATCTATTTATTGGTCAGTATGTTTTTCAACTTGCAAAAGGCTACCTTCGCAATGACAATTCTTGTACTAATCTCTTCAAGCCATCTCTCATCAGATGTTAGGACTGTTTCGAGATAACTGTACTGATTCACTTGTTTAAGAATATGCCCATTTACTTGTATATTACATTCCCAATGACAACCATAATCTGTGTCTTCTTACAATTAAATTCTAACCCTAGTTGTTCACTGTGTGCAACAATCGCATCTACTATACATTACAGGTTATTGTTCATTGTTGCCACATGGCGTTTAGACATAATGACGTCATCGGAATGGACGGTGGAAAATCATACACGGAGTTTCCCATTCAGACACTAAAGTGGATGTCAACGGAGGAATCCACGGAGAATGGGGAGAACGTCAGAGAACGGCAACGGGGACGCTGTGAATTCGTAGATGCTAAAGGATGTGTTTATAAAAGGCTCCGTGTGAAGGTGACACCTGGAGGCGGTAATTTCGTGATGAAGCAGCTGGGAGTCCGGAGAGGAATATATTAAAGACAACACAACAGTAGAAAGACCGGGTGCGGATACCTAGACTTTTATTTAATCAGTTGAACTGAGGATTTGGATAATTAAGCCTCAAGGGCAGCGAGCTGGACTCGGATCTCGTAAGTAGATGTTATTTAAGTGAGCGCCGATCCTGCGTATAGGGATCAGCTCACGTTTCTACAAGAGTTATATCTTTTGTCCTGCGGCGGAATAAAAGTACGTCTTTCGCTTGCTCGATTTGAGTCTGCCATATGTTCATGATCCTGTTGGTAAGATAGAACATGTTTTGTTGTTCTGATCTGTTCTTGACGAGTTCAATTTGAGTTGCTTTGAGTGTACTGTCCCGTGGGATTTAGAGGACGAGCCCCCACATTGTCTTAAAGCATAACTCCCACATGAACTCCAAACGGGAATCAAAGGCTTTAATGAAGCTCGTTAAATAAATCAACTGTAAACCAACTCACCTTGATGAACCGACACGAACTAGCCGACGGCAATTAAAAGGCATTTATTAATGCACTGCAGAATTACACACAAGAGACTGTTCTAGAATATAACCTGCCCTTAAGACAGGGACGGGTGGTTACTTAACTATCTACGAATCAGCTCTCAATTCCACCATTGCGTCAGCGATGTCCTTCGTTCAAATCCGTGTAGTAGGTTTTTCTAAACTCGTCTAAGGGTTATTCCTGTCCCGGTCCCATCACTGTATGAATGTGAGACAACAGACGATTTACCTCGACTACACCTGAAAATTATGACGTCATAATACTGGTCCCCTACCTACCCGTTTGATGAGATTAAGATATACGACATAGCGGTCGAGATAAAAGTCATTGTGTCTACACTGCTATGTGTCAGATTAATTCTCTTGATGAAAAAAAAAATGATTACATCATTTTAAAAGGGAGGGGGGTATACTGCCACATGGCGTTTAGACATAATGACGTCATCGGAGGAATCCAAGGAGAATGGGGAGAACGTCAGAGAACGGCAACGGGGACGCTTCGAGAGAGAGGACATCAGGACAGCGGTGTTTTCTATGGGCTCCGTGTTGGAGAGGATAGGATCTGGTTTGGTGCAATCTTCTTAGTTAGCGAGGAAATCGTCTGTTGTCTCACATTCATACAATGATGGGACCGGGACAGGAATAACCCTTAGACGAGTTTAGAAAAACCTACTACACGGATTTGAACGAAGGACATCGCTGACGCAATGGTGGAATTGAGAGCTGATTCGTAGATAGTTAAGTAACCACCCGTCCCTGTCTTAAGGGCAGGTTATATTCTAGAACAGTCTCTTGTGTGTAATTCTGCAGTGCATTAATAAATGCCTTTTAATTGCCGTCGGCTAGTTCGTGTCGGTTCATCAAGGTGAGTTGGTTTACAGTTGATTTATTTAACGAGCTTCATTAAAGCCTTTGATTCCCGTTTGGAGTTCATGTGGGAGTTATGCTTTAAGACAATTGTCTGCAGTCAAGACGTATCAACTGCATATCTAATGTTATTGATATATCGTCCCCCTATGTTGATTCCTTCCATAGCTTCTACATTTATGAAAATATTTTCACTGTAAGGGAAAAACAGATCTGAAGATTTTACACACCCCTGTCCCACATCTCTCTTCGTAGGCTGATTTTGACCTACTTCAATATAATTTCTTTTGGCAGCTTGGTGTTTCCAATATATGTTGTTTACAAGGTTAAGATCGTTTTCATCAATGTGTAGATCTTAAAGCATCCTTATCATGTCGACATGTCTCACTTTATCGAAAGCTTTTGTGTATTCAATAAAGCAAAGATATAGATCTGTATTTACTTCTATAGAACGGTCAATGACTGTTCTCAGTATTTGCACTGCATATACAGCACCCTCGCCTTCTACAAACCCACATTGTTTTAGGCGTTCATGTCTCTCCACATATCTCAGTCTTTAGTTTTCTATATCACCTCTGATGACGATATTCCTCCATAACACCGTCTCAATCCATCCAGCATCGTTTCCATTGCTCTGCCTCGAGTTTGTCTCTTTCTTATTTCTTGGTGTATATAATGTTCTAGTTTCATTTGCCGATTTCAGGTATTCGTTGTTAGTTACGCTGGCAGTCCAATTAATTCGCAACATTCGTCTCAGGAACAACATCTCTTTCCTTCCAAGTTCTTCCTAATTTTATTATTTTAATTTACATTACATGATTCTCTCTCATACAGCAAAACCGGGTCAACACATCATTTCAGCACTGTCTTTCTTACACTAAATGATAGTGATTTATTGCATACGAAACATTTCATTTTTTTTAAAATGCCGCTTTTGCCTAGTCTATTTTGTTTGTAATCTCTGTTGTGTATATTCCATCGGATGTTATTATTGCACCTAGGCATGTAACATTATCCATTTGGTTAAAAATGTTCCCTTAACATTAAATTTTACATTATGTATCCCCTTTTCTTTGATATCAGCTTTGTTACAGTTTTTTTTTTAATTCAAGGATAGTCTTTTTTTTATCTCTCTGTTGCTACAATGCCCAATAGTTGTTGCATATCTTTTCCATTATCCGCCATCAGTACTGTGTCAACTGCATAGCTTAGTTTGTTTATATTATAACCGCCGATTAGTATTCCTGTCTTCTCTTTGATCTCTCTCTCTCTTTATTACTTCGCTATAGAGAGAGAAGAGATCAGATGATAAAACACAACCGTGCCGTACGCCTTGCTTTACTTGTTCATAATATCCCTCTTTATTTCCCATGTTAGTTGCTGCTACTTGATTTCAGTAAATATTCTTTATTATTCTGAGATCCTTTCCACCAGTGTTGATATCTTCCAATATTTTAATCAGTTCATCATGTTTTACTTTATCAAATACCTCAATGGTAGGCCTATAATCTATGTAGCACAAATATATGTCTTTGTCTGTCGCTATTGATTTTTCTATTAGTGTTTGTAATGTGTATATTGCTTTGTTTGTAACGTTTCCTTCCACAAATCCATACTATTCTTCACCAAATTCCATTTTTATTTATTTTCTGTCTTGTGCTTCTCATTATAATTTTGAGTAGAAGCTTAACGACATGGTTTATGAGGGTAATTGTAAGAAAATACTGACATTCAATTGCTCCTGGTCTTCTTGATAAAGCTATAAATGCAAATTTCCCTATATCATTTGGTAAATGTCCACTGCTATAAATATCAGTGGTTGGTAAGAATAAGGGGAACTGCAGTAAAGCTTAAAAAAAACGAATGCATTACCAAAAAAAAAAAAAAAAAAAAAAAAAAAAACAAACGAGAAGTAGATTGTGAACTTTACTAGAACACGATTACAAGAAACAACATGGACGTTGCGGCCAAAGCCTTCGTCAGCACAGAACAAAACAACACAAACAGACATAAAACTAATAAAATAATCACTACATAGAAACTATAGTGGTTACTTAGCTGAATCCTGTCTTGGTTGAATGTGTCTAAAGCGCTAGGCGATCGATGAGTGTGGAAGGCCGGATATGAGATTAGAAACGGGTTGATGGGTAACAGGGAAGAGAACACCCATGTGGGCGAACGGTGAAGTGTGAATTAGCAGTGAACTAAAGCTGCCTCTTTGGCGAAGGTTTTAGTTCGCAATTCCGCATACCCAGTTGGCGTGCGCTTGGAATGCAATACGCCTTGTGTTGGTTAGCATAGGATAGCTTGAGTACCGGTTGCCAGAAAGCAATGACAAACCACCGAACGCAAACTTTCCGAAGAAATCACTAACGGCAAAAGTAATGCGAGGGATGATGGTCACGCTCTGTAAAAGATACGCTATCACGTTATTCTACTGGTCTATATATATATATATATATATATATATATATATATATATATATATATATATATATATATATATATATATATATATATATCCATCCATCCATTGGCACCTTGCCGTCTTGACAGACGATAGTTTGTGCTTTAAAAAGGCATAATAACTTTTAACTATGGCGGTAGCGAGTGTGACTGATAAGGCCAATTTGCGCTGTAAATGTCCGTTCACAGTGGGTGCATCTGAACACGTGGTCATTTCCACCATCATGCACCATCTTACGTCTCAAACGCTTGGTGTGTGACTTTTCTGCAATAATTTTCTCTTTTGACTTTATTCCATTTCTGATATTTGCCCTCCATGCAACACGTTCAGCGGCGACTTGCTCCCAATGTGCATTATCAATGCCTGTATCAATCATGTCCCGCTTACACACATCTTTGTATCGTAGTAGAGGCCGACCCTGAGATCTCTTACCCATCTGTAATTCACCAAAAAAGATATCCTTTGGTATTCTACCATCATCCATCCTCCTAAGATGTCCTATCCATCTAAGTCTACGGAGACTGAGCATGGAATAAACTGTCACACAACCTGATCTTTCCAATACTTCAGTATTTGTGATTTTGTCTTGCCACTTAATACCAAGAATTCTTCGCAAACACCGCATATGAAAGCTGTTTAAATTGTTCTCTTGGTGTGAGTAAGTTGTCCAGGTTTCACTGCCATAGAGAAGAGTACTAAGGACACAGGCTTGATAGACAAGGACTTTTGTTTTGGCAGTAAGCTTCCTGTTGTCCCAGACTCTTTTTCTTAACCTGTTCATTGTTGTTGCTGCCTTACCAATCCGGATGTTGATTTCCTGATCTAGGGATAATTTGCTATTAACCACTGATCCTAGATATGTAAAATGGTCTACTATCTCTAGTTCAGCGTCGTCAATAAAGATTGATGGTACCCCATGTGCACCTTGTGACATAATCTGTGTCTTCTTTTTGCTAATTGTTAAACCAAATTCAGAACAAGCATTGGAGAATGCAGATAGTAGACATTGCAATTCTTCCTCAGAGTGGGTCGTAACTGCAGCATCATCTGCAAAAAGCAACTCTCTGATCAGTACCCTCCTAATTTTGGTCTTAGCCTTCAATCTCTGAGCATTGTAGAGGCCGCCATCTGAACGTGAGTGAATGTATATACCACCATCCTGATCACGAAATGCATATTTCAGTAGAAGTGAAAAGTATACTCCAAAGAGGGTGGGAGCTAGTACACAACCTTGCTTAACTCCACTCTTGATTTCAAATTCTTCAGAAGTTGCACCATCAAACTTGATTATACCCTTCATGCCTGTGTGGAACGATTCCACAATGGACAGAAGAGTTGGTGGGCAGCCAATCTTCTTTAGTGCCTTGAACAGACCCTCACGACTGACCAAATCAAATGCCTTTGTGAGGTCGATGAAGGCAATAAACAGTGGTTGATGCTGTTCACGGCATTTTTCTTGCATTTGTCGCAATGAGAATATCATATCAGTGGTAGACCGGTTCTGTCGAAAGCCACACTGTGATTTGGGGTAGACTTGATCTCCTAGGACTTGAAGTCTGCGCAGAACAATTCTGGCAAATACTTTTCCAACAATACACAGAAGTGAGATACCCCTGTAGTTGTTGCAGTCGCTCCGATCGCCCTTGTTCTTGTACAGTGTTATGATGCTTGAATCTTTGAAATCATGTGGGACTTGTCCTTCACGCCAGCATAGCTCTATTAGCTGGTGGATCTGTATAGTGAGTGTGTCTTGCCCACACCTGATAACCTCTATTGGAATCCCATCCTTACCTGGAGCCTTGCCAGATGCAAGTTCATTTATAGCACACTTAACTTCTGTTATGGTGGGAAGTGTGTCCAGGTGGTCAAGAGTTGGTAGAGCCTCTATGGCGTTGAGGGCATCATCCGCTAGTTTGGTCTCACTTGAGTAAAGCTCCAAATAGTGCTCTACCCATCTGTCCATCTGCCGTTTCTTGTCAGTGATGATTTCTCCAGTCAAGGTTTTCAATGGTGCACTTCTTTTGATCACTGGACCACAGGCTTTCTTTATTCCTTCATACTTGCTTCTTATGTCTCCCTTATCACATGCGATTTGAATGGACTCACATAACTTGATCCAATAATCATTTGCACACTGCCTGGCAGCCTTTTGCACATCCTTCCTAGCTTGCCTTAGCTCACTCAGAGTGTTACGCGTTGGTCTTTCCTTGTTTCTTAATAGAGCTGTCTTCTTCTTATCAATCAGGGGCTGCAGAGTCTCGCTGTTGGCCGCAAACCAGTCCTGCCTCTTATGATCCACAGTGCCGTAAACCCCTACGGCAGTTTTATAAAGAGTTTCCTTAATTTGACCCCACTTTTCATTTACTGTACAATTTTCTGGTGTATCAGTGAAAGCGTCTTCAAGTTGCTGTTGAAACTGAAAGCACTTTTCAGGATCATGAGTGTTAATAATATTAATCCTGGGGCTAGATTTGTGTTTAGCTGTGTAGATTCTCTTTGGTCTCAGTCTAACCCTTGCAACAACCAAAGAATGATCCGTATCACAGTCAGCACTGTGGTAACTACGAGTCAATGATATATGGTTCAGATGTTGTCTCCGTGTGATGATGAAGTCCAGCTGGTGCCAATGGCCGGATCTTGGATGTTTCCATGTGACCTTATGCATCTCTTTTGTTTTAAAAAAAGAGTTTGTAATACATAGGTCATTACTGGTGCAATGCTCCAGCAGCCTTTGCCCATTTTCATTCATGCGACCGATGTTGTATTTTCCAAGGCACACTGGCCATGAACTCGAGTCCTTGCCCACACGAGCATTGAAATCACCGAGCATATAAATGTAGTCAGATTTTGGAACTGCCTTGATTATGGAGTCTAACTCCTCATAGAACAAGTCCTTCACATCATCAGAGGAATCAAGTGTCGGTGCATATGCAGTAATAATGGTGGCAAACCCACAAGAGGTTGCCAAGCGCAGGGACAATAGTCTTTCATTTCCTCCTGCTGGAATTTCAATCATTCCCAGTAGCGAATTCTTCACTGCAAAGCCCACACCGTGTTGCCTTTTTTTCTGCCTGCCCTCTACCCTTCCAGAAAAAGGTGTAGTTGTTTTCCCTGAGTGACCCTTCCTCAGCGAGGCGAGTCTCCTGCAGGCCAGCAATATCAATGTTAAGACGATTGAGTTCGGCATCAATCACAGCCGTTTTTCTCACATCGTCAATATTGGTCAAGTCAGTGGAAAATCCTGGACACATGGTTCTCACGTTCCAGGTTGCAAGCCGTAGCTTGAGGTTTCTATTTTTATTTTTGTTTGTACCTGGTGCATTGGTTTTACAGCCTGCGATTCAGATTTTGTCCTAGCCCCAAGCACCCATTGAAGCAGGCAGGCTGTGGCGGATCAGCACCCAATTGGCTGGGGGCTGCCCAGCTTGAGGCGGGCGGTAGCTGATCAGTGACACCTATAGGTGTCTCCCACCGTCAGAGGCAACGCGTGGCGCCCCATGTCTACGCCAACTGACAAGGACTTATAACCCGTAACAGTTGCCTCTCGCTTTGATTCCGAGACCAGTTAAGACCAGGGATGGAGTTATTGCCTCTCCATAGCACAAAGCCTGGGCTAATATATAGAGATCATGTGTTGCCCATGCAGCATGATCCCTCTCTCGGCCTGCCTAGTTCACTCCAGAGGAAAGGTAACACCCCTACATCTGGAACAAGACAAGCTGCAGAAGCTGCCGGATCAGCAAAGCAATGCTCTAACTGTCCGCCTGTCGGAGCTTCGATCCTAGACCAGTCGCCAACCAAGGCTTAGGGCCTGGTCTGCCCTGCCATGACAATTTTGTCTTTAGCTTGCATTTCCTCGCACCAGGGTAAGGCTTGTACCCTCCCAATTGTGCTCTTCCGCCCGAAGCCGTTGGCACAATGTGGGGTGTCAGGTTTGGTAAGCGCCGCCCAACGTTCGGCGCTAACAGAAACCAGGTAGTACCGTCTACTGTTATACGGTAGCTCAGTCATATCTGACTAAGACCTGACCTGATATATATATATATATATATATATATATATATATATATATATATATATATATATATATATATATATATATATATAATTTTTTATTCACGAACCTCGCTCCCATAACAATGTTTCGGAAAACTTCGCAATCACATCCAAGATGTCCCGCGTCCGATACACCCATTAATAGATCACTCGCCACATCCTACACGCATTTTCTCTTTGTCCTTCCTCTTCCTTTCTTCCCAGGCATATACCCCTGCATTATTGTTCTCTCCAATCTTTAATTATGTTTTAAGTGACCAAAACATATCAATTTTCTTTGTTTTATTGTCTTTAATAGTCAACCCTCTTCAATATTCAGCTCTTGAAGTATGGATGCATTTGTCGTTTTTTTTTGTTGGTTTTTACCCAAGATATTCCTAGAACCCGTCTATAACATTTATATCCAAAAGCATTTTTGCGCTGTTCAGCTTGTTTAGTAAGTGTCCAGGTCGCACAGGCATATGTTGTAATGGGAAAGATGTTTGCTTTAAGAAATCTAACTTTTGTAATTCTATCTTTCATTTGCTTTAGCCTTTGAAGAGCAATTGATAGCCGTCGTTTTATGTCTTTCATTGTGTCAGCATTGTTAGTAATCAATGACCCATGATGTTCGAAATTGTTCACCACCTCCAATCTTTCCTCATTAGCATATACGTATTTCTTTTTCCATAGTGGTTTTATCTGTATGCATTATCTTTGTTTTTGCTATGTTAAAAAAAAAATGATTAATATAGGCATTCAAAATAATATAATATACCGGTTTAGGACAGGATTGTCTTGTGTAACCTCTGGTATTTATTTTATTACTGTATTCCGAATTATGAAGACAACAACAAGCACTGCTAGAATAAGGATTCAGCTGTCGCCTCTAACGCAAGAGCTCAATGATCTGACCATGGTTAATGACACTGACTTCCTGTCTCACACACGCAATCAGTTTCGGATAAACTTACATCACTGGATGGTTTGGGGGGTATACACCATTTGTTGTTAAAAATCCCTAGGGGAAAGACAACGATAATCATAATAAATCGAATTAATTTTAATCATACGAACCATGGGGGAAACCTTCTTTGAAGTGATGGAACGATACTAATATTTCGGTGACAATGTAGATAATTCGGCACTGTGACGGACGGGTTACAGGCATAGTAATACATCATACCGCGTTCGAGAGACAGAGAGCGACTTAGAAGCAGACCGCATCGTGCTGATTTTCGTACAATGGTATGAGTATTAAACAATATGGAGTGAGTACACATCTAATAAACCTATGTAGAAGCTTATACAACAACAGTGAATGCATAGTTAGAGCAACTGGAGGACACTCAGAACCCTTCACCATAAGATCTGGAGTACGACAAGGTTGTGTCCTGTCACCTCTCTTGTTCATAACATATATTGACACCATCTGTAAAGAAACCAGCCAAACAGAAACCGAAATAATACCGCATGATGAGAACACAGAAGAAGAACCATCTGCATATCTAACCATTAAAGAACTGATGTTTGCATACGACCAAGCACTGATAGCAAAAACAGAAGCTGAATTACAAGACCACATGAATAGTATAAACGAAATGTGTAGGGAACATAACATGAAAATTAGCAGAAGCAAAACAGAGGTAATGTCTATAACTAAAGAAGAAAAAACAACAACAATTCACCTAAGCGAACATCCTTGAAGCAAGTAAAGAGTTTCAAGTACCTAAGAAGTATAATATCAAATGGCAGATCAGAAGATGAGATCGAAAATAGATGCAATATGGCAAACCAACTCATTGGACAAATTGCACCAATACTAAAAATCAAACATGTATAAATAACTACTAAGAAAGCACTTCACAATACAATCTTCCTACCAACTTTATGCTACCAATGCCAAACCTGGACAATGACAGAAAAAGAGAAAAGAAAAATCACAACAACAGAAATAAGATTCCTGAGAAGAATACTGCACGTATCAAGAAGAGATAAGATCAGAAATGAAGAAATCAGGACTAAAGTGGGGGTTATAGCAGCACTAGATTTTATTAGAAAGCAGCAAGTCAAAAGGTTTGGTCATGCAAGTAGGTTACCAGTCAACAGCATACCACAACAAGCAATGATGTACAGACAAGATGGAAACAGAGGAAGAGGCCGACCACGTAAACGTTGGACGGAGGGAATAACAGAGTTCATGGGAATATCGATACATGAAGCCCATATTCGGGCAACATCACGATGTTTATGCTTCACCACGACACCGCAAGGTACAAGAGGAACATGATGAGATGAGATGGTATGAGTACCGGTCAATCAGACAGCAAAAGCAAACTACTGAATGTAAACTTGCCAAGAAATAACAAATAGTCAGAAATGCTGGGATTGACTGCTACGTCATGTAAAGGATATGCAATTAAATGTAAATTTAATGTAGATATTGGATTAGATAAATATATAAAAATACAAATACAAAAGGCCAGATGACTTCTTATACAGCTAGGTGTTGCGTGTTTTAACTTCAACTCCACAAAATTCAGATATTTTCGGTGTCTTGTGGCCTATGTTTAAATGAAAAACCTTCTTTCTCCGTAAAACTTCGTTTCAGGGCATCAAAATTAAGCAAAGTACGCAAACGAAACAAACAAACGAACTGCCAAGATTTTGTCAATACAGTGACGAAGGGGCCCTAAAGTTGAGACTTTTTGTCAACCAAGTGACGGTTGGCATCGAATCAGTTATAGAAATGGAAATGTAATAGAAACAGACAAGAAATTGATCTTTCTTTATGATAATAGTGTTGCTATTTTGTTCGTCGTCTGCATCGCTAATAAATGTCATTCCTGCGATGTTAGCTTCTTTGCAGATATGTTTTAATGGACATGTTTTATAAAGTATGTTTATTCATCTCTGTATTGGTAGTTTGTAACCCTGTTTGTTCTCTTTAATTAGAGACATTTTATATTTGACTGTAATGTGTAGTCGGACCACCCCACTGTTTTTGCTTAAATTACGCTCCATATATATATATATATATATATATATATATATATATATATATATATATATATATATATATATATATATATATATATATTATACTCCATATATATATATATATATATATATATATATATATATATATATATATATATATATATATATATCATTGGCACCTTGCCGTCTTGACAGACGATAGTTTGTGCTTTAAAAAGGCATAATAACTTTTAACTATGGCGGTAGCGAGTGTGACTGATAAGGCCAATTTGCGCTGTAAATGTCCGTTCACAGTGGGTGCATGTGAACACGTGGTCATTTCCACCATCATGCACCATCTTACGTCTCAAACGCTTGGTGTGTGACTTTTCTGCAATAATTTTCTCCTTTGACTTTATTCCATTTCTGATATTTGCCCTCCATGCAACACGTTCAGCGGCGACTTGCTCCCAATGTGCGTTATCAATGCCCGTATCAATCATGTCCCGCTTACACACATCTTTGTATCGTAGTAGAGGCCGACCCTGAGATCTCTTACCCATCTGTAATTCACCAAAAAAGATATCCTTTGGTATTCTACCATCATCCATCTTCCTAAGATGTCCTATCCATCTAAGTCTACGAAGACTGAGCATGGAATAAACTGTCACACAACCTGATCTTTCCAATACTTCAGTATTTGTGATTTTGTCTTGCCACTTAATACCAAGAATTCTTCGCAGACACCGCATATGAAAGCTGTTTAAATTGTTCTCTTGGTGTGAGTAAGTTGTCCAGGTTTCACTGCCATAGAGAAGAGTACTAAGGACACAGGCTTGATAGACAAGGACTTTTGTTTTGGCAGTAAGCTTCCTGTTCTCCCAGACTCTTTTTCTTAACCTGTTCATTGTTGTTGCTGCCTTACCAATCCGGATGTTGATTTCCTGATCTAGGGATAATTTGCTATTTACCACTGATCCTAGATATGTAAAATGGTCTACTATCTCTAGTTCAGCGTCGTCAATAAAGATTGATGGTACCCCATGTGCACCTTGTGACATAATCTGTGTCTTCTTTTTGCTAATTGTTAAACCAAATTCAGAACAAGCATTGGAGAATGCAGATAGTAAACATTGCAATTCTTCCTCAGAGTGGGTCGTAACTGCAGCATCATCTGCAAAAAGCAACTCTCTGATCAGTACCCTCCTAATTTTGGTCTTAGCCTTCAATCTCTGAGCATTGTAGAGGCCGCCATCTGAGCGTGAGTGAATGTATATACCACCATCCTGATCACGAAATGCATATTTCAGTAGAAGTGAAAAGTATATTCCAAAGAGGGTGGGAGCTAGTACACAACCTTGCTTAACTCCACTCTTGATTTCAAATTCTTCAGAAGTTGCACCATCAAACTTGATTATACCCTTCATGCCTGTGTGGAACGATTCCACAATGGACAGAAGAGTTGGTGGGCAGCCAATCTTCTTTAGTGCCTTGAACAGACCCTCACGACTGACCAAATCAAATGCCTTTGTGAGGTCGATGAAGGCAATAAACAGTGGTTGATTCTGTTCACGGCATTTTTCTTGCATTTGTCGCAATGAGAATATCATATCAGTGGTAGACCGGTTCTGTCGAAAGCCACACTGTGATTCGGGGTAGACTTGATCTCCTAGGACTTGAAGTCTGCGCAGAACAATTCTGGCAAATACTTTTCCAACAATACACAGAAGTGAGATACCCCTATAGTTGTTGCAGTCGCTCCGATCGCCCTTGTTCTTGTACAGTGTTATGATGCTTGAATCTTTGAAATCCTGTGGGACTTGTCCTTCACGCCAGCATAGCTCTATTAGCTGGTGGATCTGTATAGTGAGTGTGTCTTGCCCACTCCTGATAACCTCTATTGGAATCCCATCCTTACCTGGAGCCTTGCCAGATGCAAGTTCATTTATAGCACACTTAACTTCTGTTATGGTGGGAAGTGTGTCCAGGTGGTCAAGAGTTGGTAGAGCCTCTATGGCGTTGAGGACATTATCCGCTAGTTTGGTCTCACTTGAGTAAAGCTCCAAATAGTGCTCTACCCATCTGTCCATCTGCTGTTTCTTATCAGTGATGACTTCTCCAGTCAAGGTTTTCAATGGTGCACTTCTTTTGATCACTGGACCACAGGCTTTCTTTATTCCTTCATACATGCTTCTTATGTCTCCCTTATCACTTGCGATTTGAATGGACTCACATAACTTGATCCAATAATCATTTGCACACTGCCTGGCAGCCTTTTGCACATCCTTCCTAGCTTGCCTTAGCTCACTCAGAGTGTTACGCGTTGGTCTTTCCTTGTTTCTTAAGAGAGCTTTCTTCTTCTTATCAATCAAGGGCTGCAGAGTCTCGCTGTTGGCCGCAAACCAGTCCTGCCTCTTATGATCCACAGTGCCGTAAACCTTTACGGCAGTTTTACAAAGAGTTTCCTTAAGTTTATTCCATTTATCATTTACTGTACAATTTTCTGGTGTATCAGTGAAAGCGTCTTCAAGTTGCTGTTGCAACTGAAAGCACTTTTCAGGATCATGAGTGTTAATAATAGTAATCCTGGGGCTAGATTTGTGTTTAGCTGTGTAGATTCTCTTTGGTCTCAGTCTAACCCTTGCAACAACCAAAGAATGATCCGTATCACAGTCAGCACTGTGGTAACTACGAGTCAATGATATATGGTTCAGATGTTGTCTCCGTGTGATGATGAAGTCCAGCTGGTGCCAATGGCCGGATCTTGGATGTTTCCATGTGACCTTATGCATCTCTTTTGTTTTAAAAAAAGAGTTTGTAATACATAGGTCATTACTGGTGCAATGCTCCAGCAGCCTTTGCCCATTTTCATTCATGCGACCGATGTTGTATTTTCCAAGGCACACTGGCCATGAACTCGAGTCCTTGCCCACACGAGCATTGAAATCACCGAGCATATAAATGTAGTCGGATTTAGGAACTGCCTTGGTCACAGAGTCTAACTCCTCATAGAACAAATCCTTCACATCATCAGAGGAATCGAGTGTCGGTGCATATGCAGTAATAATGGTGGCAAACCCACAAGAGGTTGCCAAGCGCAGGGATAATAGTCTTTCATTTCCTCCTGCTGGAATTTCAATCATTCCCAGTAGCGAATTCTTCACTGCAAAGCCCACACCGTGTTGCCTTTTTTCTGCCTGCCCTTTACCCTTCCAGAAAAAGGTGTAGTTGTTTTCCCTGAGTGACCCTTCCTCAGCGAGGCGAGTCTCCTGCAGGCCAGCAATATCAATGTTAAGACGATTGAGTTCGGCATCAATCACTGCCGTTTTTCTCACATCGTCAATATTGGTCAAGTCAGTGGAAAATCCTGGACACATGGTTCTCACGTTCCAGGTTGCAAGCCGTAGCTTGAGGTTTCTATTTTTATTTTTGTTTGTACCTGGTGCATTGGTTTTACAGCCTGCGATTCAGATTTTGTCCTAGCCCCAAGCACCCATTGAAGCAGGCAGGCTGTGGCGGATCAGCACCCAATTGGCTGGGGGCTGCCCAGCTTGAGGCGGGCGGTAGCTGATCAGTGACACCTATAGGTGTCTCCCACCGTCAGAGGCAACGCGTGGCGCCCCATGTCTACGCCAACTGACAAGGACTTATAACCCGTAACAGTTGCCTCTCGCTTTGATTCCGAGACCAGTTAAGACCAGGGATGGAGTTATTGCCTCTCCATAGCACAAAGCCTGGGCTAAAATATAGAGATCATGTGTTGCCCATGCAGCATGATCCCTCTCTCGGCCTGCCTAGTTCACTCCAGAGGAAAGGTAACACCCCTACATCTGGAACAAGACAAGCTGCAGAAGCTGCCGGATCAGCAAAGCAATGCTCTAACTGTCCGCCTGTCGGAGCTTCGATCCTAGACCAGTCGCCAACCAAGGCTTAGAGCCTGGTCTGCCCTGCCATGACAATTTTGTCTTTAGCTTGCATTTCCTCGCACCAGGGTAAGGCTTGTACCCTCCCAATTGCGCTCTTCCGCCCGAAGCCGTTGGCACAATGTGGGGTGTCGGGTTTGGTAAGCGCCGCCCAACGTTCGGCGCTAACAGAAACCAGGTAGTACCGTCTACTGTTATACGGTAGCTCAGTCATATCTGACTAAGACCTGACTATATATATATATATATATATATATATATATATATATATATATATATATATATATATATATATATAGTAAATAGGACTCTTTAATCCTAGTGAATACTCAAATCTGATGATTTTTTTGGGGCAAAATATTTGTACCACGCATTATAGTATAGTTATAAAGCATAGCATAGATGTATAAGTACCGCCAAAGCAGCAGTCGAGTACTCAGTTTGGCCTGTATAAAATGTGGCGACACAAAATTTTGCCTGACCATTTCCGGTCTGGGTGCACAACACGTTTCTCTTTAACTCTTCATTTAATCGATGTTGGGAGAACAGGGGCCAGTCACCTACCCCCGAGTACACTTTAACGTTCCATAGTACAATTCTTCTGCCTCTAGTTAGCCATACATTTGAGAAAACAAATTAAATATAATTATAAGAACGCTGGTGGCACCTGCCTAGTGTGCCTCAGGGCTCAATACTAGGTCTGCTGCTTTTTGCTGTTTATATTAATGATCTTCCTTTATATATCAATACAAATCAAATTGTGATCTAATTGCAGACGACTGTACTATATATACTAGTCAAGAAAATCGTAGTGAATTAGAGAATTCTTTACAAAAGGAACTTGATAATTGTCAGAGTCTACCGAAGTGCAGTGATGCAGGGACATCGTTACGCCCGCCAGGTGATTTAGTCCCCAGCAGGGATGACGTAACTTCGTTACGCCGCCAGGCGAGTAGTAGTCACCTGCCTGCAAGGTTGCTGGCTGACGAGACGGCCAGCGGTCAGGCAAGGACGCACGCATGTCTCGTGAAGCCACCTCAAGTGGGGAGGCAAGTTGCGAGCTATAGGCAGACAGCTCTGGGACGTCGACTGGACCGGACGCATGATGAGAGAAAGGCGTTGTGTGGTTTCTGTGCCTGAAAGTCGAGTGTCTGGACATCTTGAGAGATAGACTGTGTGCTGTATTGTGGATGTAAGTGTATTGAAGTATCAAGTATATCTTGTTGTGATCATCGTACTGTATATGATCTGTAAATAAATCCATTGAACGTTGTGTCGTTGAGTCTTGAGTCAAATCACGTTGTACTTGTACTGTCTCACATGTGTTAGGTTAGCGAGCCAAGTTTAAGACCCTGACATGTGTGGACGTGGTGGCATTCGTCCGGCTTTGAAATGAACGTGTTTATGTGATTAACAGTTAAAACTAGAGGTTGTGAACTTATAATTTTTGTCAAATTTGATTGTACATGTAAATGTAATCATGGAAGGCTCATTTTGATTTATTACTACATTGTTTAAACACGGAGACTAGTTGTGAACGTACAGTGCATATATATTGTTTGATCTTGTAAACGTGTATAACATTCGTGATTGTTGAACTTGTCACCGTTTTGACCTTGTCGACATTGTGATCTTGTCGCCATTGTGACCTTGTCGCCATCTTGTAAACGTGATGTCTATGTCCTTACTGAATGTCATCTTGATGTAAGTGATGTGTCATCAATGTTGTAGAGTGTTAAGATATATGGAGAGTGTCTTTGTGAAGTAATTTTTGGAAAGCAGAAAGTTTTGGAAAGAAAGTGACTTGTGTTTTGAAAAAAAATTTGTTGACTGACAAAATGACGACATACAATTACACTCAACGCCATACAAACCTATTCAATACTTAGTGACAAGCAGGCACACACCATCAAATAGACGCTAATTTATTTCCTCCAAAACAAAGCAGGTATTCCGTACCATCTGAAACCGTGCGCGTAGAGGTCATTTGTGTTTCGAAGTAGCGACCCTACAGTTCCTAGCCCGATTTCCAACCGTTCTTCACCGCATCCAGGGCACTTGAGTATATTTTTCTTTTCATTTACTTTAAGGATGCAATTTTAGGCACGTATTGTCAATAGAACACAAATTGTAAATTGTTTATTGTACAAACCACTTATAACTAATTGTGTGGCTGGTATTTCATTGACATTTTCCATCATGTCTTCATTAAATGATGTCATCGATATGGGGTTAAAACTGAAGTTAACAGGTGATGAGTTAATGAAATGGAGTGAGAATAAATACTCTGAATACCTACTAGTACAGGAGAAAGCTAATGAACGCGATGAAAGAGCAGCTGAAAGAGCGCTCAAGCAGGCAGAGACTGAAAAAGCTGCAAAGCAAGCAGAGGCAGAAGCCGCAGCAAAACAAGCAGAATTGTCTGCTAAAACAAAACAAGCCGAATTAGAAACAGCCTTAAAGCAAGCCGAATTAGAAACAGCCTTAAAGCAGGCAGAAGCTGCAGCAAAACAGACCGAATTAGAACTGGCGGCAAAGACAAAGCAAGCTGAGATAGATAGTGAACTCAAGAAAGCAGAAATAGCAGCTCAGAGTAAGAGAGAAGAACTGGAGTTACAGTTAAAGATGAAACAACTTGATACTGAGACTGCCATCAACAAAGAGTATACGAAATCTGAGAGACTGGAGAAAGAAAACCAGTACAAGAAATATCAAGGTATTGTACGTAATTATACCTCGGGTGATTGCATCGCAGCCTTTACCCAAAATTTTGAAACTTTAATGGAACATTACCAGATTCCACTGTCTGAATGGAATATTGTTTATATGAGGAGTATATCAGGGGAGCCTCTTAAAGTCATTGAGACCATTCCCAAAGACCTCAGAAAAGACTACCATTATCTTAAATCAAAGATTATGGCACATTTTATGTTAGATGAAGCAGGTTACAGAGAACAATTCAGCAAATTGAGCCCAAAACCGACTCAAACGTTCTCTGATTACCTCTGCTTAGTCCGAGATATATTTACCAAATGGACTTCAGCAGCTAAAATTGACAAAAATTATCAAAGATTAGAAGATCTGATCATTAGAGATAAAGTCATTTCATCCATTCCATCAGCATTTTCAAAATTTTTGCAGGAGAATGAATGCACAAGTGTGGATGAGATTGAGAGACGTGGTTCGGCGTATTACACAGCAAACAAACATTGCTTTGCCAGTGAAGCTACTGACATAAATTTTGTAGCAGCGGCTAACTATGACAAGCCCTATAGTAGGCAGAAACCTCATAGACCTACTTCTGAGAGGTATATTTACTGTAATTATTGTAAATACTCTCACCATCAATGCGAGATGTGCGATAAGAACCCCGGATATAATACTTATCTACTAAACATGGTAAACAGACAAGATAAGGAGCGTAGATCTTTCAGAAATTTGCGTAAATGTTTCCTCTGTAAGGCGTACGGACACTATCGCAAGGATTGTAAAGGTAGGCAAATGACAAACAAAGCAAATGCCGCCTTGTTTGACAGTTCAGAGTCAGATGAAGAACAATCAGAGAAACATCCTGTGAACTCAGCACAGGCTTTTGACATTTTTAACGCAAATAAATGTACTGTTTGTAACACCTTTTATGAAGATGGCGTGTTAACATGCGGCCACTCCATTCCTATTGCCAATGAAGAAGCTAATGTGGTAGTAGATTCTAAAGGCAGAATAAACATCCATCACGGATATGTAAATGGCAAGTCTGCTACAGTCCTTCGAGACACGGGCAGTTCACTTATTGGTCTGAAGAGAACGTTCATAATGCCTACAGACTATACAGGCAGGCACGTAACATGCAGAACATTCTCAGGCAATATTGAGAAATACCCACTAGCATGGGCATATATTGAAACACCTTTCCTCACTGGGAAAGTAAAGTGCGCTTCATTAATAAACCCAGTGTGTGATGTAATAATTGGAAATTTGCCAGAGGTGAATGATAAACCTCATGACATAACATCTCTATGTATTGATGATAGCATAACATCACCATCCAATGTCATCATTGATAATGTTACACCACCTATTGAATGTATGGTAGCTAATGTAGCACTAAGATCTCATGACATCATTGATAACATTGTTTCATCACCATCTGATATCATTGAATGTGTGAACGCAGTAACTAGATTTACTGCTAGAGTGCTAGCTGAAAGTAATCAAACTGAGGCTATACAAATGCTTAGCCCAGTATCACTACCTACTAACACCATGAAGGAAACGTTTGTAACAGCTCAAAAGGCTGACCCGTCATTGTTAAAATATTTTAATCTGATCGGCCAAAAGCCAAAGGTAACCAAGAATGCAAAATGGCATTTTGCTGTGAAAAATGATATCCTCACTAGGTATTATACCAGAGGTGACAACACCACAGAGCAAACTGTTTTGCCAACGAATTATCGTAGGCAAGCCTTACATCTTTCCCATGATATACCTCTTGCAGGGCATATGGCATACGCTAGGACCAGATCAAGATTATTAACACAGTTTCATTGGCCCAAATTTTGCAATGACATTAAAGAATATTGCAGAAGTTGTGACACCTGCCAGAAACTGGTAAAAAAAGGTAAACACCCACAGGCAAAGTTACAAGTCACTGACTTAGCCAGTCGACCTTTTGAAAAACTATCTGTCGACATAGTGGGCCCTCTCAATCATACAACAACTAGAGGGAATAAATATATTCTAACTGTCATTCTAACTACATGTAGTCGCTGGCCGGAAGCTATTCCGCTAAAGAACATAACTGCCAATGATATAATGGAAGTTTTCTTCCATATTTTTTCTCGGATAGGATTTCCAGACTCTATCCAATCAGATAGGGGCACTCAGTTTATCGCCACATCTACCCAAGCTTTCACCAAAATGTTGGGAGTGAAGCAGTGTTTTAATTCCCCTTACCATCCTCACTCTAGTGGAAATATAGAAAAGTTTAACGGCGATTTGAAGCACATGCTTGCAAAAGTCACGCAAGAACACCCTAATAACTGGGATGTATGTCTACCAGCTATTCTTTTTGCTTATCGCGAGGTACCACATTCTAGTACCGGTTTCTCTCCTTTTGAACTTATCTATGGTGCCAAACCACGTGGCCCATTGACTATTTATCACCAAATGTTAACTGACTCTACTCCAGTACTTAAACCCATATCATCATACGTATACGTTACATCATTGCGTGAAAGAATCATCAAATCTTGTATAATTGCAAAGAATGCACTAAAATTATCTGGTGCTACTTATAGACAGTATGCTGACAAAGGAAACAGAACAATAACGTTGACACCTGGACAGGACGTTCTTCTTCTATTACCTAGTGACCGACACTTATTGACTGATTCTTGGCAGGGACCTTTTAAAGTGACGAGACAGATTTCACCTGTAGACTACGAGATCCAAATAAAAGACAAACATAAAATATTTCACATAAATATGCTAAGACCATACTACAACAGAGACAACGTACAAGACGATACGACAGCTTGTACAGTGATAATAGATCACGAAGATGACGAGGCTAGTGACGAAATTCCAACACCTGCATTAGACACGGCAGATTGCTTGAAGGAGATTAAGATCAATCCAAAGTTAACTCAAGCAGAAACAGACAGTTGCAAACACCTAATACAACAGTACAACACCATCTTCTCCAACAACCCAGGACAAACAGAACTAGTACAGCATCACATCACACTCACATCAAACACACCCATAAGATGCAGACCATACACCATACCATTACATTACAAAGAACATCTACATCAGGAGATCATCAACCTAGACAAGAATAACATCATAAGACGATCCCAATCAGACTTCTCATCTCCAATGGTCATTGTACGCAAAAAGGACAATACGATAAGACTCTGTATCGACTATCGAAAGCTCAATAAGATAACTCTTCTAGATCTGGAGCCGATGGCAAACTCTGACGATTTACTGACAGAACTGACAGACGCTAGGTGTTTTACGAAGGTAGACTGACTAAAGGTTACTGGCAAATAGCAGTAGACGAACAGAGCAGACATCTGACAGCATTTGCCACACCTTGGGGACTGTACGAATGGTGCAAACTTCCATTTGGGCTAGTCAATGCCCCAGCCACATTCGTACGTATGACACGACTTCTTCTAGTAGATATACCTAACATAATTTGCTATATTGACGACATCTGTGTTCACACAGAGACGATGACAGAGCACATAAAGACATTAGAACAGACATTCGAACGCATCAGACAGCACGGACTGACGGTAAAGCCTGAAAAAGTAGACATAGCCTACCATGAAATATCCTTCTTGGGATATAAAATATCCAATGGCTTTGTCACGACAGACGATAACATTGTGTCCAAGATACTAAAACTCTCACTTCCGACTACGAAAAAGCAAGTCAGAAGTTTGTTAGGATTGATAAATTATTACCGGCAGTTCATTCCTGATTTTTCCGAACTAACCGAAGTATTTACTAACTTACTAACAAAAGATAAACCGGAGAAAATTGTAAGCAATGAATGCCTAAAATTTGCATTCCGTAAAGTATTATCTTGTTTTTCTGATAATAGCTTACACAATCCCATCCTGAAATTGCCCAATCTCCATTTACCTTTCAGATTGCGTACAGATGAGAGCTCCGTGGCGATTGGGGCAGTCTTGTTGCAAGAGCACAATAACATCCTTCACCCCGTGTACTTCGTATCCAGGAAACTGAAACCCAGAGAACGGGCTTGGTCAATACCTCAGTTGGAAGCCCTAGCTTTAGTGGTGGGTATTACTAAATTGTCTAGATTTCTTCTAGGACGCCATTTCATCGTGGAATCTGACAGCAGTCCATTGCGATTTATAAATTCTGGTGTACCTTCAAACCAGATGGTAGCGCGCTGGTCTCCTAAGCTCCAAGACTACAGCTTCGAGGTTCGACATATCTCAGGCAGAACCAACACGATTGCCGATCTGTTGTCCCGTTGTTCGACCGACCCAGTAAGCAATCTCTGAGTGCAGTGTGTAAAATACACTCAGATCAACACTGCCATCTATCAGTGAATAATTTTTTCCATTCACAAAAGCTGTGTAATGTCTACAATGTGATAGGGGTTACTCCCAATGTATATAATGTTCTTATTTTATTACTTAATGTAGTGATTGTCGTGTATAATTGTGTAGTGTGTGGTAGAAAGCGAACTTTATTAATTGTATATATTGCGTAACAAGAACAGTGCCTCATTCGCTCAAAACTCACCGTAAGCGAATTATCCAATGTGACAGTGGCATCTCCGTGTGGAACTTTCCAGAGATATTTTAAATCCGTGTGTGAAAGTGTGACCTAAACATTGACAGCTACACCACTGCAGTCAAGCGAAATCCAGAAGGTTTTTACAATGAAACATCCAACACATGAACTGTTAGAACATTGTACTTTCCGCAACTACATCAAACCGGAACAAGTGTGTTCTACAAGTTATAACATCAACTACTTAGTGTTCGTGTGTACTTCCGGATTAGTTAGAAATTTAGAGCAAAATTAGCAGACGACAAATAAAAGTTTAAAAAGCTATGACGATTCTAAAATCTTTAGGAATCAACAAAGTTGAATACACGAATTGTGTGTTTATATATTTATGTAGTGTAATCTTAGAATCATATCTTGATTAATGTATTCATACTACCGACTTTTTCTCGTTAGGATGAAGAAACGTCAAGCGATGACGCTAAGAAATAAAATAATTATTGTAAAATATTATATGTCATAAATGTTAAAATTATTCCCCTTTCATTTATTTCCTATTACATCAGTACACAAAGGGCCATAATTTGAAATGTATACTGTAATGTGTTGTATAAAAATAGCCATGTGTTTGCCAGATTGTTAACACACCAGGTAGGCATCTACTGGGCATGGCAGAGTGTTGCCGACATTGCAGACCAACACAAGAGTCCTGGCCAAATGAGGTCAGGGTTTGAGCGTTTAATGTGACTTATGTAAAAAGCCGCATTTCGGTCTAGCTAGATGGTTTTTGTTTCAAGAACCATATTATTACGTTTTTTTCAAAGGCTGCGAGGTAGATGCGTGAAGCTGATACTACCGATCTGACTGGGTCATTAATGCAATTGAGGTAATCGGCCATCGAGATGATGAAACCTGACAAGTGTTATAGGTTGAACACCACATGTCGTTGAATATAACTTTCATTTCTTATATGTTTCTATGGCAGATGTGTATGTCTATGTATTATGATACCAATGTATATAACAACAGAAGGGTTGACTCTGACAAGGTTAAAATATTAACCCAGTATGTACATATATTATACATGAAAGAAGACTTCTTTCATGAAGTTGCCGGGGGAGCGTGTCAGAGTCTACCGAAGTGCAGTGATGCAGTGACATCGTTACGCCCGCCAGGTGATTTAGTCCCCAGCAGGGATGACGTAACTTCGTTACGCCGCCAGGCGAGTAGTAGTCACCTGCCTGCAAGGTTGCTGGCTGACGAGACGGCCAGCGGTCAGGCAAGGACGCACGCATGTCTCGTGAAGCCACCTCAAGTGGGGAGGCAAGTTGCGAGCTATAGGCAGACAGCTCTGGGACGTCGACTGGACCTGACGCATGATGAGAGAAAAGCGTTGTGTGGTTTCTGTGCCTGAAAGTCGAGTGTCTGGACATCTTGAGAGATAGACTGTGTGCTGTATTGTGGATGTAAGTGTATTGAAGTATCAAGTATATCTTGTTGTGATCATCGTACTGTATATGATCTGTAAATAAATCCATTGAACGTTGTGTCGTTGAGTCTTGAGTCAAATCACGTTGTACTTGTACTGTCTCACATGGGTTAGGTTAGCGAGCCAAGTTTAAGACCCTGACAATAATCTTACTAGATGGAGAAATGAAAACCGCATGCAAATTAACATCGACAAAACCAAATCCATGTTAATAATGATGTCGTGAAATTATATTTAGTGTCGTCCCTGGGGTGAGGGGAATCAACACTCACATTCTTTTTAACCCCATTATTCTGGAGAATCCACTAGATTCCGTCCACAACACCCCGTCGGTCACTGGATCCCTCTTTCTCTCTCTCTCTCTCTCTCTCTCTCTCTCTCTCTCTCTCTCTCTCTCTCTCTCTCTCTCACCACTAGACCATGCCCCCTCTCATTCTTCCCCAAAACAACATACTACACAACTCGAGCTTCTAAAATTAATAGCAAATTAATTTAATGAAGAAAAGTGTATGTATGTGAGAAGTGTATGTGTAGAATGTATGTCGTATACTCTAGTGTGTCTGCAGAATCAGACTGAACAGCTCAGGAGCACAGTCAGATCATCCCGCTAATGGCCACACAACATCATCATAGCTCAGCACACAATGACCTCACCAAACGATGTGTCCCTTGTGCCAGATGTTGACTTCCTCCAGTAGCTCTTTGATAACCCAAATACCTGGTCACCAATCACGGATATAGTCCAATACTGAGTTTCACGATTACACAATTAATGATTACAGTTCCACAGGAATCTAATAACTGAGAAGAACGCCATGTTCGTTGTTCCTGTTCGCATTAGAACCCATATTGTTCTTTTTACATGTGGTATGGAAAATAATTTAACTCAACTTCCGTGAACCCTATCACTAAGGAGTCATTTGCAGATAGTTATCTGTTTCTGCTCAACAGAGCCATGTTCCTTCAGACACTCTTGTTTATGGGCCCAGTGAAAAAGCCTCTGAATAAAACTTCTTTCACTGAATCATCCAGAATCTTAAACAATGAATGTTCAGGTTGTTTTCTTCACAACCGGAGTGGAACCTGTGAAAGAGAGAACACACCTGGTGAGAGCAACCCGATACTGACCCCTATTAGATGAGTGCAGGCCGACTGTCGCACTCAGATATTTAATAGTGGACTAAACTCTGTCATACAGCAGAGGAGCTCATCACATCGGTCTGAGTTAGGGTAAGACAAGGAAAGACCAAAGGCACAGTGCAGAACCTCAAGACACCCCACTTGAAGATCCCACCCCTGGACATTTCCCCTATCCCCCAACCATCCCCAATCTCTCCAAATATCACCCCACTACACTGTTATCAGCCAGCTGAGTCAATTGACATCTCACACTGGCTAGTTTAACAACGCGACTGCCTGCTGTCGCCGACACTCCTAGAATACCTAACCACAAAGCAACACCACTATGCTCAAGTCCTAAACTCTATCTATCACTAGATTATCCTACATTAAATTAAATTAAATTTTGTTGCGTATCCCTTACGGGACGTTGAAGTCAACACCACCATTTTCAGCTGCTGTTGATGTACTAGGCAAGTGTTACGTTCAGTAGTTTGCCATTGCTTTCTGAACGACCGGCCCCTATACCTTTTTTCGAAAAAACCAGCACCGCCGTGTTTCGAACACGGGTATACGGGCTCACAAACCGCGTTCGCAAGCCCTTAGCCACAGAGACCACTTATACCTAAATGCTATCTAATGAATACATTATGTAAACCAGCTCTATCCTGAATTGAATCTACACATTGCCATGCAAGACACATGTTCATCAACTTTAACTGACACAGAACACAATAGATTCTTTCCTAAATTTTAACAGAGCTAGCCAAACACTTCAGTTTAGTTTAATTCCATTTTTCACACTGGCGGCAAATAAGTTATGTTTCATTCAGTCAGGGAAAAGACAAATTAGTGAATAAAATTATATCTCAAAATACCCCAGAGTATCTTCTGCCGCTGATTCAATCTAATGCAATGAACAGCAAGCACCTAAATTTGTTACATATCCCAAAGCCTAAATTGGATCTATACAAAATCCATATATGTTTCGCTTATTCTGGTGCTCACTTATGGAATGATCTTCCTCCAGATCTAAAAACTCCAATGAGTCCCTACACATTTAACCGAAAACTCTTTCAATACTTAATCCATACTGACTATATGCCACCATAATTCATTTACTGGTATAATTGACCATTATAATAGTTTAACTATAACTGTTCACTATATATGTGTGTGCGTGTGGGAGAGAGAGAGAGAGAGAGAGAGAGAGAGAGAGAGAGAGAGAGAGAGAGATAACGTTAATGAAGATGGACAGAGTGAATGAATGAGGGAAATAGTGATTGTGTGTGTGTGTATGTGTGAGAGAGAGAGAGAGAGAGAGAGAATGAGAGAGAGAGCGAGAGAGACAGTGGGACAGTTGATGTGTTAGTGTGTGTGCGTGAGCACGCGCATGTGTGTGAGTGTGTGTATATGAAAGAATACACAGAGAGAGAGAGAGAGAGAGAGAGAGAGAGAGAGAGAGAGAGAGAGAGAGAGAGAGAGAGAGAGTTGAGCAGACGCATGTCATGTAACACGCATGTTATGTAACACGCGAATCCAAATGTTTGTGTATTCTCATATGTCATATTATCAGTTGAATACCATTTGACTTTATCATGTATAATATAAACTTATGTACATTACTGTAGTTTGAGTGAGAGAGTCAGAGAGTGTGAATGAGAACGAACGAACGAACGACGAACAAACAAACTTTATTTTAAAAGGGTTAAGAATTGGGCACGCAGGCCCGTCTAACATTCTGCCCTTCTATCACTCTCTTTCATACATTATTTCATTCACACCTCATTCAGAGAACAGCAACAATATAAAAGATATGCATTATAAAGGCATGGGCAAAATGCGAACATCAAAACTACATGACTCAGTAATATTAGATAATGATATGACACTTGTTATTAGCCATGTGGAATAGACTAGCTGTTATACTAGGGTTTTGTTATTATTATTATTATCTCTATTATTAAGGGGGAAGGTAATCCGTACTGAGATAGTGTTCGAATAATTTGCGATTATATGAATAGGGATTGGTGATGTCTTTGATTTCTTGTGGAAGATTGTTCCACAGCTGAGCTGCGGAGTACGTTAAGCTTGTTTTGTATAAGTCAATCCTAGGCTTCTGAATGCGTAATATATTAAAACGTTTACTGTGTCTAGCATTATATTTGCCGGTCTCTCTGGCTGTGGGGTTACAACACTTTCTCTCTGTAATCCCGTTTATCACGCAGAGTCTCGCAGCGGAGCGAGAACTGAGGTGGTTCGACCCCCGCTCGTGACTTGCGGATACTGAGCCGGCCGCTCAGAAAGCAATGGCAAACTACTGAGCGTAATCTTGCCAAGAGATCAACAGACAGCTGAAAGATGCTGCTGTTGACAGCTAAGTCCTGTAAAAGGATACGCAAAACATTTAGCATTATATTTAAACAATGGCAAAAGGTAATTTGGGGCATTCCGATGCAGGATTTTGTGAATTAGTTTAGCTTTATTGAAAAGCAGGCGTTTGCGGAGTGGTAGTAACTGAAGGTGTTTATACAGGCTAGGATTGTCAGGTAAATGTTTTCTATAAATTAGACTCATGGCCCGTTTCTGGAGTGAGTGAAGTCGCTTGGTGTTTGAATTAGAACAACCGTCCCAGATTTTAGAGCTGTAGTCACATTGTGTCTGTATATGAGAAGTATAGAATAGTTTCCTTGTGTCCTCATCAAAGAAGTTTTTAATCTTGGCGAGTTGGTAGACTTTTTTCGCCGTTTGTTTAATGAGCGCTTGAACGTGGGAATTAAAGGTTACGTTTCTATCAATAATTAGGCCTAATGTTTTGTGCTCAATTACAGTTTCTACTGACATGTTATCGATGTGAAGTTGAAGTGATGTGTTGTGACGAAACGCGTTTATCTGTCTTGGGTCGTAAAGATCCCGCACTATTTTGGCGCGTCATCGGGGGACTTTCCCAGCTAAAAATAGACTGAGGGAAGCCGATAGAGGAATTACTATCTAGAATCGTCTCGAAACACCGGAATTTGAGTGACCCGTGCTGCTGGGTATCGCACTAAATTCTCGTGCAGAAAGATCTATAAATTCTAGGCGGGGAATGACGGTTTCCCGAGAAAGTGTCTTTTCTCAAGAAGCCCTATCTTCTCGTGCGCATTGAGTTGGCACGAGTGGGGAAAGTGGCTTAACCTTTCATTCACTTTCACTGTGCTCGGAGAGAGCAGACGCAAGCCTTGTGAGCCAAGTTTGTGTGGCGTCTCACCTCAACCATGATTCGGCTGACTGTTATGGAAAGGAAGCTGAGAAGCCCTTGAACAGTTCTGAAGCTGACTGGAAATCTGGTTTCCAACATTCAGGTACATATTTGTTTAAATAATTTAACTTTGTAAGTGCGTACCACACGCCATTGTTCTAACCTCATTACCTATGCGGATGTCCTTGCATACTAATTAGCAAACTGATCGATAACGCAGTTGACGGCTAATCGTGTGTTTGTTTACTGTGTGTTCGCGAATCAGCTGTTGGGAACGCAGGAAGGCGATGGGGCTATATGGATGTAAATTATATTTACCATATATTGTAAATCGTTGCATCTATTAGGTTGCTGTGTTAGAATAAACATAGTTACTTGTACCTGATAGAAACTTAGATTTATGTCAGTCAGTTGCTGAAGCCAGAAGAACGGTTAGAACACCAGGTAAGTTGGTAGGTGGAGATTCAGACAAAATTGTGCTTAGTTACTAATTAAAGGAAGAGCGTAGTTCTGTGCCACCAGGAATGATGTAACTATTGTGTAGTAACTTAATAGTGAATTCATTGTGTGGAACACGGTATTTCTGTGGTAAGGTAAGTTTGCTTTGGTGATATATATATATATATATATATATATATATATATATATATATATATATATATATATATATATATATATATATATATATATATATATATATATATATATGATGTGACATTGTGTATATATTAGGTCATGGCATGTGATACTTCCTGGGGTAATTCCGAACGCCGAATAGATCGACGCGAGATAACACTGCGTGCCGTCGCGATATAAATATGCGTTCTGAAATCTTGTCTGAGCTATCCTGTTTCTTTCATACTGGCGCTAGTGCGAGTGAATGCTAAGGTGCTGGAAGTATGGAAGGATGCAAGGAGGCTGTATGAGACAGGGGACATATAGGATATGGGGGATGTGAAAGCAAGTTATGAAAGTATAGGTTGGTAAACCAGACCAACGATGAAGTTCGGTCCGACCAAGGCTAACCCACTTGCGAGGGCGGAACTGGAACATTACCCTTGGAACATGTGGGGAACATGTATTCTCAAGAAGGCTTCTTGACTCTAAGGAAGAGTCTGATAAGAAGAGTTTGCTATAGCGTAGGCAGGTGGTCCCACCAGCAAACAGGCTTGTGTACATATGGGATGTGATCATGTACTATTCCTATATCCCCAGGGATGGTATATTGATCAATATTATGTGTCTTAATGAACATTGATGATGTTAGGAACGAGTCCAGGGACTCTTTACCTTATTGTTTAGTTCGATTAAATTAGAACTATGATAACAGCCTACTATCACTACTGACGTTAGCGACGACAGGTAGATGATTAGGGATAGGTGAGACCTACGATCAGACTCGTCATTCCGATTTCTTGCTCTGTTTGACGGGCTGTTCTGAGAGGCCAGCTGACATTCCTGAACCCATGCTTTGCTACTCTCCATATAGAGATAATGTTTTGGTTATATGAATAACTAACTAGCATCACTGAGGGTTGAGTAGTCATTGGTAGGATGCATGTGGACTAATGTTTGGGCCAGTATACTCTCACCGGTCGCTCTTCCTTTTCAGGAGTTTGCCTGACGAGGAACCAGTCAACTATAATTGTCGTTGGCAGGAAACCACTTCGTGTGACATAGCGAAGGGTTCAATTCTTTACTTATCACGCCAGACTCCACCACACCATGTACCCAATGTGATTCACCATGCGTGAAGGTTTGCATCAAGTAATCCAGGTGCTCTGAATGTGCACGTGTGGGACGTGATGGTTTGTGATGGTTTGCTACGTTAGAAGATATTCTATTTCAGCCAGGAACATTTCAGCATTTTGAGCAAGCATGCTCAAAGAAAGGAAACACATGTCCGTATATTATTACGGTGGTTCTGCCTAAACGTGGAAATCAATGCAAGTTACCAGGTGGAAAGGACAATGGATTATAGTCCAACCTGAATTGTTTTCCATGAAATAGATGTCTGATTCTAATAATGTACTGTCCCAGTATGAAGATTATGAACTGTGTTCGAGTAGGACTCAGTGACATTTCAGTTGCCATATCTGATGCTTCAAGCAGTGTTACTGTGAGGGACCATTGAATTGGTCATTGATTTTCTTCAAGCAGTGTTACTGTGAGGGACCATTGAATTGGTCATTGACATTCTTCAATCAGTGTTACTGTGATGTGAAGAAGGGACCATTGAATTGGTCAGTGACATATTCTTTAAGCAGTGTGACTGTGCTATGCTTGATGGACCATTTGATTGGCCAGTGACTACTTAGGTTCATCGAAGTCACCAATACTTGGAGTCAAGTCCAGGAGGAGTGTCTCCCAACCAGTGGTGTTAGAGAACTGTGTATTAACAGTGACTCCGTGGGAGTGATACAGATGCAGTTGGTCCAGTGAGTGAGGTCCAGCAGTGATTCTATTGTTGGGGATCCAAGCTTTGGGGACGGAGTGGTCTCCAAGGTTCTAGTCATCTCACTGGAAGGAAGCCGGGTGAGTGGCGGACCGACTGGACAGGACATCTGCATCCAATCTACTTCTCAACTCCATGATGGCAATATTATCTCTGATTCTGTCTCTACTCTACCTTCTGTTTGTGTAAATAGATTATTCTATCAGGATGTTCATTTCAGTTCTATATTCTCAAGCTTATGTAACGAAGTCAACTCAACTGATAACTCATAACATGAGTGGAGTCTGGCGGATGATCTTTACAAATATACTTTATTCATGTTGATGACCGCTGGAATTAGTGTGGCACCCTTTCTGCTCTGTATCTTGATGGTAACTGCCCCTTTGACAACAAACCACGTCACGAATTGAGCATCTCTCCTCTCATTCGACCCCGATGCTCAATCGTGCTGTAGTATTTCCCACCTAAATACTACCAAAACCCCTTCCTCTGTTACACCTCCCTATGTTTACTAAAGAATTTTTCCTCTAAAGGAAAAATTCTTTATCCCCAACTCTCTTACTCTATTCCTTCTTTTCCTTTAACTCCCACATTTCCTCTAACCTTCCCCAACCCAACTCAAATTTGAGTATTTATTATATCATTTAACCCTTCTTCCCTTTCATATTGTCACCCTAGTAACCTACTATAAACTATTTCTTCGATTTTGCTTTGTACAATATATCATACCAGGTATGGTAACTCTTTTAAACCAAACAGTCTTTCCTACAGTTCCCAAACCACCCCAAAGCACTTTATGTTAAGTAACTAAATCTATTTCTTCAAACTATATAGTCATCCACTATATATATATATTTCTGGTCCCTTCTTGGCTCGTTTCTGTATCAAATATACATATCATAAGATGAATAGTTCATATAATCGTTATTGTACACATGGCATTATAAAATCCCTCGCATGCTCACAACACAAGACAACCAGAACAACAACGTACTTAGAAAAAACAAAGAAGGGGTGCGCACCCAGTGATAAGCATAAAGGATGAAAAGACAACGTGATCACATTTACATAAAGCAATGCATAGTCCACACAACCACATTTACCTCCCTTGCCAATAAAAAAAAATTGTACAACAATTTTTTTTTCAAAATACGTATGAAAATAAATCTTTGTTCTCTATAAACCAAGTTGACATACGTTTTCTCAACATTTATATATATATAACCTTTATATTGCCATCCACAATCTTGTCCATATTTCCGTCACCTCACCTTTCACCATGAGCCAATGTTCATATTCTATGAACATTATCAATTTAATTAACGCTGGTTTTTCACAGCACCTATTTCTAGCCCCCTCACTTCTCATAATATTTATATAAACACTCCCATTTATATGCTGCCATTCACAGTCTCCCCCCTCCTATAATGCTGACTTTAATGTAGCTCCTATTTTCTAACATTTCATATCCATAAGAACCTCTTCATTACGACTATCTACATGTCTCTCTATTAGCCCTCAGAATGTGTCTCTCTGTTAGCCCTCATATTATTTTCTTTATTCCAGCCAACACCATAACTACTTGAAAATTAACTTACTTAATTAAATTTATAACTATGTAACCTAATACACCAAACAACGTAATTAACTTAAACGAAATAAAGTCAAAACAAGATATCCCCCCAACTCATTCAAAGAAAACATATTTTAAAATAATACAACATGCATCTTATCAAACCAAAATAAAATTTTCTAATACTACCTAACACCATTGGTCTCTTTTACGGACCAACAGTTTGTACGTAAAAGTCTAAGAACACAATAACCCTATTCTAAAATTAAGTAACAACAATCATGTTACAAAAGCAAATTAAGCAAAGAAAAAAAAAACATATTATATATTAAGCATTACAAACTCAGACTCAATAACACAAGTGTCTTCTCGCTAAAGAGAAGTTCTTCAAAAAAATTTATAACTCACATATAATTATCTACTTAAAGTAACCAAGTCACTCTATTGTTTTTATAAGCAGGAAATTAAAACCATTCACCGCCAGGTCTATATATATCTATATCTGTTATTTACAGACCAAATTCTAATTTAAAACAATATCTGTTCTTTTCGTATAAGCCTTTAACTATCAATGACCGTATTATCTACTCCCCAATTGCTTCTTGTGGACAAATTCCTATAACTACTTAATCATTACCATACACCACGATATTCCTAGCACCAGTAAAAACTTGTCTATTTACTATATAGTACAACTACCTGCTGTACCATTGATTAACTTATCCATCCAATAAGAAACCAAAACAACCAGCAATTCCGTCACTGAGAGAACAAAAATATATATATATATCTCAGTCGAACCTACATCCATTGCTTGACTATTCCTCCAGCTCATTTATAAAAAGTACCAACAGAAGCCTTTTCCATTTCCACCGTCTCACACACTTCATCAGGTATCTCTTTCCTTACAGCCTGAAACTTACATCTTGCAATCTGCAATATTTTCTATCAATTTATCTCCTACGTTTCCACTTCTTCAACAACTCCAAGTTTCTCTGTATCAATGCTATCTCTACATATATATCATCCTCCCCGTATAATCTATCATCCTCCTCCATACTACTACTTGACTCTGATTTCTCATCCATTTCTTCTTCTTCATCTGTATTTCTCTCGTTAGCAGCCGCTAATCTCTTCCGTTCAATATCCCATCTAATTTGTCTATCACTATTTCTTAAGGATCTTTCTAGTAAAGGCATTTCTTCACCACTTGTTGAATACTCTCTAATTCTCCTCTGTCTTTTCACTTCTCTTTCTCTTTGTTTATCCATCCTTCTTTTTGTTGCTTGTCTAGTATTTTTAAATGGAGCACTTACTTCTTCTTCCATAGACTCTATACTATCACAATGGGTCTCATTCAACTTTTCTCCTACTATCGTTTTCGGTATTGTTTGTTCTTGAGTATCATCGTAACCTGAAGCCGTTTTTAACTTGTGTGTCGGATCTTTTCTAAAAGCTGGGGTTATTGTAGTTCCCCTAACGACTCGTTCATCTATGTATCCGGTGTCTGAACAATAATTATTATTATAATTATCATTTTCCTTCTCATCATCATCTCTTCTTAAGTGTTCCACGTGTGCCCTTGCCACATGTCCCGTCACCTGGTTCTTAATATTATACGACACATTACCTAGCCTTTCTATGACATAATAACCTGGGACCCAACGATCATCAAACTTAGAGTTCCTTCTATGCTTTTTGTAATACACTCTATCTCCTACTTTAAACTCCTGTAACTTTGTATTCAGGTTTTTGTACTTTTTCTGTCTTTCTCTAGCTTTACTTATATTATTCTTCAACCTCATATGTGCTTTATGCATTTCTTGTATAATGGTCTCCTGAAAGTCTTCTCCCATATACTTCCGTCTTGGTTTTAAGAGATTATCTATTGGTAACACTGGTTCTCTCCCGTGTATTAAATAAAATGGTGGAAAGCCTGTGCTCACATTTTGATTTGTACGTATGGCGCTAAGCGCTGGTCCCAAAAATAAATCCCAGTCTTTTTCATGTTCATCCACAATCTTTGCTATAATATCATATAACGTACGGTGTTGTCGTTCGTTCCTAGCATTTGAAGAAGGTCTATAGTATGAGGTCTTTACATGTTTTATATTTAAATCCTTCAACAATTTTTCAAACTTCTTATTCACAAATTCTCTACCATTATCTGTGAGTATAATCTGTGGACAACTAAATCTTGGTACAAACTCCTGTAAAAAAAATATTAATGACAGTATCAGCGCTCTTATCTGGAATTGCATAAACTTCCGGCCAAAGACTGTAAACGTCTACTATATGAATTAAATATACATTCCCTGACAATGTTCTAGGGTGAGGACCCGATATATCTAAACTGATTTTCTGCATAGGGAACTGAGGAATATCTGTATCTTGTAAAGGACACTTAATTGTTTTCATATTCCTTAATCTGCATCTTTCACACGTATCCACATATTTACAAGCAGATCTAAATAAGTTTGGCCAATAATATTTACTCGTAAGTGCTTTCACCAATTTATCCCTCCCGAGATGTCCATTATCATTGTGATAAGCTTTTAAAACTTCATTTTCTAAATGTTTTGGGATATATTTCCTTAGCTGTTCGTTCCTTTCACACATATAGTATAACTGTCCATCCTCTTGTAAAACCAAAAAATTCTTCTTATATTTGTTCTCCTCCATTTCACTTAATTTCTGTTTTATTTGTAAGACTTTTGGATCTAATTCCTGTTCTTCTTTCATACTAAACTGTGCTAAATGTGGGTCTTCTTCCAGTCCATGTTCAGCCTCCTGATCCGACGGTAAACTCTCAACATCTTCTCCATTTATTATGGCAGAATCTAAAATATTTACTTGCCAGTTTTGATCGTCAATCTCTGGTTCTCCTTCATCTTCTGTGTCACCTGACGACTGTGGATAGGGAATCCTAGATAATAAATCAGCGCATGTGTTAATCCTACCTGGAATGTACTCAATTTTCGTATTGTATCCCTGTAAATTCAATGCCAACGTCTGTATTTTCCTGTTCTGCACTGGAGCTTCTAAAAAAGACTTTAAAGGCATATGATCAGTTCTAATAACAAAATTTGCGTTATGTAAGTAGTAATTTAGTTTCTGAAGGGCATAATGAATAGCATAAGCTTCTTTTTCAATAGTCGTCCATTTGCGTTGAGATTTACTAAGTTTGTGAGATAAGAAGTAAATTGGCCTTTCATTTTTAACCCCTGGTATTCCAGACTCTTTTCCTTCATATGGTTGAACCAAACATGCTCCTATTGAATTGTCCGAAGCATCTGTGTACAGTATTAACTGTTTGTTTAAATCTGGATGCGTCAATAATGGTACCAGTGTTAAGCTGTTTTTTAAATATTCGAACGCTTTTTGGCACTCATCATCCCACTTAAATCTAGCGTATTTGCCTGTTAAATTTGTAATAGGTTCTGCTATCTTTGAAAACGCCGGGACAAACCGCCTATAATATGCACAAGTTCCTATAAACGCACGCACTTCCTTAACATTAGTTGGAGGAGGTAACTCCTTAATAACCTTTATCTTTTCCTGGTCTGGTTTTATTCCGTCTCTATTTATAATATAACCCAAATATTTTGTTTCTGTCTTTAAAAACTGGCACTTACTAAGTTTCAATTTAACGTCATGTACCCTTAATCTATCGAATACCAATCTAATATGTTTTAAATGATCAGCTACATCTCCTGTCGTAAAAATCAGAATATCGTCTATATAGGCTAGTGCAAACCTTTGCATACCTTCTAATACTTCATTTATTAAGAGCATGTAGTGAGATGGCGCAGTTTTGACTCCAAAAGGCATACGTAAAAATCCATAAGAACCCATATGAGTACAGAAAGCACTTTTCCTTTGCGCGTCTGCTGACATCGGGATACACCAAAATCCTGCTCTTGCGTCCAACGTCGTGAAAAATGTAGCGCCATTAAGCAACCCCAAAATATCATCTATCAATGGCAGTGGATATGCTACATTTTTAGTAATTTTGTTCAACGCCCGATAGTCGCAACAGAATCGACTCGAACCATCAGGTTTGGCTACAATTACCACCGGAGATGACCACTCTGATTTTGATCTTGTGATTATCCCTGCTTTCAACATTTCTTCTATTGCCTTTTCTACAATTTCTCTATTTCTTAAGGGAGTTCTATATGGTTTTAAGCTAATCGGCGGATGGTCTCCCGTATCTATCTCCATTGTTACCGTTTTTGTCTTACCTAACTCTAAATCACTAATTGCAAACACATCCTGATTCTCCTTTATAAACTGTTCCAACACTTCTTTATTTTCTGGTGAAGTCTTTAACTGTGCCAACAATTCCTGTTCTCTTGTCTTTTTATCTATTGAATGTATTTGTGCTGTATTTCTTTTGAATGGATGGATCAATTCATCCATTCGTGTGTTTCCTCTACTTCCGCGTCCGCGTCTGTTATTACTTCTTTCACTAGAAGATTGTGAACAACTAGTTCCCGGCATTTCTACTCTATCTGTTGCCAATATTTCACTAACGTTACGTTCTAGTTTTGCTACTACACACCCTCTGTATAATTTAATTTCTCTACCTGTGTTGTTAATCACCATAACTGGAAAGGTTAAGTGTTTATCTAATGCTATTATTCCATCCGGAACTTCCAAACCAGGTTCATCAATTACTTCTTCTTGTAATTCAGTGACTCTGACTGTGTCTCCTGCTACATAATATGGGTTTCTCTTTAGCCTTACTTGTATCAAATTAATCGACTGTGGCTTAACGTCGTGGACATTTTAACTCTCACTAGTGCTGATATATGCATGTCTTCCTCCATATCTACATAGACGTCCTTAAATTTTAATTTGTGTAAATCAAAGAAAAGTCTTACTCCATTTTTTATCAAAAAATCTCTTCCTAACAGCATGTTTCTATTTAAATCTTTCACTACATGAAAAAGATGTCTTACGTTGCCCCCTCCTAGTTTGAAATTTATCATCGTTTGCCCAATTACTTGTAAATTCTGTCCCGTAACGGAGTGAAGATTATTATGACTCCTAAATATCCTACAATTTCTCACTATTCTGTATAGAAAACTTTCTTTTACTACACTAACCTGAGCTCCCGAATCAATTAATGTACGAATTCTATACTTTCCTACTTCTATAATACAAGAACTATAATCTGTTTTATTTTCTATAAACTGCTTGACTTCATCTAGTTGAAAATGTTCTCTGTTCGTCCTAGTATACCTGTTATTAACGTATTCTTTAAACCTTGGAACCTTATTATTTCCCTTCCTACTCCAGGTCCCATTCAATAGGTAGGGCGCCGGTTTTCCTGCGTTGTTCTTGTACCTGTAAAATTTCTGTGTCTATCTTCTACATTCCTATTTAACCTATTGCCATTTCTACTCTGTGTATTCGATTGGACACGCCTATTTCCACAAAAACGAGCCATGTGTCCCCGCTGACCGCAAGAATAACAGACTATATTTGTGTTATTTGTGTTACCTACCGTCCCAGTTGTAGGATACCTCATTTGTCTCCTTTCCTCATACTCATTTCTATTTCTGCCTTGTACCATCTGTACACCTCTCCTCCTATTCCATCCGAACCTTGTTTGTCCTATTTCCATGGGCTCCTCAACTCTATCTTCTCGACTAGTTCCTATTTCTCGTCCTGTTCTCAATCTAAACCTTCGTCTCAAATTTTCTTCTTGTACCGCAATATCTACAGCCTGTGACAACCTCTCAGGGTTCTCCCTCATCAACTTAAATTTCAAACCATCGGATTTTATGCCATCCACAAAAATGCCGACTAACATCCTCTCCACCTCTTCTCCTCGTACATTCTGTCCTAAGAATGCCTCATCAGCCAGGTTAATTAATCTATCGCTGAACAATTGTACCGTCTCTCCGTTGTTTTGTTTAGCCTGTCTCAACACCGAAAATGCATGTTGTGGATCCGTTATTTCCGCATACTTCCGTGCTAGGTCTTCCTTGAATTGTTCCCATGTCTCATCTACTCTAGCCTCTAACTTTCTTCTTATATGATCCGAAACCGGTTCCGTTGCCGTCTGATAAGCCAGTCTCATTCTCTCTTCATCTGTTGCTGAGACCAAATACGCATATTTTTCTATGGAAGTGACCCATTTCTTAAAGTCTCTAGCCTGTCCACTAAACTTCACAATTTCTGTTGCCATTCCTTGTTGTTTAATAACCATATTAAGTCTGCCTACTGCTTTTCCTACCCCCGTCAAAACTTGTGCCAAGGTGTCTTGTTCCGCCATGCTGAAATGTACTTAAACAGAGCAAGCAAACAACTTCACAATCGTAATTTCCTAATTTAAGAAACACAAATCAAATCACTTATTTCTTAAGAACAGTTCAATCAGTTATCAGGTTTATAAATTTACGTACTTCTGTTTCTCGATCCCAGCACGAGGTATTTTCCTAGACTCGCCGTCAGATTACACTCAACGCTGTAGTAGTTGAACCCAATCGCGCCTCAGACAGTTCGTTCGCTCTTCTCAGGTTACTCAAACACTGGGATTCTGCGTCAGCTGAAATTCAGTCGCGGAGTTCAGGTAGCGGAGTTCAGGTAGTCTGTCTCCTCTCCCAGGTAACTTCGTCTCTTGGGATGCCTGGCTAAACTTCAACCCGTGGTAGGGTCCCGACCAGTCTTCTGGCTTCTGACTTCGCCCCGGGTGGGGTACCTCATCGATGTCTTGAGATAGCGAGCGGCTCTCAACTGCAGTGGAGCCCCGAGATAGTCTGACTCGTCAACAAAACATTAGGCAATCCATGAAGTAATGCCTTATTTACTTGCTGTCTCGATCTTCTTTTTTTTTCAGTTGTTAGCGTTCAGAACGAAACCTATTAACATTGAGGCTGAACTCCTGCTCGCTCGAGATATCGGTTAGACGGCTTGACCTTCAGGACAACTTCTGACACGTCCGTTAGATGAACGGATAAGAGGAATCGCCAAGTATGGTGTCCACAGTTGACGCTCGCCGGTTTGATAACGATCTCAGGTGTCGCAATTCGTTATGGCCAGTGAAACTTTTCTCCTGACACCAGCAAAATTTTGACAGCCAGCAGCAGTCTTGAAAAAGACTTACAGACGACCACCCCTGGGCGGGCTTTTGGTCGCTGTATTTTTCGCTGATACGTTATTGGCCATTTTTTTACTGCGCCTTGTTACATTCAATGGTTGTTCAAAAGCGTGCCGAAATTATTTCTGACGACTGAGATAAACGGAGCACGGATCATCGTCTTAGTTTTTGGCCTCCGCGATGTTATACGGCATGACTTCTCGTTACACCAGGCTCGAATCCTGTGTCGTGGGCACCATTTCGCTTATGTAACGAAGTCAACTCAACTGATAACTCATAACATGAGTGGAGTCTGGCGGATGATCTTTACAAATATACTTTATTCATGTTGATGACCGCTGGAATTAGTGTGGCACCCTTTCTGCTCGGTATCTTGATGGTAACTGCCCCTTTGACAACAAACCACGTCACGAATTGAGCATCTCTCCTCTCATTCGACCCCGATGCTCAATCGTGCTGTAGTATTTCCCACCTAAATACTACCAAAACCCCTTCCTCTGTTACAGGTAGAATAAACTTTATGTCAGTTGACTTGCTCGTTGTATAATGATTGAGTGTGGTCTCGGACGATGCCTACGTGTTCATTGTTCCACAGGAGTAGGTAGTTAGTGGGGGTCTAGAATCTGGAGGGGCTTGTAGACATAAATAACTAATATGAGATCAACCACAGAGTAAAAATGTGTATCTGCCTGTCCTACCCCTGGGGCTAGAATACACGGGAGTGCCAGAGACACCTCGGGTGTGGTTCACTCTCACTACCCAAGGTGAACTCGTTACATGTGTATGAGCTTAGAGCTTGAAGTCTTTGTCTGGTTGTTAATAACATTGATTTTGTTTTAGTGTTGTTAATTTGCATACGGTTTGAATAGCTCCACCTAACTACATTATTTAATTCTTGTTGTAAAGACGACTCCAGTAAAATAAAGTTTTCAGCGTTTGTGTACACTGTACAGTCGTCTGCAAATAGATCGCAGGACGACGAAAGATGCAAAGGTAGATCGTTAATATATATGGCAAATAATAGAGGGCCAAGAATAGAGCCTTGCTATACTCCAATATTGAAGGTAGTGGTTTGAGACAGATATTTATTACGTGATACTACTTGCTTTCTATTTGATAGAATATATGATATTAGAGTGACTACATTAGGGCCAATTTTCATTGTCTCAAGTTTTTTAATTAAAATAACATGGTCTATCATATCAAATGCTTTCTTGAAATCAATAAACACAGTTCCACATAGACTGTTGTTGTTTATATTCTGGTGCCAATTTTCTATCATGTTTGTTAGGGCCGTATGGCAAGAATATTTTGGTCGAAATCCTGATTGGCTGTCAACAATAAGCTTGTTGCGAACTAAATACTGTAATGTTACTTTATGGATGTGTTTTCCAGTGGCTTAGATAGTGATGATAATAAGGAAATGGGTCTGTAATTGTTCGGGAGACCATTGTCCAATTAAAAAGATTTAAGAAGTGGGTACACTTTAGCGATTTTGAGAGCTGATGGAAAGTGGCCTTTGGTGAGACACTGATTATATACATAGGTTAGTGATATACAGATCACTGGCGCAGCACAACGGAGAATCCGTTTGCTGATTACATCTAACCCAGATGCGGTTGTGTTTTTTAGGTTACTGAGGTAAGTGAATACTTCAGTGATTGTCATTAGCGGTACGTCGGAAAGAATATCGCGGGAGCATCCATTCTCGCAAAACGATGACAGTAAAGATAAGCTGCAAGGAGAATTAGGTATTGAAGCCTTCAACTGGTCTATGTCAGTTTGAAAAAAATTACTGAAATGGTCGCATGTAATATGATTTGATGGTAAAGAATTTCGGAAGTTATACTTGTTTGTCAAGGTGTTAATTGCATTCCATATATCCTTACTATTTGTTTTATCCATTACTAAGTTCGTAAAGTAATTTTTCTTTTCCCGTCGTATGGTATATTGAACTTTGTTTCTAAGAGTACGGTATGCGCTGAGATCCCGCTTTTTATGTGCTTTATCTCTGTCTCTCATAATTTCAAGTATTTCCTGGGTGATCCAAGGTGGCTTGACGTGGTGTTTTACTCGAAATTCCTTGATTGGCACATGTCTATCAGAAACATCAATAAAGGTTTTCATCCAGAATTCCAGAGCATCATCCGGGTCAGGAAGCTGATAAACATTGTCTAGAAGGTGAACTGAGCAAGTCCTGTAAAAATGCGATTTGGTTGACATTTTTGTAACTTCTATATTTTACACTTATGTGTTTATGTTTAGGAGTTTTAATTCCCTTTAAGACCACGTGCAGCATATTGGGTGGTGATCGCTCATTGCACAATTGGATACGGTACATTCTATGATGTTGTCTGAGCAAGTTACATACATGTGATCTATGACTGTTGAAGATGACTTTGTTACTCTAGTAGCTTGTTGTACTATTTGTTGGAAATTGTATGATGCAATTATATGTCCCCATATTGTGTTGGATTTGTTGGTGTCAATGTTAATGTCTCCGAGTAGTATAATTTCCTTCCCGGAAGCGAAAACCACATCCATCATGGTAGTGAAGTTTTCGTACCAGACGTGTCCAGCACTGGGATTTCGATAGAGGTAGCCAATTATCAGGGGTGTGCGGTTTTGAAGTCTTAGCTCTAGCCAAATACATTCTATTTCGCAAGTTTCAACGTCTAGCCTACGGTGAGCATTTAGTAAATTAGAAACATAGGCTACTATGCCTGTCTCTTGTTTCCTACAGGGATCCCTTCTAAATACTTTGTACCCTTTAATAGAGATGACCTCATCTGAAATGTTATCATTAAGCCTACTTTCACTAAGGCCTAATAAATGAAAATTTTGATTGAGAATAGAAGATAACTCTGGTAGCTTGTTAAATAAGCTGCAAATGTTTAAGTGTCCAAGGCGTATTCCTGACTTATTGAGCCAGTGTTGCCACTTCTCAGACATTTCATCCATGAAGAAAGTGTAAATTAGTCAAAATTAAGCACAAATACAAGATCATAAAAATTCACAAATACATTAGCTTACAAAATATTAGTAATACAAATTGATATGTAAATGACAATATTATAACGATATAACTAATTAGACCAACAAATATAATGCAAACACAGAATAAAACGAATTAAAGAACATAAAAACAAATAATTAACCTGAAAAAACTACTTCACAAGCTAAATAACCAGCTGTTATCGAAAAGAATGAATAAATGACTATCCAATTCAATGTTTCTGTTTAACGTGGAGTATCCCACACGGGAATAAAACGTTAAACAGTACCGTAAGGAAGAGTAGTGAAGACCCCCTCACTCACACACAATTAAAAGTATTATAAAAGCTATACAGCTAAGTACTATCAATTAATATAAAGTCAAAACAAGTCAATGTTTGTAGTTACTTATAACCTAATACGGTACTAGATGAAGTAATAAGCAAATATACAGATAAACGTCATAGGAGAGGCTCTTTCTTGTACTGAGATCCGGTGTAGCTTTGTGCTAAGTTGCTAGTAAATACCAGGTTGTGTTGGTTGTTGGTATAGCGACATTATAAGTGCTTGACGAAGTGTAGCTGGGATATACCGTGTGAGGTGCAACCATTCTGGTTTACAATGAAATGGGTTCTGATGATGTCTCATGGGTATGTAATGACTACCAACTAGAGCCTCTGGTTGGTGGCTAACAGGAGGTTGTGGTGGCACATCGTTGTTGCTGAGAGTTGGATCCTTTCTGGGGAGAATAGGAAAAATATCTTCGTAATTATTACCCTCCTGTGTGAAAGACGACGTATTTAATGGACTTGGTTTGGGGGTAGTGTCCCGTCTGGCTTGGATTTCAGGTGCAGTGGATATGAGTGGTCTGCACACTTCTGGCCTATTGGTACTTGATGTGACGGGAGTATGTCGTGTGGCTTGAGTTTCAGGAGTAGCTAAAAGTGTCCGGCACGATCCCGTATTGGATGTATGGTGTGTCCGTTCTGGATATTTGATATTCTTGACGAGCAAACTGGTGCCCAATGTAGACAAATGTATTTGATCCTTATAAAGACTCTTTTTTGGTGCACCAGTCTGTGAAGTGAATGATGCTGTGTTGTTGATGAATTGCATCTTGTTTTGAGAACAGAACGTCTGCAAAATGTTGTTATTTATGTCAGCTAAACGGTGCTGGTGTCCATAACTCGGTGATATGATGGAGGAGAAGAAAGTAGATGAGTTAGGAAAAGTGTGGCGTAATCCGTTCAAGAGTGCCAGCAGTTGAGACCCTGTGATTTGTTGGTTGTTCATGGTGTCGGTGATACCAATATGTACGCTTGCCCTTCTAACGCTATGATTAACAGCCAACCTGCTAATCTTGTCTCTTAGCCGGTCTACACCAGCCCCAGGCAGTGGGATTATTGAACCAATGTCTTTGTCTGAAGTGGCCATCCTGTCGCTGTATACACCTTTCATTAAGGAATCGCCTAGTATAATATGTGTACAGTCAGGTCGTGCTTTCTGTACATGTTGGTTGTAAGCACGTCTCGCCCGTTGTTTCATCCATTTCCGATTATCAGCAGTCTTTATGTCTCCATATGGTTCTCCCGATGTATCTTGTAGGCTTGTCCTGCCCGTTGGCAGCATGTTAAAGCACTGTACGTTTTCTGGTGACTTTTCTTGAAGTACTTCGAACCTATTGCTTATTTTGACGTCAATGGGGTATACTGCTTGTTGTTGTTTATCTTCGTCTGCGCATTGAGTTGTTTGTTGTTGTTTATCTTCATCTGCGCTTTGAGGTATTTTCATAGTGGTTATCTGTTCTGGGTGGGATTGAGCTTCCCCAAGATTTCCCAAGGATGAAGCGGTTGATTGGGAATTACATGCTTCTTCGGTTTGGTCGGTAGAGGACACATTCGGTAAGATTTGAACTGTATTTCTCAGCAGCAAATTTTCATCTCGCAGGAGTGCGACGTCTGTCTTGAGAGCATTGTAATCATTGCTTATCTTGTTGTTTGCTTCAATGTTGGTTGAAACAGTGACAATGAGCGCCTTTAGTGATTGTTCCAGTTCCTCAATGCGCTGTTTACAGTCGTAAGAATGCCCATTGATAGTTAAGTTGCTATTGTTATATGAGGCAGGTACTTCTTCAACAATGTCAACATTGGGTTCTATGTTGTTTTGGATGCTCTCCATTGGGTATTCAATGGCCAAGAGCACTGGTGGGTTGGCAGGCCTCGTGTTGATGTTGTCATGCACACTCATCGTATGAGTTAATTGACGAACATTGTTAGCTGGTGTGCTGTCGACAGCTGTGAATCGATTCGGTGAATATCTGTATCAAGTTTTCAAGTTCAACAAAATCTACGTTTAGCCAAGAATTAATGTTTTCAATACTGCCCTGTGTCGTGAGCTTGCTCTTACTGTGGTACAGGTGTATTGTAATCGCTGGCGTCGTAATCAGGGCCTCAACGTGGGCTCCGCGCATATTTTGCCTGTGTTCAATTTGTTCAAGCCTGTAGTATCGCAAGTTCGGAATGCCTCATAATGGAGTGTGTTGTTGAAGGAAACAGTAGCACATTGTCCTGAGTTGGTGTGTTTGACGACTAGGCCGGTGGGATTCATGCACTTGGATAACTTGTTCTTCACGGCCCTTTCTTTGTTTAGTGTGTAAGTTTTATTCAGAATGAGCGAGCCTGAGAGTGAATCTGTGTGTGTGTGTGTGTGTGTGTGTGTGTGTGTGTGTGTGTGTGTGTGTGTGTGTGTGTGCCTTCTCTGTGTGTATCTCTTTGTGCGTGGGAGCATCACAATTTTTTACGTCACATACTGTATGTGTACACATTTTTCTCCATGTTTAACATTTTTATGAGACTGCTCACGACAATTGTCAGTGTATATGTGTGAGTAAAGTGTGGGAGTTTGTTCATAATAGTGTCAATGCTCACGTAAGGCATTTTGTATGTGTCTAGATGTGAGGATATGTGAGTGTGTGTTGAGAATGTGTGTGAGTGTGGGGATATGTGTGTGTGGGGGTTGTGTGGGTGTGTAGGTAGGGGTATGCGTTTGATGGGTTGGTGTGTGTGGCTGCTGGTGGGTAGTGATATTTGTGGGTGTTGATGGGATGTGTGGATGAATGTGTCGGGGTGAAAGTAGGGGTGTGGGAATGGGTGTGGGGAATATGTGTATGGGTGGAGGATGTGTGTATAGGACTGGTTCGGGGGATGTGTGTTTGGGTGGGGGATATGTGTGGGTGGGTGGAGATGTGTGGCTGGTTTGGTGAAGTATGTGTGGGTGTCGGTTTTGTGTGGGTAGGGGATGTGTGTGGGTGGATTGGGGATGTTAGGGCAGGTGGGGAGACGTGTATGGTGTGTGGGTTTGGGGTATGTGTGTGGTGTGTTGGTGGGGGATGTGTGCATTGTGTGTGGGTGGGGGTATGTTTGTGGTGGTATGGGTGAGGATATGTGTGTGGGTGGGGGATAGTGTGTGGTGTGGGGGATGTGTGTGATGGGTGCTGGAAATGTGTGTATGGGTGGGGGATATGTATGGGTGATTAAGGGATGTGCGGTGGTTGGGGGAAGTATGTGTAGGTGGTGGGGGGTGTGTGGGTGGGGGATGTGTGATTGGATGGGGAATGTATACGTTGGGATGAGTGAGTGGCTTAGGGATGTGTAGGTGGGTGAGGGATGTGTATGTGTCGGGGTGGGATGCGTGAGTGGGTGGAGGATGTGTGTGGGTAGTTTTATTGTGATCGAGAGATGTTTGGTTGGGAGTGGGTGGGTGGGGGTGTGTGGGTGCGTAGTGAAGGATGTGTGGGTGAGTGAGTGTGTGTTGGTGGATGGGTGGGAAATGTGTGTGTGGGTGGAGAGAGGGGTGTGGTGTGTTGGCTGTGGATATGTGTGTTCTGTATAGGTGGGGTATGTGTGTTATTGGGTGGGGGATTTGTGTGGTGCGTTGGTGGGTGTATGTGGGGTGAATGGGTGAGGGTATCTGTGTGGGTGTGGGAGGGGATATTGTGTGGTATGTGGGTGGGGGTTATGTGTGTGGTGTGTAGCTGGGGATGTGTGGTGGTATGTTGGTATGGGATGTGTTGGTGAGGGATATGTGTGTGTGGTGCGTGGGTTGGGAATATTGCGTGGTAGGGGATGTATGTGATGTGCGGATGGGGGATTGTGTTTGTGGGGGATTAGGTTAGGGCATGTGTGGGTGGGTGGATGATGTATATGTGGGTGGTGGGGTGTGTGTGAGTGGATTGCGGATGTATAGATGGTTAGGGAGATGTGTGTGGGTGTGTGGGTAGGGAGATGTGTGTGTATGGTTTGGGGAGGTGTGAGTGGATGTGCGATGTGTGGGTTGGTGGGGATGTGTGTTTGTGGGTGGGGAATATGTGGTCGATTGTGGTGTGGCTGGGGGATGGGTGGTTGGAGGTGTTGGTGGGGAGAGGATGTGTGGGTTAGGATGTGTATGTGGGTGGGCGCAGGATGTGTGGGTTGGTGGGGGGTGTTTGTGGGTGGCGAGTGTGTTTGGGTTGGGGGAACAGGTAAGGGCAGTGTGTGTGGGTGGGAGATGTGTGGGAGGGGGATGGGTAGGTTGGTGGGATATGTACTTGTCCCTGGGTGTGTGTGTGCGTGGGTAGGTGGGTGTGTGTGTGGCTTGATGTGTAGGTAGGTGGGAGATGGGCCTCATAACATGGTAATTTGCCTTGTTTATGTTTACAACATTCATTTCACAATGTTTACTTTTCTTCCTATGTGAAAGTATAATGCTTTTGATGAACGAAAGATGAGTGATTGAAAGGGCCGAATGTAAGACGGGCCTGCGTGCCCAATTTGTGACCCTTTTAAAATAAAGTTTATTTGGTTTGATTTGATTTGATTTGCTATACAACTGAAATGTATAACTACAAGAACTGGACGCTATGTTTAATTCATTGTACAATTAAGATTTCATGTATATAATTTACAATACATTTGTACTGTATTTTCTGTGTTGGTAGAGAAAATTATGCTTAAACTACAGCCTGGATAATTATAGAAATAATGGAACCACGAGCTGGTGAAAAGACAGCGAAATAGATGAAAAACAAAGGGAGCATGGGACACACAAGTTGGCTAACTTTAGCTGGTAGATATTTGACTATAGATGTACAGAACATTCAGACAATGACACTCAATTATTAACTAGGGATTAATATATTATGTGCTAGAATAGCGGGTAGCCAATGAAATAATATAATGATAGAATGGGATGTGTAGTTCGGAGGAATTAATGGTGACAGTAACCACTTAATATTTAAATGTTAAATAATAGTTTCTTTCACATAGTTCTACTTGAGATCACGTGGAACAAAGGTTAAACTATTACAGCGTGGGAAAAGAGGCAACTCCATGTTCACTGTTCATATTATTAGTCTGGCTTCAAGCGAATGCATTCACTAGCCTAATCCTTAATCCACATTAATCCTTCATCAATGTGTGTACTATAATTTGTGTGTAATATAATTTGTGCAGGCAATCATACAAATGTCGGCCGGAGTCAAACCTCCACAAGATAGCGGTAATCGACCTTAGGTCGCGCTCAGAACTAATGCAATTTAGCAAGCCTGAATAATAACCAACACCTCACGTTTGCACGCGATAAGCATACTACGGGGTCTAGTCAGTTGCAGACAGACCAGGAGGTGGGGCCGACAATAGAGGAAGATCCAGCTTCCTAGAAGGGTCTGGCGCCGTGAACGGGGCACGGGGAAGGCACACGGCAGCGGAGATGTATGGCGGTGACGTAGGCCATGGCGGGGGATGAAGCTTGCATCCCACGACCACACGTGCCAAGGGGCAGACACGGCTGCACGGGCCCTACCCACCGATTGAGAGAGATAATAGACAAGGTAACAGCAAAGGGACAAGCTTAACATCAGGGAAAAATATGACCGAACGAACGTCTCCACGGCAGGAGACAGACGCCCAGAGTTATGACCCAGGCGGGACCACCCCCGTAGAGTATTAAGAAACTGAAGGTCCGAAATGCTTGGGGAAGGTTTTTTTTTCTGATGATCTGAAGCCCCCTGCCGTGTTTGCTCCGCGTCAGTGTCCTTACGACTGTGTGTTTCTGGAATTAATCAGATTTATAAATTACATTAATATTTCAAGTTGTGAAATAGAGTATTGTGATATATACTCTATGCGAGTACGTTACAGTAGTAAAGAAAATAAATAATATTAGTGTACTTTAACCATATGTCATTTTCTTGTGGATAATCCTACAAAAAGCAAATGATTTTTCTGTGACAGCGGCAGATAGTACAATGCTACTCTGAAATTATTAAGTATAAGACTGACTTCGAGGTCATCCATGAGTGTACTATGTGTCTTATATGTGTGCATTACAGAGCACTCACCTGTTCTCGCTAAATACTATATTCCTAGGATTTTTGCACCTTCATTGTCAGTACAGTCTAGTGAATTTACTCAACTGAACTGCCGACCCACATCGACGCACAAACTACATGTGTATGGGCAATCTTACTACGGAATGTGTGTGTGTGTGTGTGTGTGTGTGTGTGTGTGTGTGTGTGTGTGTGTGTGTGTGTGTGAATCAGCGCAACAGGAGGGGAGTACCTAATGTTCACACCGTGCTAGTCGACAACCAGGAGTGGAGACCTCAGCAAAGTGCTCAACATCAAACGTCTGGAACACCCAACCTGCTACTCTCCTGTATGCTAAAGTCTCAGCAACAATGTCCATGATTAAGCATCAACAGACAATATAATTCTAGTAATAACAATAATAAGGAGTGTTCCTTAAAACATATATAAACAAACACATAGAATAAGCGGGGCATTTAGAAACCTCTACAACTGTCCATATCTATCCGGTGGTATGTGATATGTGGTGTGATTACATAAAGAGTTGAGTTGAGTTGAGTTAAGTTGAGTTAAGAATCGACATCACTGCACTCAGGACATTCCCATACGTGCTCCGTCCCCTCGTTCAACAGCCAGCGAAGAGTCATACTATATTAAAAGTTCTCCTGGTCTTCCCTCTCGGTTTTGAGATTCTTCCAGAACCCCCGCAATCTCATTATTTCCACATATGGGTTCTCAATCTGTTCATCCGCCTTCTCCACCTGGTCCCACAAGCGCACGACCACCTCCCCTTTGTCCATAGGCAAAATTCCACCAAGAGGTGCATTTCCTGCTAGCCTATCAGCCTGTTCATTTCCCCGTACACCCGCATGGCCAGGGCAAAATATCCATAAAATTCTCACGATCTGTGACCTCTGAAGTGACGAGAGTGATTCCACACAAAACATTCCTTTCTCCACTTTGCTAAGCATACTCTTTGAATCCGTAATGAATACAACGTGTGTTGCAGTAGTCTCCTCTAGCCACCGGAATGCCACTGTTACTGCCTCCACCTCCATTCTCATGCTGGAGGTCGTAGTGTTTATGCCAGACTCTCCTTTTTCAAGACTCGCCCATAAAATAGTGTGTTGTTCAATTGTATATTCCAAAATAACATAGTTTGTTGTGCTAGAGTTTAATAATAGTAAAGTCATCCTTAATGACGTAGTGAAAGTTGTAACATTATGTTTGTTAATCTGTCTTCAACCGTTTGAGAGAAAGGATCAGTTTTGTGTGCTAATTGTTTACTCCTGGCATTAATAGCAGAAATGACTAGGCCTAATTTCTAGTTACTAGTGCGGCTGGTCACCTTCCGTTTTCTAGTCTGGACACTGTCTGAAGATTTTGTCTATTCTAAGGTCGATTCAAATAATAGTCTAGAATCATGAGCCATTAGACATCTTCTTCGGCAGTGATTAGTATTTCTATATACTGAAAGTCTATTTGCTCCTGTTTCTGATTATTGTCTATCAAAGTAGCCAACGCTATGCTACAATGACTGAAACTTTGGGTTCTTGTCACACATCTCAATAGAATTATGTAAATTTTTACAATAGCGACATTGAATCATGAACCCTTCTTAGAAGTATGAGGAAGTGTTTGCTAATCAAACCCACCTTGATACGTTTGATGATATATTCGATGCTGACCATATGGTTGTTGTTTGAACTAATTACCAAGTTGTTTAACTTGTGAGAACCTGGTAGCTGATCTTATGACGAATTCTGACTGAGGAAATTCAGCAAAGATTTCTTATGGGCATTATAGTGTCCCTTAATCTTGGATTCCCTTCCCTCAATAGCATTGCATGTATTTTATATGAGAAATGTTGCCATTGCATCCAGCACTGCTGAAATTAGTTTATCCCTCAACATGAGGTCTCTCAGCTTCTGGAAGCTGGCCTGCACATTTGCAGATTTCGGCCATTTATTAAAAAGCTAATCAGTCTCTGACTCGAATTCCAAAACTGCTTGGCTAGATTCAGTGCCAGAGATCTGTAGGCCGTTCGAAGACAAGCTTCCGTCTAAGCAAAAGTGAGACAAAACTATTACTCGAACATAATAATAGTTTATTCGCATGTCTTCAGTAATGACTTCCACAAATTTTAAAGATTCCAGTGCCAATTGCTTATAAAAAATAAAATAATTACCCATTCCTCTTTGGATACTATATAATGTTTCATTAGCACTTCAGAAATTGTGCCCCAAGCTGATATTGAGTCATCCCATGTAAAATTTTGAACAATGCCCTCGTAATGTTTAAGTGGATCCAATGTTTTAGATGCCGATTTGATTTGCACAATTTCTGCATCCTTTTGAGTATCTATTAACTTTACCCTGATGTTGCCCTCAATCTCGTAAGTTAGCCAACTAATTTTCAGTTCTTTTGTGGCTAGGCCGTTCACTCTGATGTTCACACCTGCATTACAGGTTCATATCGTTCACCTTCTTTTATTCTATTTTAACTCTATGTTTTGGAAAATGGCACTATCGGAGCTTTGATCCTAGACCAGTTTGCCGACAAAGGCTTATAGCATGGTTTGTCATGCAGTGACATGTATTCTTTAGGTTGCATTTACTCGCTCCAAGATGCTGCAGGTACCCTTCCAATTGCGATACTCTACCCAAAGCTGTTGGTACAATGTAGGGTGTCGGATTTTGTGAGCACCCCTCAACACTCGGGGTAAACATAAAGCAGATAGTGCCGTCTGCTGCCATACGGTAGCGCATTCATGTCTGACTAAGACACGACTTGCCCAAAATAAAAGAACTAAAATGAGATGACAGTATCACCAGTGTGGATCTAATATGGAGAGCTAATCAAATAACTGTGAATGAAGATATGAAGAAACAACGTTTATTGTTGTATATTTTTTCACTCCATAAAAGGTTTAATGCCTGATGGCTTTGTAGAGCAGCATTCGCTCTTTATGTAATGTATATCATCATATTTACTTCGACCTTCAACACGTGTTAACAATATGTTAAAAATTACTTGCTCGGTGTCATTTCTACTAGCTGACAAATATGGTGATGATTAAATACGGACCATGGGGGACAGATTGGCCGAATGGATAATAGCGCTCGTTCTTAAAAACCAGGTGCGGTGATGCCGAGGTACGGGTTTCAACCCCTAAACCGGTCAACTGGACAAAAATGATGCCTTCTCGTCCTTGACTTGGGCACGTAAATTACAAGTACTTCTGAAGTTATGCAATTAGTGAAGAACAGTATGGATTTGTGGAGAGAAAGGGAACAAACAATGAAATTTATACATTATGGACACTACAAGAAGGTCAATAGAGAAAAAAAGTATACATATATTTGTGCTTCATAGATTATACTAAGGCATTTGATAAAGTAAAACATGATGAACTTAATAAAATGTTGGAAGATATCAACATTGATGGGACAGATGTAAGAATAATAAAGAATATTTACTGGAACCAAGTGGCAGCGATTAAAATGGGAAATAAAGAGGGTAATTACGAACATATATAGCTAGGAATACGACAGGGGTGTGTCTTGTCACCAGATCTCTTCTCCCTATATAGCGAAATAATAATGAGAGAGATCAAAGAGATGCCAGGAATACTAGTTGGGGGTTATCATTTAAATAATATACGATTATACGCTATGCAAATGAGACAGTGTTGGTGGCGGATAATTCAACAGACCTACAACGATTGTTGGACATTTTAGTAACAGAGAGTGCAAGGAAAGTTCTCTCCTTGAATATCAAGAAAACTGTAACAACGGTGATATCAAAGAAAATGGTGACATAGAAATAGAAGGAAAAATCCTTAAACAAATGGATAATATTAGATACCTAGTGGCATTTATAACAACAGATGAAAAATGTACAACAGAGATTAAGAGCAGAATATGACAAGCAAAAGCCGTATTTCAGAAAAATGAAGAGTATCTAATGCAATAAGTCACTATCACTGAATGTAAGAAAGAGAGTGATGAAATGCTATATAGAACCAGTTTTGCTGTATGGCAGTGAATCTTGGAATGTAAATTAACAAATTAAGAAGAAATTAGAAGCAACAGAGATGTGGTTCCTGAGACGAATGCTGCGAATTCCTTTGACTGCAAGAGCAACTAACAACGAATGCCTGAAACAGGCTAATGAAACTAGAACATTATATACATTAATAAGACAGAGACAAACATCATTTTCGGTCATGTGATGAGAATATAGGCACTGGAAAACATCGTGACAACTGGAAAGATCGAGGGGAAGAAAAGCAGAGGTGGACCAAGAGAAATGATGCTGGATGGATTGAGACGGTGGCATAGAGGAATATCAGTAGTAGAGTTGACCCAGACAACCAAAGACCGAGATCTGTGGAGAGCAATGAACCCCTACGCCAGCCGTCAGGGCAGTTGATGATGATGACTTCTGAAGTAGGAGTGGTTTCACCTTTTGACCTGCCTTTTTCGTGCTTACTAGCTTCCCCAATTACCAGTGTCCCTTACCAGTACGCGAACCAACTACGACTTCTGAGGTACTTATAATTTACATCCCGAAGTTAAAGACGAGAAGACAACATGTTAGTACAACTGACGGGTATAAGTGTTGAACTCACTATCTTGGGATCAGCACACCGGCATTTTCAGAGCGCTCTTATCCATTCGGCCATGCTGACCTCTTTGTGAATGGAATGATCAGAATGCTTTTCAAAGAACCAGCTTGTTGATGGGAAATAATTTTATCTGATTTGCTTATCTGTTACATTTGTGCGTTTGTGTAATAGATCAGCAGTGCATACGGGCTAACACCGGAGGCCATAACGGTTGGCACAACTTCAACTGTAACCTGAAGAGTAAATTTATCTGTGCGAAAGGTTAGTACGAAAATAATATAAGCAATATTTAGAACCTGAATAAAGAAAGTAAACATGGGTGTAATCCAGTATAACTAACATGTACACACGATTCGGGTGGATTAGTTTGGGTGGAGGGGGCGTTTATACGAATATATAAAAGGTTGTGATCGGTCAAGGTGATCTAAATATCAAAAGAGGTCAGCGTGGCTGGATGGGTACGAGCGCTTGTTCTTTAAGATCTATTGTTCCGAGGCCGAGTTATTGGGTTCAACCCCTTCATCGGTTTAGTTGGACTAAAATGTTGACTTTTCGTCCTTGACACGGGGACGTAAATTACAATTAATTCAGAAGTCCGTGTCGGGACTCCTGATGGGGAGGGACACAAATAATAGGTTGCGCTAATTCATACGCAACAATCAGCCCAGAGCACTGGAAGCAGTAGCATGTGTATGGACAACGTTTGAATGCAAAGCAAGCTAATGCTCCCAACCCCCCGCCCCTCTTCCTATTCATCTCACCTCTCTCTCTCTCTCTCTCTCTCTCTCTCTCTCTCTCTCTCTCTCTCTCTCTCTCTCTCTCTCTCTCTCTCTCTCTCTTTCAGTCTAACAAATATCAACATCCAATGGGTGACCTGAATACCAAAATAGGATCGGATAACACGGGCTTTGATGATAACGGCATGGAAAACATGGACACGGGATCATGAACGAAAATGGCGAGCTATTTACCAAGAGCTTTTCAGAGAATCAGTACATCATAGGAGGAAGAGATGTTCCACATAAAGTTTTCACAAGGTCAACTGAGCTCAATACAGAAAACACCATATCTGTATCAACAAGAAATGCCCTCTAAATAATGCTTCACTGTTTAATAACAAGGTTCCAGCATAAATATATCCATCATTCCAATATCGGTATTGTCTTCGGATTGAGTTATGTTTAGTTGGGCTGAGTTGAGTTGAGTTGTTTTCAGTTGCGTTGAATTAAGTTGAGTCAACAACAGAAAACGCAACATTCGGGGCATTCCATGTTGTGCTCAGTCCTCATTTCTAACAGCCAGCGAAGAAGCCTACTAATAATGGTACGGGGCAGCAGTGTGATTAGAGTTCCGTCTGACCTTTCCTCGGAGTCGGCCTGACCATCTGGTCACTCCCTGCAGCGCCATTCTCTCCAAGCCGTCATGATCTAACTGTTCCTCTGCGCTATACACACGATTACAGAGTGCACCGATCATATCCGCCTTAACATACACCAACTTTGCAAACCCAGCCAGTCTGACCAACTGCTCTTTCCCCACCACACCAGTATATCCTGGTGAAAAGATCCCTCTGATGTTCCCTAAGCTTGACTTTTGATTTGAGTCATGCCTGTTTGTTCGATGCAAATATGTGTTCACCTTTATAAGCATAGCCTCTATTTAATGAATTCCTTAATTTCAGTGGAGAGAATACTTAAACTGTATAACCAGAGCTAAACGAAACAAAATGTATCGTATAATTTATCACAATTTATTACAAAAGCTGGGAGATAATAACCCCAAATACTGGCTTCCTGGCGTTTAGAATTTAACTGATTCAATGAAGAAGGATACTATATCGCCACATGCGACCTCCCATGTTGACAGAAGGACGATGCATAGCATACTAAGGTCGTCGTGTTATGTTTTGATTCGTGACACCCTAAGCAATTTCATTGATCAGTGAATGAAAATGTTCATTATATTACTTGTTCATTTAATTGTGTACCATGTTTGGTCCAAACCTATTTTATGAACATCTACACATAATTAAATTTTCAGGCTGGTTACGATGTTCATGAGAGTGACGTTTCTAACAAATACACACGTGCGAGTGATCAACACTTATATTATTCTCATGTAATGTATTACTCCGGACTTCGTGGCCGCAGGCTTGCGAACGCGGTTCGTGATCCGCTTACCAGGCGTTCGAAACTCAGCTGCGACCGATTTGTTCAGCAGATCGTGTCGCTTTGTTATAACGTGTTGGTATGGGAGCCGGTCGTTAAGAAAGCAATGGCAAACTACTGAACCTAATACCTGAATAGTACAACAACAGCAGCTGAAAAATGCTGGTGTTGACTGCAACGTCCGGTAAGGGATATGCAACATAAAAAAAATCAATGTATTACTTATATTTACATCCCCTTCGTACATTTTTCTCATGTTACTTATTTCTTATATTTCTAGCCCGTCCTTACATTCTTCTAATGTTCAGTCATTCAGTAGATGTCCTTTGCAGAACCTCGCTTCCATAACAACCTTCAGGAAAATCCTCTCGATCATTAGCAAGATGTCCCTCGTCCGATACACCCATCTGGAGATCATCCGGCACACCCTGCACCCATCTTTTCTTTGGAATTCCTCTTCCTCTCTACGTATCCATTATAGTTCTCTCCAAACTTTCGTGACGTTTCAAGTGATCAAAATATTTCAATTATCTTTGTTTTATCGTCTTTAATAGCCAACCTTCTTTAATATTCAGCTCTTGAAGTATGGATGCATTTATTCTTTTCTTTACCCAAGATATTCTTAGAACTCGTCTATAACATTTATGCGTTGTTCAGCTTGTTTAGTAAGTGTCCGGGTCTCACAGGCGTATGTTACAATGGGAAAGATGCATGATCTTAAAAATCTCATTTGTTTCTATCTGCTCCACTCCATAATTTATTCAGTTGTTTTAGTCTTCAAAGAGCAATTGATAGCCGTCGTTTAATTTCTTTCATTGTGTCACCGTTGTTCGTAATCAATGACCCAAAATATTCAAAATAATCCACCACCTCCAATTTTTCCTCATCAACATATATTTCTTTCTCCGTAGTAGTTTTATCTGTATGCATTATCTTTATTTATGCTACGTTAAGATATAAGTTGTGATTTTCACTATTCAATTGGGTTGAGGCTATTAGGTTTTCTATACCATTCTGCGTTGTTGATACCAATACTGCATGATCAGCATACCGAATCTCTGGCATGTCATGACCACCGATATTTAGGGCATCATATATCATATATCATCTCTTTCATTTCTCATTATATTTTCGGCGTACAGGTTACACAAATAGGGGAACAGCACACATTCCTGACTCCTTGCTTGATGTCAAACCAATCTGATGTCTTGTCATCTATTCTAATCGCTTCTTTTTGGTCTAGATAGACAATTGTTATGAGTTGTTTTACATGTGATGGAAAGCCCATATTCCGTATGATTTCGAAAAGTTTGTGATGTTTTATACAGTCAAATGCCTTTGAATAATCCACAACACATGAGAATAGGTTTACATTAAATTCTCTTCACTTCTCTATTATTAAACGCATGTTGAAAATGTGATCTCTTGTTCCTCGTCTTTGTCTAAATCCAGATTGAACCCCGTTAATTTCTTCCTTTTTACATAATGCGTGGTAGATTTGTATGCTTTCTTCTCCTCCCGGTTTAAATAGTTCAGCTGGTATCTCATCACATCCAGGTGATTTACCAATCTTCAGGTTCTTTATTGCCCATGCAATTTCATCTAATGAGGGTTCAGGTTCTGTCTCTTTTCTAATGTTACTTATTTCTGATATTTCTAGCCCGTCCTAACATTCTTCTAATTTTACTTATTTGTCATATGTATACCCCTTCCTAACATCCTTCTCGTGTAATTTATTAATTATATTTCTCTCATTCCTTACAATCTTCTAATTTGATTTGTTACATCCATTAAATGTAATGTATTAATTATAGTTTTATCACTTCCTTACACCCTTATAGTATAATTTTTTACATCACTTTCATGTAATGTATTAATTACATTTGTCTCTTCCATATAGTCCGAGCATATAAAGTTTTTATTTTTTATTCATCTCTGAATCTATGTCATGTATATTGACAGCTTCACGCTGAGGAGTCTACGGAGCTGTCAATAATTACCAGTAACAGAAAGACGAGATGGCAAACCAAGAAAGTTTAACACCCGATCTAACAGAAGCCATTCTATAATAAAACAGTACACACTGACAAGTTATTTTATTCTTTATTTGAATGCATGTGTGGGAGCATAAACCAACTAAAGTAGCAGAATATGATTACACAATTTAGATATAATTCATATATATATATATATATATATATATATATATATATATATATATATATATATATATATATATATATATATATATACACTAGCTGACCCGGCCCGGCTTCGCCCAGTCCTTGGTGGGGAGCATCTCATTTAATTCATATAAGTAGTCATATAAGTTCCCGTTCCCGTTACCAACTGTCTGTCTGTCTGTCTGTCTGTCTGTCTGTCTGTCTGTCTGTCTGTCTGTCTGACCCGGCCCGGCATTGCCCAGCTCCTGGTGTGGAGCATCTCATTTAATTCATATAAGTAGTCATATAAGTTCCCGTTCCCGACTGTCTATCTGTCTGTCTATCTGTTTGTCTATCTGTCTGCCTGACCCTGCCCGGTTTCGCCCAGTCCCTGGTGGGGAGCATCTCATTTAATTCATATAAGTAGTCATATAAGTTCCCGTTTCCGTTACCGACTGTCTGTCTGTCTGTCTGTCTGTCTGTCTGTCTGTCTGTCTGACCCGGCCCGGCTTCGCCCAGCCACTGATGGGGAGCATCTCATTTAATTCATATGAGTAGTCATATAAGTTCCCGTTCCCGACTGACTGTCTGTCTGTCTGTCTGTCTGTCTGTCTGTCTGTCTGTCTATCTGTCTGTCTGTCTGTCTGTCTGTCTGTCTGTCTAATCATTTATTGGTTGCAGTTAGAACAACCTTAGATAAACGAAGACCAACTTGGTAATATATTAACTTGGGTAAATGGAGCAACGGCAGCAGCAGCAGAAGAAGAAGAAAAAGAAGGAGTAGGAGCTGGGAGGAGGAAGAGGGAGGAGGAGGGAGGAGGAGGAGAAAGAGAGAAGAGGAGGATGGAGGAGGGAGAGGGAGGAGGGGGAGGAGAAGAGGAAGAGGGTAGGAGGTGGAGGAGGGGAGAGGAGGAGGAGGAGGAGGAATATAACGCATATGCCTGTAGATTTAATAATGGCTGAGGTTGTTCCATGTCTTCTTAGAGTTGGCGACAGTGTAAAGAAATATAAAAGCTTCAAACTTGATAGAGATAAGGTAACTATTATTTATTCATTCTTTAAGCAAAAAAAGATGAGTTACAATGTTATGCATTATGCATTATTTTTATGAAAACTTTGAAAATGCCTTACAGATTGTATCATTATTTATTATAACTCATATGCCGGTATATAACTATGGACAAAGAGTTTATAAATCTTTGAAAACGATGCCACAATATGACTATAAGTTATACAGAAAAGTTATGCCCCTTGAAATAACTTTTACAGAGTTAAGTCCCCTGAAATAGATGCAATTATAATGAAAAATGAAATAATTTTGGGTAAGCAGCCGATTTCATACTAAAAAAATATGACAGTGGGCTGCGCTGGAATGAAAGGAAGACGTGTAAAAAATTTCATCTCAATGGGATGGGCCGTTCGCGAGCGCATTAGGGACATATAGACAGACAGACAGACGGACGGAGATCGCCTTTTATATATAAGATATACCCATCCATGTTGGGTTTTCCTCTTGTCCGCTTACTCGTTAGGCCTCCCTCCATATACATCTTTTCCAGACTCTACACGCCCAAAGTATTTCATTTCCCTCACTTTCGTTTGTCTTAATAACCACATTTCTTAGACAATGAATCCCTGTTGAACGGTTCAGTGTGTTCTCTATTTCGCCCATGCAGGAGGAGGAGAGGGAGGAGGAGGGAGGAGGAGGAGAGAGTAGGAGGAGGGAGGAGGCGGAGGGAGAAGGAAGAGGGAGGAGGAAGAGGGAGAAGGAGGAGGGAGAAGGAGGAGAAGGAGGGGGAGGAGGAGGGAAGAGGAGGAGGGGAGGAGAAGGAGGGAGGAGGAGGAATGTGAAGGGAGGAGGGAGGAGGTAGATGGAGGAGGAGGAGGAGGGAGGCGGAGAGAGGAGGAGGGAGGAGGAGGAAGAGGGAGGAGGAGGAATGTGAAGGGAGGAGGGGGAGGAGGTAGAGGGAGGAGGAGGGAGGAGGAGGGATTAGGAGGAGGAGGGAGGAGTAGGGTGGAGGAGGAGGCGAGGAGGAGGGAGGAGGAAGAGGGAGGAGGAGGGAGAAGGAGGGAGGAGGAGAACGCGGGAGGAGAAGGGAGCAGGAGGAGGATAGGGAGGAGGAGGGAGAGGGAGGAGGAGGGAGGAGGAGGAGAGAGTAGGAGGAGGGAGGAGGCGGAGGGAGAAGGAAGAGGGAGGAGGAAGAGGGAGAAGGAGGAGGGAGAAGGAGGAGAAGGAAGAGGGAGGAGGAAAAGTGAGAAGGAGGAGGGAGAAGGAGGAGAAGGAGGGGGAGGAGGAGGAGGGAAGAGGAGGAGGGGAGGAGGAGGAGGGAGGAGGAGGAATGTGAAGGGAGGAGGAGGGAGGAGGTAGAGGGAAGAGGAGGAGGAGGAAGGCGGAGAGAGGAGGAGGGAGGAGGAGGAAGAGGGAGGAGGAGGAATGTGAAGGGAGGAGGGGGGAGGAGGTAGAGGGAGGAGGAGTGAGGAGGAGGAGGTAGAGGGAGGAGGAGGGAGGAGGAGGAGGGAGGAGGAGGAGGGAGGAGGAGGAAGGAGGAGGGGGAGGAGGGAAGAGGAGGGAGGAAGAAGGAGGAGGAGGAGGGAGGAGGAGTGATGAGGAGGAGGGAGGAGGAGGAGGGAGGAGGAGGGAGGAGGGGGAAGAGGGAGGAGGAGGAATGTGAAGGGAGGAGGAGGGAGGAGGTAGAATGAGGAGGAGGGAGGAGGAGGAGTCAGGAGGAGGAGAGGGAGGAGGAGGAAGGAGGAGGGGAGGAGGGAGGAGGAGGAGGGAGGAAGAAGGAGGAGGAGGGAGAAGGAGGGATGAGGAGGAGGAGGGAGGAGGAGGAAGAGGGAGGTGGAGGAATGTGAAAGGAGGAGGAGGTAGAGGGAGGAGGAGGAAGGAGGAGCAGAAGGGAGGAGGAGGGAGGAGGAGGAGGGAGGAGGAACGATGAGGAGGAGGGAGGAGGAGGAACAGGGAGGAGGAGGAATGTGAAGGGAGGAGGAGGGAGGAGGTAGAGGGAGGAGGAGGAGGGAGGAGGAGGAGTGAGTGAGGAGGAGAGGGAGGAGGAGAAAGGAGGAGGGGGAGGAGGGAGGAGGAGGAGGGAGAAGAAGGAAGGAGGAGGAGGAAGGAGGGAGAGGAAGGAGGGAGAATGAGGAGGGGAGGAAGGAAAGAGAGGTGGAAGGGGAGGAGGAGGGAGGAGGAAAGAGGTAGGGGGAGGAGGAGGTAGAGGGAGGAGGAGGAGGAAGGAAAGGGAGGAGGAAGAGGAGGAGAAGGGAGGAGGAGGGTGGAGGGAGGAGGGAGGAGGTAGGAGGAGGAAGAGGGAAGAGGGAGAAGAAGGGAGAAGGAGGAGGGAGGATGATGAGGGAGAAGGAGGCAGGAGGAGGAGGAGGGAGGCAGGAGGAGGAGGGATGAGGCGGGAGAGGGAGGAGGAGGGAAGATGAAGGAGGAGGGGAGGGAGTAGGAGGGAGGAGGATGGAGGAGGAAAGGAGAGGAAGAGGGAGAAGGAAGAGGGAGAAGGAGGAGCTAGGAGGAGAGGGATGAGAGGGAGGAGGAAGAGGAGAAGGGTGGAGGGAGGAGGTAGAGGGAGGAGAAGAGAGGGGGAGAGAGTTCGCCATTCCGAATTCATACTCGTCTAGCTCTTCCCTTCTACACGACTGTAGATAACTTCCTTACACATAAAAAGATGAATTGTTATTGATATTGCCGTGGCATGGAGGAGAGTTGATCCAAAAAACCAAAGACTGAGATCTACGGAGAGCCATGAACGCCTACGCCAGCCGGCACGGCACTTGATGATGATGATTGCCGTGTGACGATTCTGTGTAGTCACGTCATTTTCTTCCCTTTCCCTAGCGTTTTGGTTCGGGGATTCTTTCATCATCATCATCATATATTTACGTACGTATTTTGGGAGGGGGAGGAGGGAGGAGGAGGAAAAAGAAAAAAAAACTATGACAGTTGACAGCTCTGGAATGAAAGGAAGGCGTGTAGAAAATTTCATCTCAATCGGATGGGCCGTTCGCGAACAAATAAAGGACATACATATTTACATACATACATATATACATACATATTTACATACATACACTTTGTTTTATAAATATATATATATATATATATATATATATATATATATATATATATATATATATATATATATATATATATATTGCATATTATTATTATTTCACTGGCACATTGTACCTTGATAGAATATAGTTTGTCACACTGTGCTAAAAAAAAGGCATACTAATTACAACCAGACCACGGATGGTGTTATACCTCTCTATAGCACACAGACTGGGGTCAATTGTAGAGACCATGTGTTACCCATGCAGCACGATCTATGCCTGCCTGCCATCCTGCCTGCCTGCCTGCCTGCCTGTCTGTCTGTCTGTCTGTCTGTCTGTCTGTCTGTCTCTCTCTCTCTCTCTCTCTCTCTCTCTCTCTCTCTCTCTCTCTCTCTCGTTTACTTCAGAAAAAAGGTAACACCAATACACCTGGAACAAGACAAGCTGCAGAATCTGAGGGCTCAGCAAAGCAATGCATTAACTGCCCGCCTGTCTTCAATCCTAGACCAGTTTCCAAGCACGGCTTAGGGCTTTGTCTGCCTTTTCATTCACATTCAATATTATAAATCATTTGAAGTGAATAAATTAATATAGTCACAGGTATTGTTTAAATTCGGAACATCTGTTATCCCAACGGTAATTTAAAATGTACAACTATCTCTTTCTGTTTGCATTAAACCAGCCGGAAAAGCAAAAATGCTAACGCCTGACTATAAGCAATCGTTTATTGTTCGCCGAATACAGTATACGAAACGCTTTATCTTTGTTCACGCTATGGTTGTATTTTATTAGGTGTTGAAAAATCGACGATGACGATCAATCACTGTTTATTGCCTTCATCGATCTCACAAATGCATTGTATTTGTTCAGTTGTGAGGGTCTACTCAAGGCGCTTAAAATGGTTGACTCCCCGCTGTTATATATATATATATATATATATATATATATATATATATATATATATATATATATATATATATATATATATAATCTTTTCTGTTCATTATGGAACCGTTCCACACAGGCATGAAGGGTATAATCAATTTTGATGGCACAACTTCAGAAGACTTTGTAATAACAAGTGGAGTAAAGATAGATTGTGTGCTTGCCCCCGCAGTGTTTGGAATATACTTTTCAATGCTATTGAAATATACCTTCCGTGATGACGATGGTGGTATATACATTCACTCAAGCAGTGATGCAGCATCTACAATGCTCAGACATGGAAGGCCAAAACCAATGATCAAAGAGCTGCTTTATGCAGACAATGCTACAATTACGACCACTCTGATGGATAATTACACCGTCTACTATCTGCGTTCTCCAATGCTTGCTACGCATTTGGTTTAACTATTAGCGAAAGCTCGACACAGATTATATCACATGGTACACATGGGGGTACCATTACTCTTTATTAACGAGGCCGAACGGCAAATAGTAGACACGTTTATATATCTAGGATCAGAGGTAAACAGTAAATAATCGCCAGATCAGAAAATCAACATCAGGATTTCTAAAGCAGCAACAACAATGAACAGGTTAACTAATTCACTGCCAAAATATGTGGATTTCGACCAAACAGAAATTGATTGCAGAAAATGGGAAGAAATGGTGTGTCACAGTAATTATCTAAAAATGGTTAAAATGGTAGCTGCTATATTGTATGATATATCAAATTAAGGGAGATTGCACAAGGAACATGTTGACATTGCTATTATTGCTAGAAGTTGGAGATATAATAATAATAATGTTAGACTTTTTAAAAATAAAATGAATTGAAGACATGAGTGACAATTATTAAACATGTCCACTTACCAAGGCACTACTTCTCAATCGTTGATGATAATCCAATGAAATTTACTGAATAATGATAAATACGCAACTTTTCTTCATCAATATCACAAGAACTGCTCCATAACACCAATAAAATACAATTAAAACATCATAGTTTGAAGCACATAATTTTCACCCTCAGGAACACACGAGGCAGATGTGTACTGAGACACAATATGCACACTATTTTCTGTTTAGTTATAATTATCTTCTTCTTCTTCTTCTTCTTCAGCGTTCCGAGCCATTGAGGTTCTTTGCTGCAGATACAATCCGTCTCCATTCGTCTCTCTGGTTGTTATAATTATAATTCATTTAAATTTAATTATGTAAATACTCCTAAGCTTATTTGTGATAGGTAAAGCAAACTTAGGAGCACATCATATGACGACAAACTTTCACTGTTATATTTGTTTTTCTATAATGTCCACCTGTTAAATAATTTAACTGAATACTATTGTGTTGCGTATCCCTTACGGGACGTTGCAGTCAACACCAGCATTTTCAGCTGCTGTTGATGTACTAGGCAAGTGTTACGTTCAGTAGTTTGCCATTGCTTTCTGAACGACCGGCTCTATACCTTTTTCGAAAAATCCAGCACCGCCGTGTTTCGAACCCGGGTATACGGGCTCACAAACCGCGTTCGCAAGCCCTTCAGCCACAGAGACCGGCTGAATACTACACGTGGTATTAGTTTTACAATCTTTCACAAAGTCCTTTAAATCAGAATAACTATAATCAAAAATTGTTTAAAACGATAATCTGGTGTAAATCTACCAGGATGATAACCAGAGGGCGTTGACATTTCTAAAACAATAAAAACAAACCACTTTCCAATCGTTTTGTCCTAAACACAATGAATCCGCTCGTTTGGTATGCTACTGTTCGAAGGGCATATCTTTTCTACGTGTACATGTTCATTTACAGGGCACTACAAATTACGGAAAATAAGAGAAATGAATCAAATAATGCGCTGTCAATACTAAGCCGACTCACTGGTTTATGGCAGTCCAGTGTAGTTCCACAGAGCCGACCTATCGAATCGTGACAGGGAATCAGTTAACAAAAAGTGTCTGAGAGAATAGGAAGCTTACTGCCCAATCAAACGCCCTGGCCCATGAAAGCTGTATTCTTAGAATGCTTCTTTATGCCACTGCAGCCTGGTCAACTAACTCACACCAAGAGAAACTTTTTAATAGCTTTCGTATGTGATGTCTGCGAAGTATACTTGGTATTCAGTGGTAGGACACAATCGCAAATACTAAAGTATTGGAAAGATCAAGCTGTGCGGCGGTTTGTTCCCTGCTCAGTTTTTGTAGACATAGACGGATATGACACATTAGGAGGATGGATGACGGTATAATAATACCAAAGGACATCTGTTTTGGTGAATTATATATGGGTAAAAGATCTCGGGACCGGTACCTACTACGATACAAAGATATGTATATGAAGGACCTGATTGACACATGTATTGCTAATGCACCGTGGGAGCAAGTCGCCGCTGTCATGTCACATGGAGGGCAAAGATCAGAAACGGAATAAAGACAAAGGAGAAAATGACTGCAGATAGATCAGACACTGAGCGTGTTCACCTGCATCCATTGTAGACGAACATTTACAGGACGAATTGGTCTGATCAGTCACATTCGGTACCGCCATGGGCTGTAGTTACTATGCCTTTCTTTAAGCACAATGTAATAAATTATCGTCCATCAAGAGGCAAGGTAGCATTGAATCAGTATTGATCGTCTAATAATGTATACAGATCGCTTTCCTTTTGTTCACGATATGACCGTATTTTAATAGGTGTTAAGAAATCGACGATGACAGCTACATTTCTTTTCTGCAAGTAATTTTTGTTATCATAATGCGGTATATTGTCAGAAAAAAATTATTTATTTTACAAAAGGTGATCAAAGACATTCACGTCGTACTTCTGTTTTCGTTTCAAATGCAAGTGCTAGTTTTCAATAACGAAGACCTCTATAATTCATGTCTGAGACCACTCTATAATTAACTTATATGTTACCTCAAGAGTCGAGTTAATTTATCAGCCCATTTTAAATGGAACTCTCGAAATTAATCGGGATTAAAACATACGGAAAAATATATGGGACACAAAGTAACATCTGTGGGACACAAAGCAACATCTGTGGGACACAAAGCAAAATCTGTTGGACATAAAGCAACATTGTAGGACACAAAGAAATATACGAAGGCATTAAGCAACATATGTATGGCATAACGCAATTTATGTAGGGCATAAGTACAATATATTGGACACATCCCAATATATGTGGGTTATATGACAGTTCTCTCCGCGTCGGTAACTTACGGGGTATGTGAGCCAGCCGCTAAGAAAGCAATGGCAAACTTTTGAGCGTAATCCTAACAAGAAATCAGCAATCACCTAAAAGATGCTGATGTTGACAGCGATGTCATGTAAAGGACATGCGAAAAAACTGACATTATCTCTGGGGATGACATCATTATCTCTGGGACACAATACAAAAGCTCTGGGACACACAACAGCATTCCAAGGGCAAATAGCGTTACCGTTGGGGCACAAATCAATGCTATCAGACACATATCAATATCTCTGAGGGACACAACAACATATCTGGTGTTCACAATAATGTCTGTGGAGCTCACAGCAATATCTCAGGGGCACACACAAATATATGTGGATTGCACAACACTATCTCTGGGGAACAAATAAACCGCTCTGAAGAAAGCAACGATATCTCTGGGGCACACAACACGATGTCTGGCGCACACAACAATATAAATATATTACAAGAAAAAAAAAGATCATTGTTTCTTAAGTGCCACACTTACTCAACTCTTGATTCTCGGAACCACAGGTGTGGGAGTGAGTGAGTGAAAGTGTAGTATTATCAGGGGGATAAAATATCTGACAAAAGCTCCCGGTCAGATAAACTAGACATTCGTGTTAGGTCTTCCTACATACACGAGTGTTCTTACCTTCAGCCTTTTGTCTTCCAATTGAATCCCAGTCTCTTCTATCGGGACCATCCCTTAAGACATCCTTCCGAAAACGAGTCACATTTTAATAAGACAGTCGGCTACCTCTTAGGTGGGGTTTTCTGCCTGTTAGAGTTGAAACACCCTAACGGCAATAATATATCTAGGACAGATAACAATATCTTTGCACAAAACAATATTTCAGGGCACGCAACACTATCCCTGGGGCACACAGCAATATTTCTGGGGCGACAACAATATGTCTGGGACACATAATTATATCTCTGGGGCACACCGAAATATGTCTGGCGCACACAAACATGTCTGATACAAGCAAAACTATGACTTGGACATAAACAATATATCATGGGCAGACAACAATATCTCATCTGCTCATATCTCTGGGGCACACAACAATAAGTCTAGGGGACACAACAATATCTCTGAAGCAAATAACAAAACGTCGCCTCCGTGGCGACGAAGTTACGGACTCAATTCGTAATTCCGCATACCGCGTTTGAAACTGTAATTTGGCAGCAGACCACCTTGCATTGGTTTCTTATGAAATGGTATGGGTGCCAGTCGCTCAGAAAGCAATGGCAGACTACTGAACGTAAACTTGCCCAGGAATAACGAAAAGCCAAAAGATGTTGGGGTTGACAGCTACGTCCCGTAAAGGATATTAATCTAGCTAATTCCTCAATACCTCCCCCGATGGTGTTTCCACCTTGGCGTGGTGGGGGAGCTTGAGTTTTTCAATGACCATGAGAGCTATGCCTGCGGTAGCGTAGCTACAAGCAGGGCCTCCCAAGCCGGACAGGTCAAAGGGTAGAGAACAGACAAAGAGAAACACCCTGGTCCTCCAGGTTGGGGGTTGAAGCGTAGGGTTAACATCCTCACCTATGTAAAAACTATTTTGTTACGAAACAGATAGATGAGCCTCGAATTCGGACTGACTTATTTGGACAACAACCTTGGAATGTTAAAGGACTTTTGAGATTTGGAACATGGGAATGTACGGACACTATATCGAGCTGAAGCGGCCGAAGAACTAACCCGGGAGCTGGTTGAATATCAAATAGATATAACAGCGATTCAAGAAATAAGGTAGCCATGAGAGGGTACTTTAGAGCAAAATGGAATGATTGTAATATATGGAGGAAACACCCAAAATAAACATGAATTAGGAAGAGGATTTGTCATCAAAAAAGAGTTATGGGGGAACATTCTAAACTTTAAAGCTGTTAATGACAGGATTAGTAAATTACGAATACTAGGTAAATGGAAGAATATAATGAGAATTAATGTACATGCACCTACTGAATCAAATCAAATCAAATCAATTCAACTTTATTTTAAAAGGGTCACAAATTGGGCGCGCAGGCCCGTCTTACATTCGGCCCTTCCAATCACTCGTCTTTCGTTCATCAAGAACATTATACATTTACATAGGAAGAAAAATAAACATTGTGAAATGAATGTTGTAAACATAAACAAGGCCAATTACCATGATATGAGGACCATCTCCCACCTACCCATACATCACCCCACCCACACACACACCCCACCTACCCACACACACGCACACTAAGGGACACATATATACCCCACCAACCGACCCTTCCTCCTCCCGCACATCCCCCAACCACACACACTGCCCTCACCTGTTCCCCCAACCAAAACACATTCGCCACTCACAAACATTCCCCCACCAACCCACACATCCCACATACACATCCTAACCCATACATCCTCTCCCCATCCACACCTCAAACCACCCATCCCCCAGCCACATCTCCATCGACCACATATTCCCCACCAACGCATACAATCCCCCACAAACCCACACATCGCACATCCATTCACACATCGCCAAACCACACACACACACAACCCCACCTAATTACATCTTCCTACCCCCCCCCCCCCACAAACACACACACATATCCCTAACCACCCATACATCCCCAATCCACTCACACACACCCCACCATCCACACATACATCCTCCACCCACCCACATATGCACTAACCCAATCCCCCACCACACAACCCCCCACCCGCACATCACATACATCCCCTGCCACGCAATATTCCCAACCCACGCACCGCACACACATATCCTTCACCAACACATCCCACACCCACATACCACCACCCATCCCCACCTACACACCACACACATATCCCCCACCCACATACCACACAATATACCCACCCACATACCACACAATATTCCCACCCACACCCACACAGATACCCTTACCCATCCACCCCACATACCCCCACCCACACACCACAAAATCCCCCACCCACACACACATACCTCATTCACACAATATCCCCAACCAACACACCACACACCTCTCCCTACCCACACACGCATACTCCACCCGTCCACCAACACACACTCACTCACGCACACATCCTCCACTACGCACCCCCACACCCCCACCCACCCACCTCCAACCAACCATCTCTATCACAATACCCCTACCCAAACACAACCTCCACCCACTCACTCATCCCACCGCGACACATACACATCCCTCACCCACCTACACATCCCTAAGCCACTCACACACCCCCACCCACACATTCTGCATCCATGCACACATCTCCCACCCACACACCCACACCACCCACACATATTTCCCCCAACCACCACACATCCCCTACTCACCCATACATATACCCCACCCATACACACATTCCCCGCACCCACCACACACATTCCCCACACCACACACTATCCCCCACCCACACACATATCCTCACCCATACCACCACAAACATATCCCCCACCCACACACCATGCACACATCCCCCACCAACACACCGAACACATATCTCAAACCCACACACCATACACTTCTCCCCACCCGCCCTTGCATCCCCAATCTACCCAACACAATCCCCTACCCACACAACCCCGCCACCCACACATACTTCCTCGAACCATCCACACATCTCCACCCACATAAACACACATCCCCCGCACCCGTCCCATACACATATCCTCCACCCATACACACATCCCCCACACCCATTCCCACACCCCTACTTTCACCCCCACATATCCATCCACACATCCCACCAACACCCACAAATATCACTACCCACCAAACCCACACACCCCAACCCATCCAAACGCATACCCACACCCACACTTCCCCCACCCACACATATCCCCACACTCACAAACATCCTCCACACACACTCACACCTCCTCACATCTAGACACATACAAAATGTCTCACGTTAGCATTGAAACTAGTATGAACAAACTCCCACACCTTACTCACACACATACACTGACAATTGTTATGAGCAGTCTCATAAAAATGTTAGACATGGAGAAAAATGTGTACATAAAAAGTATGTGACGTAAAAATAGTGATGCTGCCACACAGAGATACATACAGAGAAGGCACACACACATACACACACGCACACACACACACACACACACACACACACACACATTCACTCTCACGCTCACGCATTCTGTGTCTCATTCACACTCACTGACTCTCTCACTCAAACTACAGTAATGAACATGAGTTTAAATTATGCATGATAAAATCAAATGGTATTTAACTGATGACAGATGAGAATACACAAACATATGGATTCGCGTGTTACATGACATGCTGAACGAACGAACGAACAAACTTTATTTTCAAAGGGTTAAGAATTGGGCACGCAGGCCCGTCTAACATTCTGCCCTTCTATCACTCTCTTTCATACATTATTTCATTCACACATCATTCAAGGCTAACACAGAACAGCAACAATATAAAAGATATGCATTATAAAGGCATGGGCAAAATGCGACCATCAAAACTACACGACACAGTAAAATTAGATAATGGTCTGACACCTGTTATTAGCCATGTGGATTATACTGGCCTACCAAAAGGGGACTGGCTGTTATACTAGGGTTTTGTTATTATTATTATCTCTATTATTAAGGGGGAAGATAATCCGTACTGAGATAGTGTTCGAGTAATTTGCGATTATATGAATAGGGATTGGTGATGTCTTTGATTTCTTGTGGAAGATTGTTCCACAGCTGAGCTGCAGAGTACGTTAAGCTTGTTTTGTATAAGTCAATCCTAGGCTTCGGAATGTGTAATATATTTAAACGTTTACTGTGTCTAGCATTATATTTAAACAATGGCCAAAGGTAATTTAGGGCATTCCGATGCAGGAGTTTGTGAATTAGTTTAGCTTTATAGAAAAGCAGGCGTTTGTGGAGTGGTAGTAACTGAAGGCGTTTATACAGGCTAGGATTGTCAGATAAATGTTTGTTATAAATTAGACTCATGGCCCGTTTCTGGAGTGAGTAAAGTCGCTTGGTGTTTAAATTAGAACAACCGTCCCAGATTGTAAAGCAGTAGTCAAAGTGTGTCTGTATATGAGAAGTATAGAATAGTTTCCTTGTGTCGTCATCAAGGAAGTTTTTAATTTTGGCGAGTTGGTAGACTTTTTTCGCTGTTTGTTTAATAAGCGCTTGAACGTGGGAATTAAAGGTTAGGTTTCTATCAATGATTATGCCTAATGTTTTGTGCTCAATTACACTTTCTACTGGCATGTTATCGATGTGAAGTTGAAGTGATGTGTGTGAGCTTAGAGTCTGAAGTCTTTGTCTGGTTGTTAGTAACATTGATTTTGTTTTAGTGATGTTAATTTGCATACGGTTTGAATAGCTCCACCTAACTACATTATTTAATTCTTGTTGTAAAGACGACTCCAATAAAATACAGTTTTCAGCATTTGTGTACACTGTACAGTCGTCTACAAATAGATCGTAGGACGACGAAAGATGCAAAGGTAAATCGTTAATATATATGGCAAACAATAGAGGGCCAAGAATAGAGCCTTGCGGTACTCCAATATTGAAGGTAGTGGTATGAGACAGACATTTATTATGTGATACTACTTGCTTTCTGTTTGATAGGAAAGATGATATTAGAGTGACTACATTAGGGCCAATTTTCATTGTCTCAAGATTTTTAATTAAAATAACGTGGTCTATCATATCAAATGCTTTCTTGAAATCAATAAACACAGTTCCACATAGACTGTTGTTGTTTATATTCTGGTGCCAATTTTCTATCATGTTTGTTAGGGCCGTATGGCAAGAATATTTTGGTCGAAATCCTGATTGGTTGTCAACAATAAGCTTGTTGCGAACTAAATACTGTAATGTTACTTTATGGATGTGTTTTTTTTTTAGTGGCTTAGATAGTGATGATAGTAAGGAAATGGGTCTGTAATTGTTCGGGAAATCATTGTCCAATGAACCAGATTTAAGAAGAAGGTACACTTTAGCGATTTTGAGAGCTGATGGAAAGTGGACTTTGTTGAGACACTGATTATATACATAGGTTAGTGATATACAGATCACTGGCGCAGCACAACGGAGAATCCGGTTGCTGATTCCATCTAACCCAGATGAGGTTGTGTTTTTTAGGTTACTGTGGTAAGTGAATACCTCAGTGATTGCCATTAGCGGTATGTCGGAAAGAATATCGCCGGAGCATCTATTCTCGCAAAACGATTACAGTAAAGATAAGTTACAAGGAGAATTAGGTATTGAAGCCTTCAACTGGTCTATGTCAGTTTGAAAAAAATTACTGAATTGGTCGCATGTAATATGATTTGATGGTAAAGAATTTCGGAAGTTATACTTGTTTGTCAAGGTGTTAATTGCCTTCCATATATCCTTATTATTTGTTTTATCCATTACTAAGTTCTTAAAGTAATTTTTCTTTTCCCGTCATATGGTATATTGAACTTTGTTTCTAAGAGTACGGTACGCTGAGATCCCGCTTTTTATGTGCTTTATCTCAGTCTCTCATAATTTCAAGTATTTCCTGGGTGATCCAAGGTGGCTTGACGTGGTGTTTTACTCGAACTTCCTTGATTGGCACATGTCTATCAAAAACATCAATAAATGTTTTCATCCAGAAATCCAGAGCATCATCCTGAAGAGAAAGAAGATGATATTAAAGAAGACTTTTATAATGATCTGGAAGATTGTCAAGTAGCGAGTCAGAATGAATGACGTCAGAAAGAATTTGAGATGTCATGGAAGTAACCCCCAAACAGAACATCCTGATTGTGCTGGGAGACTTCAATGGAAAAATAGGTAGAGAGCAAACTTATACAAAAGCTTCCGATATAGAAAGCCTACATACAACTTCAAATGACAATGGATGGAGAGTCATCAACCTAACAGAAACCAAAGGACTGCAGATCAGCAGAACCAGACTGCACAAAAAGGATATACATAAACAAAATTTGAAATCATGTGACAAGAGAACATATAAATCAAATAGATCACATTTTAATTAACAACAAAAATGCATCAAACATACAAAATGTTAGAAGCTGATAAATAGTTATCTTCCCGTTCAATAGCAAAGTTTGGCTCATTCTCTCTAGTTTAGCTTTCTCCCTAAAACAACGTGAACTGATTAACAGAACTGGTCAAATGGTCATGAACAACGCTGACAGCATGGCTTAAATTCCGAGTCTGTATTTATTTCGGGCAGTATCCCATGAATTATACTACATGCAGGCAATCTAAATGATTTCCTTTCTCGCATTACGTAGTCTCTTCATGCTGACCCTATTTAATCAGGCTGATAATTATTGTCAAGCTCTATCCCATATACCTACAGAGTTCAGATTTCACATACATAGTTTTAATTACTCTACTCACGCCACCGAACTTGTTGTATTATTTGTTGTGTGATCTCTCTGTGATCATTCGACTTGGATACCGGCCCATCAAATCCTATTTCATTCTTCTGCTTTTGATCTGTGTTTCGTGCCTAATCGCTCTTAGTTCTGACTGTATCTTCAATTCTTCCTTCATTCCATCCTTGTATTATGTCGTTCAGATGTTAATCATTTCTCTAGTTCGCTTCTTAAGATGCCCTGATGATATCTCCGTGCCGTCCTTCCTTCATCTCTGTTGTCATCCGTCTGTTTCTCTCTGAAGTCTTGGTTTCCACGTTTTCCCGTGTGCGTTCACTGCCCGCGCCGCACTTGTTGTTGTTTTTAACTTTCCAATCTTTGTTGTTCGTGTGCGCCGCATGGCAGAAGCTACAGAGGAGCTGAGTGCCACAGCGACCACTTCCTCGTTGGAGCAAAATTTAAAACTTAAGAGAGCTTTCTATGTTAAACTACACAGGTTACACCCAACATATAAAAGAGAAAAACTACAAGACATTACAGTCAAAGAGAAATTTGCAGATGGAATAAAATGTAAACTTGAAATTTTACAAAACCCGTTGGAGGAAAGCGTTGGCCAAACTTGGTTGAACATCAAGAATACAATTCAAACTACCGCAGAAGAATGCCTCGGTGTGTTAACCACACATAGAAAGAAAAGATGGTTCAATAAAAAATTTGAAGAAGCAGTCGTTAGGAAAATTAATTCCAGACAGTTGTGGTTAAATTCACATCAACAACATCCCAAATGTAGAGCAATGTAGAACTGAATGTAAAGAGGCTACAAAACATAGTTCGGCAGCAGAAGCAAGAATATATGAGCAATAGAATCAAAGATATGGAATTTAATCACCAGAAAAACGAATTCAGAATGTTTTTAAAACTGATTCAGTGCCAAACAAAAAGTAGATTTGGACGCGACATGGTATACATGAATATGAACAAGCATTATAATGGAATTTACGTTCACTTAGCATTGAAATTGCGGAAGATACCACAACACAAAACAGCACAATTTCCCTAATATGGCGATAGATGTCGTCCTTCTGTATAAATGGTAGGTCACATTTGGTGATATATTATCCTTCGGCACTGAATCAGTTAAAGAACTGAAGTCAATGAAACGAGGGCACCAACACAACACATATAGTTTAAAAGACAAAAATGGGAATATGATAAATACCAATGAGGAAATGTGTAACAAATGGAAAGAATAGTTTGTTGAATTACTAAATTGTGAAGCTCCAAGTAACACTTTTTCACAGGAAGCGGTTCTAACGTGTGAACCACAAATTGAAGAATCTTCTTTTGAAGAAATCCTATATGTAACAACACGACTTAAAAAAACAATAAGGCAACTGGGGCTGATGGAATTGCTGCTGGATTTATAAAGGCAGGCGGCCATGCATTACATCTAAAGCTATTCGAACTAATAATAAAAATTACCCCGTGACTGGAAAGAGTCATTATTGATACCTATCTTTAAGAAAGGAGACAAATCCAATGTGAAAATTATAGAGGAATATCACTATTGTCCATAAGCTATAAGATATTATCCGCGATATTACTAAATAGACTAAAACCATATTCAGAAGACATATTAGGTGACTACCAGGCGGGTTTCAGACAAAACAAATCAACAATATATCAGATATTTATCTTACGACAAATATTCGAGAAAGGTTGGGAATATAAAAGAGATCTCCATAACATTATTGTGGATTTTAAACAGGCTTATGATAGTGTCCACAGGAATAGTCTATGGAATGCTATGCAGGAATCTACAATACCAAGGAAGTTAATCAACATGACCAGATTATGCATGGAAGATACTTATAAAATAGTAACATATAAAGGCAGGATTGTGGAGGCGAGGTTTCGGAGGTTTGAAGCTGAGCCGCCATCGTCTGCAGCCTACCTTGTGCCAGACGTATTGGTTACCCATTCCTCTGGAAAACACGAGGCAAGGCCGAGCGAGGGAACATGTCGTTTTGGCACCAAATGTTTCTCTGAAGCTCTGCCCAGTCATTGTGACGGGATTTTTGCAACATTCCAACTCACATACTTTGGTCTGTCAAGACTACAAGGTTCCACTCACTTAAAGTCAGGAAATCAGACAATTTCCAAATAACATCTGGCTTGAAGCAGGGTGATGCACTATCGCCGCTCCTTTTCAATCTGACTCTAGAGAAAGTTGTAAGGAAGGTAAAGGAGGAATGTGCTATTGGAGGAACATCCAAACTGCTTGGTTATGCAGATGATATAGATCTTATAGGGAAAAATGAACAAAAGACATTGGAAATATTGACTTACTTAAAGGAAAAAGCTCAACAAATGGGGCTGGTTATCAACCAAGATAAGACAGAACATATGTTAATTTAAAGAGAAGGAACGGCTAAAAACTCTGGCCACTTTCAAATAGATAATATGACAAGTAAAGGAACGGAAACATACAAATACCTGTTTACAATCTTCAACTGCTCCAGCATAATAAGGGAAGAAATACAAGCTAGAATCAACTCTGGAAATAAGATATACTATGCACTACAACATCTGCTAAACTCAAATGCACTATCTCGTAACACTAAGATCATAATATACAAAACACTGATTAGACCTGTTGTGCTGTAGGGCTCTGAAACCTGGAGTACAACTAAAGAAGACGAAGCCTTGTTACAAACCTTTGAGAACAATGCCTTAAGGCGCATCTTTGGGCCCATTAGGGATAAACAAATTTGAGAGTGGAAAAGAAGAAGCAACAAAGACATGTATGATCTGTTTAAGTGTCCGCTAATCACTGGTATCATGGAGGCTAATAGACTACAATGGCTGGGGCATATCGAAAGAATGGTAGATAATAGGGAAACAAAACTCGCTTACACTCAGGAAATAAATGACCGTAGGCCCTGAGGTAGACCAAGAAGGCGGTGGAGAGATAATACATATACAGACCTACAAGCACTTGGAATCAGCGACTGGCAAGAGAAGGTCCACCAGAGAGACGAATGGAGACGGATTGTATCTGCAGCAAAGAACATCAATGGCTCGGAATGCTGAAGAAGAATAATTCCACAATATGTCTGGGACACACGAATATACCTCCAGCATGAGAATGGAGGTGGAAGCAGTAACAGCGGCATACCCTTGGTTAGAGGAGACCACTGTAACACACATTGCATTCATTTTGGACTGAAGGATTTTGCTTCGTAAGGAGGAGAAAGGGGTGTTTCGTTTAGAATGGCTATCTTAAGCGAGTTAAGAGGTCACAGATTGTGAGAATTATATGCAATTTTGCCATGGCCATGCGGGAGTGTGGGAATGAACAGGGTGATATGCTTTCAGGAAATGCAACTCTTGATGGTAGATTACTTATGGACAAGGGAAAGGTGGTCATGCGCCTGTTTACCAGGTAGAGAAGGCGGGGGAACATATTGAGAACCCGTTTGTGGAAAGAATGAGATTGCCGGAGATCGGCTGGGGTTCTGGAAGAATCTAAAAACTTTGAGGGAAGACCAGGAGACGTTTCACTCATACATCGGTTGGAACTACTATTGGCCTTCGCTGACTGTTGAACGAGGGGACGGAGCGTGTATGGACAGTGATATCGGTTCTTAGTTCAGCTCAACTTAACACAGAAATATGTCTGGGGCACAATGCAGTATGTCTGGAACACTCAATACTATCTCCGGGGCACACAACATAATCTATGGGGCAGGAAACAGTATCTCTGGGACACACACATATCTCTCTGGGACAGACAATACTATCTCTGGACACACAACACAATCTCTGAGAACACAACACAATCTCTGGGGCACACACATATATCTATGGGACACACATGAATATTTCTTGGACACACAACAGTAGCTCTGGGCAGACAACACTATGCATGGCACACAACAACGTTTCTGGAAGAAACAACACTGTATCTATGGCACACACACACAAAAACTCTCTGGACACACAAATACATATCTCTAGGGCACACAACAATATCTGTAGTGCACACAACAATATCTCTGGGACACACAATACTATCTCTGGGACATACGCACACATATCTCTGGGAAACACAACAATATCTCTAGGGCACACAAACTTATCTCTGGGACACACACAAATATCTCAGTGACACACAAGAATATCCCTGGAACACACAAGAAAATCTCCAGGACACTCAATAATATCTCTGGGACACACAATACTATCCCTGTGACACACAACCCTATCTATGGGGCACATAACAATATCCCCTGTAAAGAAAGCAATAGCTCCGTGACACACAATAATGCATCTGAGCACAAAGTAATTTCACTGATACATAACTCAATATCCTACAGGCGCGCACCAATATATGTTGGGCACGACCGCAATATCTAACAATGCTAGCATATATTATCCATATACTATATGTTAAACTCTGCAGCTACGTGTTGTGAATAGGATAACAAGAGACAGAAATCAAACAGACGAATAATTAATGAGAGGGAAACGTGGGGAGATGTGACAACCACGATACAATGAAAACACTTGACATCAACTGTAAAATAAATCTCATTACTGTTTTGAACACACCCTACTCCCTAAATTGGCTTCGAATTGTTTGCCACCTTTCTGTTTTTGCTATCATTTCAAATGCATTGTTTCATTCATTCATTTTCGGGAAACATTCAAGAACTTTTGAACTTGTATTTAGTGACGGTAGTTATACTTTATATGTAAGAGATATGTGTGGGATATTCACTCCAACCTAAATTTAGATCGGTGTATAGTAGATTTGTCGAATGTTTATTTTTTGACTGAATAGATCCAGAGCGATTTATTCAAACAGTATAAGATATAGTTTTCTCTTCTGCTTTAGTTATGCTGCATACGTAATAGAAAACTATGATCGCTCAACTATATCCCAAATTAACCAGATAGACAAACGAACGAACGAACGAACGAAATTTATTTTCAAAGGGTAACAAATTGGGCACGCAGGCCCGTCTTAGATTCGGCCCTTCCAATCACTCATCTTTCGTTCATCAGTGCATAGTGCATTCACGTGGGGAAAAAAACATTGTCAAATGAATATTGTAAACATAAACAATGCATGTTACCATGTTATGAGACAAATCCCCTACCCACCCACCCATCCACTATCCATCCGCGTGTCCCCCACACACACATCCACCACCCAAGCACACACATAACCACAGGCACATACACTCCCCCATCCATCCACCCATACCCCAACCAGCACCCTCCCCCCACATACACAATATCCCCACCCACCACACATCCCTCCACACACATCCCCCACCCACACACACAAAACCCAGGAACTCATGAATGCATCCACCCATCCATTACCCACCCACACAGAGTTATCTAGTTAACCTTCTGGACATATACACACAGACAGAGAGACGGAAGGTCGGATGATAGATGTATGGATGGATGGATGGATGGATGGATGGATGGATGGATGTATGGATGGATGGATAGATGCATGGATGGATGGATGGATGGATGGATGGATGGATGGATGGATGGATGGATGGATGGATGGAGGGAATGACCGACAGACAGACAGAAAGGCAGACAGACAGGCAGAAAGATAGAAAAACAATTAAATTGACACACATGAAGATAAATAGAGCGACATACGGACATATAGTTAAATAAAGGGATATGTATACAGACAGACAGACAGACAGACAGACAGACAGACAGACAGACGGACGGACGGACGGACGGACAGACAGACAGACAGACAGATAGATAGATAGATAGATAGATAGATAGATAGATAGATAGATAGGTAGATAGATAGATAGATAGATAGATAGATAGATAGATAGATCCTCGCCAAGGACTGGGCGAAGCCGGGCCGTGTCAGCTAGTATATATATATATATATATATATATATATATATATATATATATATATATATATATATATATATAAAAGCCAATGTATGTAGGGATGTATTTGATGATTTCGATAACGTTCCATCCGATTGAGATGAAATTTTCTACATGTTTTCTTTTCATTCCCCGTGCAGCGAACTGTCATAGTTTGTTAGTGTACAATCAGCTATTTATTTACTAAAATTTGATAATTTAATTTACATTATCATTTATATATAGCGAGGGGATTTAACTTAAGACAACTTATTTCAAGAGGCATAACTTTTAATAGCATTGCTATATATTTTATATGTAGATTGTTGCATTGTTTTAAAAGTTTTATAAACTCTTTGTCAACATTTATTTACAGGCATATGCGTTATAATAAATAATGATACAATCTTTAAGGCATTTTCAAAGTTTTCATAAAAATAATGCATGTATTTAAATAGTGAAAATTTTCAAACTCATCTTTGTATGTTTAAAGAAGTTATCTACAGTCATGTAGGTAATTAAAAACAGTTTTCATTAGAAATAATGGATGGTGTGTGGAAGGACATTCTTAAATTAATTTTTGTTCTTTGTTATATGAATTTAATGTGACGCTCCCCGCCAGGAGGTGGGCGAAGTCGCGCCGGGTCAGATAGATAGACAGACAGACAGATAGTCGGGAACGAGATCTTATTTGACTACTTATATGAATTAAATGAGATGCTCCCCACCAGAGGCTGGGCGTAGCCGGGCCGGGTCAGACAGACAGACAGACAGACAGACAGAAAGACGGGAACGGAAGCTTATATGACTACTAATACGAATTAAATGAGATGCTCCCCCAACTGGGCCTGGGCGAAGTCGGGCCGGGTCGGACAGACAGAGAGACAGACAGACAGATAGACATACAGACAGATAGTCGGTAACGGGAGCTTTATATGACTACTCATATGAATTAAATGAGATGCTCGCCGCCAGGGACTAGGTGAAGCCGGGTCGGGTCAGACAGACAGATAGACAGACAGACAGACAGACAGATAGTCGGGAACGGGAACGGGAGCTTATATGACTATTTCTCTTCTTCTTCTTCAGCGTTCCGAACCATTGAGGTTCTTTGCTGCAAATACAATCCGTCTCCATTCGTCTCTCTGGTGGACCTTCTCTTGCCAGTCGTTGATTCCAAGTGCTTGTAGGTCTGTACATGTATTATCTCTCCACCGTCTTCTTGGTCTACCTCGGGGTCTACGGTCATTTATTTCCTGAGTGTAAGCGAGTTTTGTTTCCCTATTATCTTCCATTCTTTCTATATGCCCCAGCCATTGTAGTCTATTAGCCTTCATGATACCAGTGATTAGCGGGGACTTAAACAGATCATAAATGTCTTTGTTACTTCTTCTTTTCCACTCTCCACTTTGTGTATCCCTAATGGGTCCAAAGATGCGTCTTAAAATTTTGTTCTCAAAGTTTTGTAACAAGGCTTCGTCTCCTTTCGTTGTACTCCAGGTTTCAGAGCCATACAGCACAACTGGTCTGATTAGTGTTTTGTATATTGTGATTTTGGTGTTACGAGATAGCGCCTTTGATTTTAGTAGATGTTGTAGTGCATAGTATATCTTATTTCCAGAGTTGATTCTAGTTTGTATTTCTTCCCTTATGATGTTGGAGCAGTTGAAGATTGTACCCAGGTATTTGTATGTTTCCGTTCTTTTAATGGTCATATTATCTATTTGTATGTGGCAGAGTTTCTAGCCATTCCGTCTCTTGAAATTACCATATATTGTCTTATCTTGGTTGATAACCAGCCCCATCTGTTGGGCTTTTCCCTTTAAGTGAGTCAATATTTCCAATGTCTTTTGTTCACTTTGCCCTATAATATCTATATCATCTGCATAACCAAGCAGCTTGGATGTTCCTCCAATATCACATTCCTCCTTTACCTTCCTTACAACTTTCTCTAGAGCCAGATTTTATATGACTATTTATATGAATTAAATGAGATGCTCCCCATCAGGAGCTGGGTGAAGCCGGGCCGGGTCCGACAGACAGACAGACAGACAGACAGACAGACAGACAGACAGACAGATAGATAGATAGATAGATAGATAGATAGATAGTTAGATAGTTAGATAGATAGTTAGATAGATAGATAGATAGATAGATAGATAGATAGATAGATAGATAGATAGATAGATAGATAGATAGATAGATAGATAGATAGATAGATAGATAGATAGATAGATCCCCGGCAGGGACTGGGCGAAGTCGTGGTTATTTTTACAAGGGGTCAGCATGTTAACGCGAGAACGGTCTCAAAAATAATTTATGAGCTGGCGGTGTTTGAACCTTGCCTTTTTTACAAGTGATCGATCATGTTAACGCGAGAACAGTCAAAAATCTAGGAGCTGGCGGTGATCGGAACTTGAGTTTTAATCCCGTGTCTGATATCCCCACGTTATATGTTGCCTCAACGTAGCAAGCTGTATTTCAAAGACGATGGATTCGTGGTCGAGTACGACTTAAAGTAATTTACGTCGCCTCCATCATTCGTTTACATGTCGTAGGATAATTAGAGTGAGAAAATGTTTTACAAACATTTTTATTTAAGAAGGGGGCAGCTGTCATATGCCATATGACACATAGACAGAGAGAAACTGATGAGCAATGGCATCAGTAAATATAAATAGAATAGTGCTGGAGATAAGCACAATATGGCGCTGTTAATAAACAAGTGCTACGTCAGAGAGTTTCGTTGGATGACAACGCAACGGCATTCTCTGAACACTTATTCAACAGCGTTCATGTAGGTTAGACGTTCACTCCATCGCTCTACACTTGCAACACTCAACCGTTACTAATTCACATGTAGACTTAGGATGTAGCTAGACATTCCACTCCACGCTCAGACATGGCCAGCTGTCTCTGCTGAAGGCCACAATGTCGGTACGGCCGTTCGCCGTTCCTTGGTGAGAACCACACAACTCTGCGCCGATGTCGGTTCATCTACCGCTACATCGTTCTGATTTGACAGCCGGGGGCCGTTGACTCTGACACCACGATCGCAAGCTTTAAGGGACAGCTTCATGCAATTCCAACACCAGGTATGAGTGATTCGTGAGCATGGTACAGGAGCATAAGATCGCGTTGAGAGTCTGAAGACTGGAGATGCGTAAATGCTCATGACTGTCACTTGATGTCTCGCTGGAGATCAATACACATCACTATTCAACACGCCTCAGGATGTTATGGGTTAATGATTGTCTTTGTCACCTTCTTGTGATGTGTTGGTGTGACATAATCACCAACCATCATTATACAGCGCGTCAACGTTTACACACCAAAAACAGAGAACGTTATACAATTGACCGCACGACTGAGAATTGAACACCCACTAGACACTCGAGATGGACAGATGTCGTTTAAAAATAGAAATTACAGCGTCAACAACTAGGGAGATTATTGGAAGGAGCGGGTCACGTGATATAAGTCTGACCTGCGAAAGCGTTCATTTCTTCAAAACCGCACACTTCTTCAACTTCAGGCCTGACGGACAGTCAGAAAACCAATGTGACCTGTCTTTCAAATGAACTAAACGGCAGTTTGATCCGAAATCCGAGGTAAGCTTGTGAATCCTCAGATCAATGTGATACCCAGATGTATGCAGCGGAGGTATCCAGTGTTTGTGCGTCAAATTAATTGTATTATCGATAAAATAAACCCCTTAAGTGTAAAATTGTCGACTGAAAACTTCTAGCTACACAGAGCCATTTCCCCGGCGAAACTGAGATCTCATACTTTCTCAAAACTGCAAACTCTGAAGTTCTTCATTAAATCTGTTAGCTTTACTATGTGCATACAACAACAATCTATCACTGAAAACTGTACGAGGTGAGAATTCAAACGCACTTTGATGCATTTCATCAAAACTGCTTTAAAATGCTTTCTGCAGACACAAGACAGTTTGTGCACAAGAACCACTGCCTCACTTGAAAACGTACTTATTTCTGCCTATTCTAAGGAGCTGAGAGAGGGATTATATCTTTTCTTTCCTCTTTACGAATTTAAATAATTGGGTTTGATAGAAAATGATTGTATTTATGTGTCAGATTTTCACTCTGACAAAGCACTTATTAAATGAATTGCCTAGAACAGGTTACGCTTCACAGACGCCAATTGTAACAGACGGCCTAGTTAATCTGTCCAGACCACGAGGTAAACAAAACCTCGGTCTATTGCCGACTGTTGATCGCCAACAGAATAGACATGATGTGCACTAATAACAGAAGAAGAAAAATAGATTTATATGAAGAAGAATAGAGTGGAGGATTAGGAGAGGTACTTTATGTAACAACCTCTTACTAATGTATTGTTGTCATGATCTTGTATGGATTACATTTTGTAACAAATACACATCAGAAATTCTGTATGATAGACATGAATAACAATAACACACTTGATGAGTTAAACTCATCTTAACTGATGAAGATGGGGACAAGTGGTACAAGCTATGAGAACCTTAATCAATAGAAGTTAACTCAACACACTACACAACACAGCACTCCACACCACACCACAACAACAGCAGGTAAAAAGGAAATGAATCATAAGAAGAAGAAGAAGAAGAAGAAGAAGAAGAAGAAGAAGAAGAAGAAGAAGAAGAAGAAGAAGAAGAAGAAGAAGAAGAAGAAGAAGAAGAAGAAGAAGAAGAAGAAGAAGAAGAAGAAGAAGAAGAAGAAGAAGAAGAAGAAGAAGAAGAAGAAAACAGATAGTTAAGTTGGAAGGTACATATAAACATTTATATACACAATGCATAACCAAATGAGTTGATGAAGATGTTTAATTGTATGTCATTTATAAAAATGCATCTTATCCTTGTCATGGTCTTGCACTATCAGCTTGACTTGAATGCTCCAAGGAACAACACATCATCACTCCTATCTATGTCTGATTGTACACTTCTCAATGAACCGCAGGTACACTGAGGAAATGCATACTGCAGGTACCAGATGATAGCAGGTTCATCCAGTGTAATAATCTCTGACCCCACACAAATTAACACAACACCACTTCTTCTGATCTTATCCTTCCTGTTATGTTGTGTTCACACTTAATAACATGCTGACCAGAAGAGGGAGGCGGAGAGAAAAGATGACCCACACACAGAGATGGAAGATACCTCAGGCCTTGAGCAGAGCAAGGGCAGCCTTTAGGGTAGCTTCACTGGCAAGTATTGAAACGGATCCATCAGCCAATGGACCCAGGCTTAACCCAAATGTAACACTCAGAGGTGACCTTTCTCAATGCCAACCAAACACAATCCCTCATAGGAAACTGATTCATAAAACTTTTGAATTATCTCAGGCCACACTAAGATTTAGAACACTTCTATAGTTAGAAGAAGATCTACAACACTTATGATAATATTGATTATTATTTATTTATTGATTGTCTGTAATTGGTATTGATATGCATTTTCCCATTCAATCATATGTTATATTGAACAGATACCAAAAATGAGAAATGTATTCAAAGGCCAAAAGAAACAGGCCCAATCAATAAAGAACATCATCAGTAGCTGTATCTTATATTAATGTGTCAGTTCAACCTGTCTGTTAATTACCTGTTTATTTGTGTAAACAAGATGTCAATGTCTACCAGTATTTGTTAAATATTTACCTGGCAAACTAAATAACTCAAATGAATTAACAAAAGAGAAAAGAAGAGACTCTATCTCTTGACTGTTTCAGACCCATGCTACATCTCACCTGATTCATACTGAGGAGGTCTTTTCAGACATTTCACAGAATATCAGTGGGGTTTGAGAGCTATTAGATTCCTGGTGAAGGGGCAGAGTCAAATCTAATGTTCACTATTCCCCAAAAGAGGACCACTAACTCCTAGACAACCAATGAAACCGAGTCTGTAATACATTCTTGATTTATTTACATATTGGAAGTGGATGGGGCCCAGCTTCTTAAAACAGAATATGGGTAATGCACAATAGTGATCCCCAGTCCCTTCAGAATATACTACAGTTGGGTGTGAGGAGCAGACCTACCGGGCTTGCCGTGATATCAGTTGATTCTCCTGGATCATACCCACGAGCCGTTGACCAGAGCGCAAGCTAATCGGAGATCACATTACCCACCGAGCTCCGATTACCATTCAATCTTACTGCATGTTCGTCTCCCTGGCATTACTACCATCACAATATCATTATCCAGAACTTCGCCCTGTGACACTGATGACAGGGAGTCTGTTTATATACATTGTGGTTTTTCGGCTGCGATCTCCAGAGCTTGCATTATGGCTACCAGTTCGTCTCTTTTTTTTTCTGATAGGGATCTCTTCTAATGGATTTAAAACCTCTGATAGCGATGTCATCATCTGAGATGTTACCATTTAATCGACTGTCGCTAACGCCGAACATGTGAAAATATGCATTAAGTATAAGTGATAGTTCGGGCAGCTTCCCTAATAGATAGCTGATGTTTACATGCCCGATTCTGAGCCCATTATTACCGAACCAGTGTTCGTACTTATTAGACATTTCAACAATGCGTAATCAGAAGTTAAAACACACACACACACACACACACACACACACACACACACAAATTGAATGCAACTTACGTCCCTTATTACAATACACACTCTAAAGTACAGAGAAACAGTAATATCTCTGTCAATATATAAAAATACACACGCAGATCCGTAAGGAATACCAGTGAAGAACCCCTCACTCACAGTAACAACGCAATTAAAAGTATTATAAATGATATACAGCTAAGTACTATCAATTGGTATAAAGTCAAAACAAGTCAATGTTTGTAGTTATATATAATCTAATAGTCATTAGATCAAGTAACAGAGATTCGGTATAGCTGTGAGCTAAGTTGCTAGTAGATACCAGGTTGTGTTGGTTGTTGGTACAGCGACATTATAAGTGCTTGACAAAGTGTAGCTGGGCTATAACGTGTGAGGTGCAACCATTCTGAGTTACAATGAAATGGGTACTGTTGATGTCTCATGGTTATGTAATGAATAACAACTACAGCCTCTCATTGGTGGCTAACAGGAGGTTATAGTGACATGTCATTGTTGCTGAGAGTTGGTTCCTTTCTGGGGAGATTAGGAAACGTATCTTCATAATTATTACCCACCTGTTGAAAGACGACGTATTGTACGGACTTAGTGTGTTGGAATTGTTCCGTCTGGCGTGGGTTTCAGGTGCAGTGGTTATGAGTGGTCTGTGCACTTATCGCCTATTGGTACTTGGTGTGGCTTGAGTTTCAGGTGGAGTAGCTAAAAGTGTCCTATGCTATCCTTATTGGATGTATGGTGTGTCCGTTCTGGATATTTGATATTTTTGGCTAGCTAGCTGATGCCCAAAGTAGACAAATGTAATTGATCCTTAAAAAGACTCTTTTTGGTGCACCAGCCTATGAAGTGAATGATGGTGTGTTGTTGATGAACTGTGTCTTGTTTTGAAAACAGAACATCTGCAAAATGTTGTTATTTATGTCAGCTAGATGGCGCTGGAGTCCATAACTCGGTGATATAATGGAGAAGAAGAAAATGGACGAGTTAGGAAAAGTGTGACGTAATCCGTTCTAAAGTGCCAGCAGTTGAGATCCTGTAATTTGTTGGTTGTTCACGGTGTCGTTAATACCAATATGTAAGCTCGTCTTTCTAAAGTTATGATTTACAGCCAACCTGCTAATTTTGTCTGTTAGCCGGTCAACACCAGCCCCAGGAATTGGGATTATGGAAACAATGTTTTTGTCTGAAGTGGCCATCCGGTCGCTGTATAAAACTTTCATTAAAGAATCGCCTAGTATAATGTGTGTACAGTCAGAACGTGATGTCTGAACATGTTGGTTGTCAGCACTTCTCTCCCATTGTTTCATCCATTTCCGACTATCAGCAGTCTTTATGTCTCTAGATGGTTCTCCCTATGTATCTTTTAGTCATATGTTGCAAGTTGGCAGCATGTTAAAACACTCTACACTTTCCGGTGATTTTTCCTAGAGCACTTCGACACCCGATTGCTTATTTTGACATCAGTGGGGTAGACTGCAGGTTGTTGTTTATCTTCCTCTGCACGTTGAGGTGTTTTCATAGTAGTTATTTGTTCTGGATGGGATTGAGCTTCCTCAAGATTTCCCAAGCACGAAGCGCTTGCTTGGGAATTACATTCTTCTTCGGTTTGGTCGGTAGAGGACACATTCTGTAAGGTTTAAACTGTTTTTCTCAGCAGCAAATTTTCATCTCACAAAAGCGCGACTTCTATCTTGAGAGCATTGTAGTCACTGCTTATCTTGCTGTTTGCTTCGATGTTAGTTGAAACAGTGACAATGAGCGCCTTTAGTGATTGTTCTAGTACCTCAATG